>JAHFWJ010000484.1:2400000-3000000 GCA_028555115.1 Himalopsyche japonica
CGCAAAATTCCAACTTCAAATTTCGATTTCCGTTTTTAAAACAAAACATCTTACTCTCGCCAGCCGAGTACTATCAATCACAGATCTTAGACTTCCACACATGGCATGCAGAGTTTTTACGGAAAAATCCGCGTCGAGATTCAATTATAGAAAAAATGTTTCCTCAGTATGCACTATTCAATTTACAGTGAATATTCCGTGGGCGTTTTATCTAGGTCGCTTTCTGTTTCTCATTTGACAGTTGTTTTTCTTTAGATAGCGTCTATTCTTAATATAAAATAGCTTGTACACACTATCTTAGTTACAGCAATTAGCTTATGAGACAGAAGCCATTAAAGTTCGTGGTATATAAATCATCTATTTGACACAAAAACGATTAAATATAAAAGCCAACCATTTCACGCTAAAAAGAATGTTGCGATTAGGGATTGCAATTTACCGTCAAATTTCTATAACCGGTAAACGGTAAATAATTTCACCTCTTTCCTAAATGAAAAAAAAATATAGAGGATTATATCATAAAAGTATAATTGTACGTGGCTACTTTCACTAAAAATGGTATCCTGCGTTGAAACATAAATAATATAAAATATATTTCAGGTGAATATATGTATGTTTTAAATGTACTTTTTAAGTAAATCAGATAATTCATTATTTGCCACACAAAAAATGATTTATTTAATTAAGACTATGAAATATTTGGTTTACCTGCCTGTAAGAAGTTCATACGTTAAACTATTAATTTATCAATTAACTTATTGATGTAGTAAATATATATTTTATACATGTCTGCATAATTTGTACCTATGAATATAAATTCATTTTTAAAATAAAATAAAAAAACAATGCATTGGATTATAGAGTTTACTAATAAATGGTTATTTACTTCGGTATAATGAAAATATAGTTGAATATGTACCTAAGTAGGAATTTTCTTCGTTTTCTATCCCATAAAAACAAGAATCAGCTGCAGCATGCAGCCTGCAGTGGGCATCACGGTAACCGCGATTGCTATGACAGATGATACCAGTTTGACGAGTAAAAAACTTTTTATCAATATTGCCGGAGTTGAATAAAAACTTCTCACTCCCTCATGCATATATCATAATAAAAAAATGGTTTTAATATGCCCGTATCTGGCATTAATTCGCGATAGAAATATTTTCGGTAAAAAACGGTAAATTTTTCATTTACCGGTAATTACAGCTGGCTTATTTTGGGCTATTTACCGGCTAACCGGTAAACCGGTAATGCAACCCTAGTTACGATGAATCGCCTTAATGAAATATAGTAAAAAATAATTTGACTTTATTTAAATGACGTTTTTCTATTGTAATTTTGAATTTAATTACAAAATAAAAATGTTTCTTCGAACTATTTTTCACTTCATATTTGAAAATCATATTAGTATCACACAAATGTTGTCGGTATGCCATGCAAATTGATACAATAAAACAATAGAAAAGAAGCTTAACTGCCGCTTGCAATAAAACAAATGTGTTCAGTATACAAATTCATTAAAAACTATATTCAAAAGTAAAAAAGTAAAAAAAATTACGGAAAATATTATTTATAACATGGACGGGTTAGTAATACAATGCTTTTTCAATAAATGATTTTAACTATTGTATATCACAACAATCTGTAAGGAATATGTACATATGAAGTGGCTTTAATGTGAAAAAAGACAATACGTTTCAGGGGATTTATAATTGTGTTAATAGTGCCTTTGTCTTTGGATATGCTTGAAACACATTAAATCATACGTCTAAGCAACATTTTCAAGAACTTGATTACAATAATATGTCATAATACGTTCAAAGTTTTCACTCAAAAATGGCACATGTTTGTTTAATTTTAATTAATTTTTATCATTCCTTTTCATTTGAATACTACTTTCATTATAAATCTGATTTTGAACTTGAAAAAAAACACTTTACATTCTCGATGAGGAAGTAAATTAGTTTTAATTTATACCTAGTTTCATGTTCAAAACCCGTCAGATGTGATAAAGACTTGGAGCGTTCAAAATAATTACAATATCTAAATTTATGTATTTATGGTTCTCAAAAATCTATCGGCGCTAAAAATAAATATAAATGTAATATATCACACCGTGCAATCTGAAATATAAATACCGTAGAAGAGCTGTGACGTTCAAAATAAAATTTTGTCTCAGTTTAACTCACTGATTGTTCAGTGACTAAATACAAAAGGTCTCACGAATCATATGTGATACGCCCAAATGAATCAGTGAAGCGTGCGAAACCGTAGACTCTTCTATAAATAAATTGGTTCATATAAATAAACTCTTTATCCAATCAAAATTGGAAAGCAACTAAACGTAAGATTATTTCACTAACAAATCACAAGCCGTGAAAGTTTTGTCACCTATTTATTCGATTATTGATTATTGCCATTAATGGTAATTTTTTTTTATGAAGTGGCCAGTTAATTCATGATGAGACCTTTTTCATTCTATAATATAAACAACCTCGCGCTCAATTGGGTAACTGGCTACATGAATTAATAATTTCATAGACTGAAAATTTTCTTTATTTTTTTTATTATTAATTTAATTAACTGTACAAATATTTTATTGAATCACTAAAAAATTTTTCGCTAAAAACCGGTAAATTTTTCATTTACCGGTAATTACCGCTGGCTTATTTTGGGCCATTTACCGGCTAACCGGTAATGCAATCCCTAGTTGCGATGAATCGCAATAATGAAATAAAGTAAAAAAAAAATTAAGATTTTACTCTAATTTTCACAAAATTTATAAGGAAATCCACGACCCTAAGGTGGTTAGTTTGAGAAAAATCAATAAAATAAAATAATGAATTATTATGCTTAAGATATTAACCACTTAGACACCAATGGCGTGCAGGCACGCAAATGCTACCACTAGAGCATTTATCATATGTATGGTTTTTTTAAATTAATTTTAATCATATTATTCCTTAGAATTTTATTTGATTTTAAAAAATTTCAAATATTGAACCATTCGAATGGAACAGCTGTCACAGTACTGTGCCAATATTACGTATTTCTGCTAATGTATACAATTTTTGTGATAACATTCCAAGTATTTACAAGTAAAATATTTATTTATATTTTACAAAACTTCTTGCGCAAAATTTTATAAAATAGATCAAATTCATGAATAATATTATTTCTTTCATTCACAAATTATATAATTATTTTTAATTTTTGTGCGGCAGCCCTAAAAAATACACTGGAGTAAATATCACTTTTTTTAGTTTCGATAAAAACGAAGTAAATTAATATATTAAATATTTTTTGTGTACATATTTATCCAGCTTAATAAAAAAATATACTTTAAAATGGTGACGTCCAAAGGGTCCTAAATCGGATCGCAATGCTTAACACAGAAGTTCCCAAACTTTTTCGGTGTCCGGCGCTTTTCAAATATCAGAACTTTTTCGGAGCGCCCCAAGACAAAACATTGATAATCTCGTGACATACCTTATGTTATCTTACAGTTTATAAAGTAGTAATATGAATAAAATTAAGGAAAATTTTCACGGCACCCAGTTTCGGTAGTTCTGGCTTAACACATTGCTGAATCGAAAAACTCGAATGTTAATTGGATACAAGGGCGCTTCGCTTAAGAACGTCACTTCAAATAAGTCTCACTTCCGTGTCACAAGTTTCCCCACCAGTGACGATTACTCAACGGGGTTGAGAATTAAGCACCCTGTTTTAAGGTCTACTTGCGTTCATTATATTCTCTTAACTGCATCGTATTTAAATAAGGAATATAACCAACAGTAAAATCCACTGTCACACATGAAGTGACATAGGTAGAAGGTACTTTGCATCACTTGATAAATCAAAGCCATTTATTTCTAAAGGAAACATTTCATCACCCTCGTCTACTTAAAATTTATACTGATAAGCATTTGGCAACCCTCCTTCACAACTCGTCAAAATTGACTTTATGCGAATCAATAGTATAATCCAGGGCTGAATAATTGACAAGCTAATGTAATCAATATTTAAGAATTTAAAAGACAAAAGCGTTAAAAATTTTGCATTTCAAGAAAATAAAATAATTATTGAAAATATCGATAATAATCACAAGACAAAAAATACTTTCGACTATCTTCTAATAATCAAATCAAATTCTGGAGAAACGACAACGAGTAATAAAAATATACATTAGTATGTCTCATCAAATTAAAGTGTTTCAATTGAATACGTCAAAAAAAGAACAATTTTCCTTTTCGTTGATCTTTTTGTTTCATTATTTTTATGACGTTTTGTCACGTATGGAATAATAATTATGAATTTTTTGTTTTTGTATATATAAACAAACATAACTCTTTATCAGTGTCCCTTATTCTTTTTTAGTAATCAAAACACCCACAGACTCTAAAAATACGTTTTAGTGGCACATTTAAAAATGCATTTTCAGGTTTCTTGGTATTGGAAAACACCTTTATTGCATTATAAATATATATATATAGGATAAGGTTGTTTTAAATTTTATAATCGTCACCTAAATGATAAATTAATATCTGGGGTTGTTGTTAGAAGTGTATATGTAAAATATAATATCTTTCTAGTAATGGTAACAGTTTATATTAATAATTTTGTCAAAATGGTTAAAATGTGAGATTCACTAAATTAAGATAGGCAAATTATTAAATCCATGTAACATAGTTGTTTTGTTGCGGTAATCCGTGAATTTTTCTTTCCTTGAAATGTTACTAGAGTTTTCATGGAGCCCATATAATTAATTGATTGCATGATTTACGTTAAAATTACTGTATGATTAAAAATACAATGTCAACAATACGATGTGCAATATTTTTCATTATAGTTTTTAATATTGATTAATGCAATATTATTAATTTAACATAAAAATACCGTTATCTCTTGTTACAAAAAAATCTAAATTGAATAATAATAAAAACATTTTCAATTTTCTTTGAGATCAGAAAGACCGATAGTGTTTTGTTGGTTTCATCAAATGTTGTATATAAGAAGGGTCCCAGATTCAATAAAAAATCATACTTACGCGTTTTAGCTTAATACATATGGATTTATGAAAAACAAAATGTAATTTGATTTGTAAAAAAAATGTAATTTTTTGATTAACCAATTATTTCATTCCCAATATGATTTTGATATGTTTTTCCAAGAGATGCGTTATCTAGTAATAAATATTCAACTGATGGATATATATAAGTAAATGCCATTAAATGTAATACATATATTATACCAGTTGAAGGCTGTCCACCGTCCACCGTCCATCGTCCACGAGACCAACTAGACCACGAGCTTCCAATCTTTTTTGATTAGAACCCCCCCAAACTTCATTGCCACAATATATAATAGTATAAGAACCATTTTCGATTTGATAATTATTACATATATAACACACGTGTTCCCAACATATACGCACATACATCAGTATTTTTAAGTTTTTTTTTAATTATATGAAATCAACATCTCAAATTACCGTTGAGTAGAAAACGCCAATCTAGCTTATAGCACTACATGATTGACTCTCTTACGCGTTATAGCAGGGAGTACTATAAAAAGGTTTACTGTATAATAATATTTTAATGAGTCGAAGAAAATTCAACTCTGATTCTGGAGAATACTATCCAAATCCTCTTTGCAAAGATCGGAAAATATAGAAAATAATATATTGTATAATGAATTTTAGAGATGAAGCGATTTCGATAGATTTAAAATCACCGTGGCAACGACTAAAATACTAATTAACACGAGTAACAGGTTTTCATTTTACTGATAAACTATCAGTGTCACCCTCGAACGGCCCACATGTTGAAAATCTTTAAACTATCAATTTTGGAAAATAGCTAAATTCTATAACAATTTCCGTTCATGTCGCTTCACAGTGGAGGCAAATTGATGGCCGTAAGTGGCCTAAAGTTTTTTTTACGTTATTGTTTTTATCATCACCAGATTGTTCTGCCAATGAAAATACCGGAGTTTTGAAATGTTCAATTGTATTTCACTTTGTATGCATGGAGATATTCTGCGTGGGTGAGTTCAGACGACTACTTATTTTTATGTAATAATGTAGTTTTTGGAACTTGCTCAGTTAACCTGCTCACCGATTTTCAATTTTTACTTTATTTTTCCAAAACAATAGACATAATATATGCCATTTTTAAATGATAACAAAATTACTTTTTCCCTTTTCTTAACTCCTAAATTCTTTCTTTAATGAGATTGGTTAACAATTGTCTGTAATTTTTTATTAACTACAATCATCGTTAATTCAACATGGCTTAATGTGTCTTAACATAATATTGTTTTTTTCATCAACAAAAGTTAGTGATCTTGAAAAAGTGACTTTTAAATCAAATAATAAAATCAATTCTTATGCCGTTATTTAAAAGTGCCTTACAGAAATACTACAAGAGAATAAAGCTTATTTTGGGATCTCTATACAAAAGATTTTTTTTAATATATATATATTTTATTTCTGATTGAAAAGTTCATTCAGAAGACGGTGTATTGTGCAGAAGCTAAACAGGACAATAGAAAAATATAGTAAAATCATTTCAAAAACCGCGCCATATAATATTTAGGTTTTAATGATAAAAGCACATTGTTAGGTATTATTTTTCCAATTTTTTTAATATGAGAATAGGTTTCGCTCATCGTGGAGATAATCAAATGCACTAATTAAAACTTCAGTTATTTATACAAAAGTTTAAATTTTAAAAAAATCTGGTAAACAAAACCGAAGGCTTAAGAACAGTGAATATAATTTACAGGTAATCAGGTAATATATATATCGAATTTAAGGAGTATATAAACTTATTTATTTATTTTTATAAACACGTTACAAAAATCACAAATTTCAAGTTCATTGGTTTTGCAACGTCAAAATATTTTAAAATTTAATATTGGAAATTCAAGAAATAAACAACAAAACAAATAATAAGGATAGCAAGAAAGTCAACCAAGCAAGCTGATGAAAAATCTACTTTAAAAAATTAAAATAGTATTCGCCTGAACTCACTTTCGTCCACATGGAATATGTCGACATTCGAAATAATATTGTTGAACATTATTAATGCACCTACCATTGGCATCTCCAATGGCAGACTGATTCTACACTTTGGAAGAACAAACAATTCGTGTCCACTATTTCTTAAAAAAATATCCGGAATATACAATTTGATGTTATTAACGATGGCAGAATTCTCATTATGGCCATAAATAAAATATAAACGACCCTTAGTACTCATTTGTAATCAAAATCATATCAAATTCAAAGTCCATTAAGGGTCCAAACATAGTTATAAAATTTTCATTACTAATAATAAAGAATGGATTTTTTTACAATCGAATACCTTTCGTTTAAATACCATAGGGAACGTAATACATCAAAAGTTACTTTCAATAAAATCGTCAATATTCAGAAATTGAAGAAACTTTAGGTCGCGGTATTCTTACTGCACTGAAAGGAGATAAAAACGACTCCCTTGTTGTTTAAGCATGATAGATGAAATTTGTTATTTTTAATTAAAAATGAGCTTTCATCAAACTATCGTTACAATTATTGCTGTTACACAAATATTAAATTATTTATTTTCTGCCATGTTTCTGGGTAATTTGATCACAGTGCAGTCTAATTATCGTATTATCAGGTAAGGTTACGAAGCCCCGAGGCATGGCATTGAAACTATAAAAAAAACTCACTTATTTCGTAAGTACAAAATTATATCAGTGTAGTTATTACAATTATATCGGTGCTCGGTTTCAGATAACTGCGCCTAATGCTCTGGACTTAAAAGAACAACAATATGGATGTGTTCATGAGAATATTGTGTACAGTGAATATCTTTTCAAACTGTGCCCCACAATATAGTGGTGAGTTTTTAATCAACCTTTTTTCTTTATTGTGTCAATCATTTCGATCTCACTTTCACTGTATGGGATGTTTTATTTACCCCATTTAGTCTCAGAAGGCTGATCTGCCGATTCACGTAAACTTTGAAAAGTCACACAGCGCCTATATACGGGCGCAAACTTTGATGCACCATATTCCAAATAATTATAAAAGTGTTCCATGTCTATTTTACAAATTATAATTAAGTGTGTGACCAATAGATCAATTCCAAGTCTAAAAAATCATTGCTATTAATTCGATGACTTTCACGGTTCATAAACACAATTTATTTTAACCCCGAACATATCAGAAAAACAAGAAAACCCTTACTTACGCTTAACAAGTTAGCATTTTTATCAAGCCTTTGATATTGAGGGAGCTGTGTATTATTATTGACCGACCGGTATAACAGTGTGCCCGGAAATGCGGCAGATGATGAAACTAAATTTGAAACCCGTTGATAAAACAAATAAACAGACCGAAAAAATGACAAGTAAAAAGCCACAGTATTTATGAACATTAAAACCTATTATAGATAAATATTTTTATAAAAATTGTATTTATAGAATAGAAGGGAATTTAAAAATTTCGATCTTTGGCAAATTTTGTGTCAGGCCGGAAGCGCACACAGCGCTACGTTTCTACGCGCATAAGTAACGTGGTCGATCTGTAAATGGGCATACTCTCGACCAAAAGTACGTAAATGTCAAACTCACTCATTGAAAATGCAATCGAAAACAGCGACAGCGGCTAAAGGCTTCAAATGTGTCTAAATTCTCCCTACATACCCGATATGTATAACTATGAATAACGATCGCGGATAGATGGCCACTTTCCCTGCCTTATCCCGGGGTCCGACCTTGCCTTATGTGTCACTTGTGCAACGCACACGGTCGGCCGATTACAGGCCGAGATCCCAACTCCAGCAGGATTTTTTGCTAGTATGACATCACAGAATAATTTGTCAAATAAGTTACTAATTTGTTTTTCAGTTCGATATATGCTTAATTACGGGTAAGGAACAATTGGATAAGTTTCAACAATTAAATCTCCTGTTTTTTATCACCCTTTTCTCGACATATTATTTGGTCGTTGTCGAGTACCAAGGCTTGAAATGTTATGATTATAAAATGGAAGATTTTTTCATTACGATCATTATAGAATGAAAGATATACAATATTATGATTTTTATGAATGTTAATCTATAGGAACGGCCAAGCTCCTAAGCGCTACTCTACTTAACCCTATCAATCAAAAATTTATCTTTAGGAAAAATAGAGGTTATCCAACTAAATTACAACTATTTCTTGTCGTAAAAATTTCTTGTCGTGTAAAGAACGTCATGAATGCCAGGGGACTCCACAGTGGTAAAGCATTATTTACAAAAATCATATTATATATTAATTTGTATGGAAAAAATATATCTATCCAACTACTCCTTCCTACGTTGCTTTGTTTGATAAAAAAATTTTGTGAAGCCGATACACTATATTAATTGAAGGATATGTATTATATAATACATTTAATGTGACATAAGTATAGCTTTTAAAAGTATCAATCAACGTTATCACACGACCCTACTTGATATTTTCATATCGATTACGAATGAATGCAAGAAAAATTATTTGCCGTCTATTTGAAACCCCCAAAAACAAATTTTCATTTTGAATTTCACTAATCGAAAATTTCTAAACAATACGAGAAATTATAAATAAAAACATTTTACGATTCAACCACAGAAATCAGTTTGTACTCAATATTTTAACCATTATTATCTAAATGCGTAATTGAGAAAATAATTCCTCCGTGTAATTAATACGCAAAAGCGATTCGAAAAATGATAGAATATATATACTCATTTCTTATTTCAAGCTACTGATCAAAGAAGTTAGCATTATAGGTTTGAATGAAACCAATCCTGATAAAGAATAGGATAAAATTGTGGAAATAGGGCTATAAATAATATTTTTCCACGGTGAAAAAATAGCAATGTATTTTAGTTCTACAAAATTATTTTTAACAAATACAGTTGATAGCTATTTCGGCTCACGCCATCGTCAGAACTATGCTTAAACTAACATTCGCTTATCTATATATAGCTGTGCAGAAAAGGCACACAACACATCCTCTCTCCTGTTCCAACGGTCTAGCTTGTTACTTTAACACACTGGCACTAAATTTTCAAAATTCTAAATGAAACAATAGGTGTCTATGACAATAATAAGAAATAAAGATAATTGGTGTCTATTGATTTCTAGCTGTTCTAAAGCCGTCATTCTCCGACCCTTACTACAAAGATGCAAACATTTAGGGGCTGAGTTTGAATTTATAGTAAGTGATTCATTAATAACGTGACTAGCGAATTGTGAATCTGTTTTTTATTGTTGAATGATCTTACATGTTCCTTAGCTCGAGTAGATATACTTCTACCTGTTTGTCCGATATAAACGGATAAACATGAGCCAGGACATTTTATAAATACCGCTTCCTAAGCTAAAAGCTTCCTTTTCTAAAAACCCGTTGGCCAGGCTTTCTTCGTAGCGAATAAAAGAAATTGCCAGTGATTTAAATAATTGCACGTTCATAACAAGAGCTTAGAAAAGCTGTAAGAATATATTTCTACGCATTTTAGTGCAATCTGCGCTGTCTTAGAAAAGAGCTTCATAATCACTTATAGTTAAATAAATAAAACTATGGATTTGGTTTACCCACTGATAACTAACTTTTTTAAATAATTCGAATGACGTGTTTTCGAAATTCAAAATATATTCCAGTCAAATTTTTTGTATATTATTCGTATGACTTATTTTCGAAATTCAAATATTTTCTCGTCAACACAATGCAGTGATTGTTGATCATAAAAAAACACTTTAACACAGATAAAACTTTCGTGTAGAATAAATAAATCTTACATGCTTCGATAAACTCATAACATGTAAATATATTTTCATAATATCAGCATTACTGAGTAAGTTTTTGAAATATCTAGTGATACCATATTTTTTAACTAGTCCAGTGCCTCATTGTGTTAAAGTAACAAGCTAGGCCGTTGGAACAGGAGAGAGGATGTGTTGTGTGCCTTTTCTGCACAGCTATATATAGATAAGCGAATGTTAGTTTAAGCATAGTTCTGACGATGGCGTGAGCCGAAATAGCTATCAACTATATTTGTTAAAAATAATTTGTAGAACTAAAATACGTTGCTATTTTTTTCACCGTGTTATAATGGAGTTCTACCAAGTGAATGCCAATTCAATCAATAATAATGTTTTTCCACTAATATATTGTATTTTTTTTTTTATAGTTAACGCTTCACTAAAATATTTGACCATTTTCAGAATTTTTTGTTATATGTACGTATGTATGTACATCAAAAATATTAAAAATAATCTTTTTAACATAATATAAAACAACTATTTCTTTAAAAAAAAAACAAAATAACTAAAAAAAATTCAACTAAAAGTAAAAATGCAAAATTTTTTGTGTGCTAAAATTATTCAATATTTTTATCTTGTTCCACGTGTTTCAGTTTTATTACATAAACAAAACTTCTTTTGTTACTAATTGGTTCTTTAATTTGACAGGCATCGTATAAAAACATTCACAAATAATTTTAAAAAAATAAACACTTTTTATGCCATTATAAATTATCAGTCGATACATACATTATACATGCAATTATTAATAAACAAAAAAAAACGCTGTTCATAAAGCGTGTGCCAGAACCACATTCCGTCTCGAATTGCAATGTAGATTAATGAATGTTGAACAACAATAAGAAGCGAGTTATTCTATTTTTACAAGTTTTTAAAGTGACTTCAGACATTATAAATTAAAGATTTTTCAAAAAAAGATTTTACTCTTCCTTTCTATAAAGTAGTATCATTTAAAATATTCACTTTTGATGTGTTAACTGTTATTAGTGAAAAGGCATTTTATTTTTAAAGAATTTAAAGTAACTGCGTACACTAGGTTATATAAAATATCATATCTAAGAGATGAAAAAACAAATAAACACCGAGTATTTTATATTGTTTTTATTTTATAGATAACACGTTGTGATGTTTTTACAATACTTTTATTTCGGTGCATTTATTTATTACTCACTAAATTACACTAATAAAATTTTCATTACATTTACCCACAAATGTTTCTTCGAATCAAATATTTATGATTTTTTTACATGAAAAGAAACTGTTAACACTTGCCAACATGCACTCTTTCCGCAATGGCATTTGTGTGCAGATTATCAATATTATAAAATCAATTGCCAATATATTGGCCAAGAATTGGCTCCGTAATTAATGTGTTGACCAGCTCTGTATGATAATACTCATTCTGCATTATATCATGACTGTTTTTCGACAATGTTAAAGTTGTCACAACGTTAATGGAATACATTAATCTCACGGAAAGTGAAAAGTGTATCGTTTTAAGAAATCTTAGTTTTCTCTCTTATCACGACTACCATCACGGAGCGATCTGCCATTCTGCATACCGTATGGCAATTAGTTCACGATCACTGTGCGTAAATACGAGGCAATTGCGGACAATAATAACACGTACAGTTAACCTGTTAACCGGGTATGACGAGATATTTCGTCATATTCGGGTTTTATTTTTCCCCTCTTTTGTTGACAAAAGTTCTGCACATGGCGAACTATGAAACGTTTCATCAAGTGTTAACTATGGAACTGACGAAGTATTTCGTCAATGCTATGTTTACAATGTGCGCGACGAAATAATCCGTAATCCTATAGATTTAATTACCAGTTGCACATACGCACTTTTAAGATACGCAAAACTAAATTACCCGGTTAAGAGGTTAAAAGAAAGAAAGTATAATTAGTTAAGAAACGATTCGCAAACTACGTACCATGTTGTCTATTATATCGAACATTTTAAGCGTGGAATACATATTTTAATTTATTCATCGTTTTGTAATTATAATTTAAAAGACATACTTTGTCTTTTTTTCTGTCACTTAAAATGGTGTTTTAATTTGAAAAATTATTCTTCACACTGTTGCTCAAACATTTATTACGTTTTACAATACCGCATTAAACTTTCTCGATTGAAATTGTCTATAATTCATTTTATATTCTAAATAATAATTTCCACAATATATTTAGCAATCAAAGAGTACTAAAAAAATATTGTTGTTATTTAAAATATCTTGCCTTACCACCAGGAAGTGATAATTAATACCTTAAAAGAATTTTATACAATTCACTACTACACAGTTACAGCTTTCAACTAACTACCGCTATTTTTTTTATTATTCATAGTCAAAGCAATAATGGTTATCATAAAAAAGTCTTACTGTGGCTTTAATGAAGACCATTAAATAAATAGATCATCAATTCTCTTTATTAAATAAATTGTTTTATCTATGACAAATAACCGCACTCAACAAAAACTGGTTGAATATTGATTTACAACCTGTTATTGATGAAAATAAACGTAAATAAATTCGAAGACTCCAGAAGAAGCATGTCATTTTAAAGTCAAATCGTATAACGGAAAATATTATAATCAATCTACTTACAGAATTCACTTTCCTTTGACTAAGCAATTAAACATAACAGAAAATGAGACATTACAAACAAATCATTAAAACATGTTTTTCAAACATTAATATCTCTTTCATGATACTCGCTCATTCATTTTTATATACACCCATAGATATTATAAATGGTTATCAATAGTAATGTTTACAATTGTACCTTTAGATATAAATGATAATCTATAATTGAAAAAAAATATATTAAAACAAATATGACTTTATTTTTAGGACCGATCCTCATTTGTAACATATTTCTCATTCGATTCGAATTTTTTTCAAATGGTTTCGACATTATACATGTTAAGCCGTTCAAGGACAGCTAGCTGACTTGCAGCAGTAAAATTATTATTGTTTTGTAACATAAAATAAAATTTAACAGTTCGTTCTAAGCAGGCAAAATTATTAACACGCTTAACTCATTAGTGCCGAACCCAATTGCTCACGTTAATGGCACAGGTGTCCAATTGGACACGAATTTATTATTGTCTACGATTGATCAGAAAATTGTCAATGGATATAGTCATAAATATTATTTAACATATATCAGTTGACAAAGGTTCATTGTTTCACATAGACGTCACTTTGGAGTTCTGGCTAATTAAATTAAAATAATATTGGTTGTCAAAGTGTGTCATCATTTTACGGACGAAAAAACATGAACTCAAATTTTACGTAAGTATTTTTTTCCGATAATATTGATTCGAAAAATAATGTTTCTTTCATTAAATGAATTATAAACATACATCGTTTACGTTAACATATTGCGATAATTTTGTTTATGGTATATTTATTGAACATTTAAATCCAATGTGTCCAGTTGGACACGTGTGCCACAAACCACTAAAAAATATTTTATATAATTTTTTTCAAAGTACTTTTATTTAAATTTTTGTAAATACGTATGTAAAAATTATTAAATTTTAGGGATATGTCCAATGATTTTGCAAAAGAAACACTAATTAACAATGCATTAGATGCACTATGCAAGCGATGATGAACACGTTACCGAATATAATCTATTTATAACACCACAAGACCCTGCAGTTTTAACAGATGAAGATTCAGGAGATGAGAATTGTGGAGGAACTATCGACAATTTAAATCATAGGCAATTACAAGCAACTGCCCATGCAAGAGTGAGACATATAAAAGAAGATCATATAGAGGAAACCATTATAGATTTGGAATGTGCTAATATATATGACCACACCGACAATGTGACTTATAATTTTGACTATTTAGTAGGAAAAGAAAAAAGGACTGGGGTCAAGGGTAAAATGAAATCATTCCTACCTCCATTTCCAGAACCGGATTATAGTCAATTCAAAGATAAATCTGCAAGTCAGCTGTTTGAATTGTTTTTCGATAAAAGTAGAAAATGCGATGTTGGCTTGTGTATTATATGTTTTGAACATCAACATACTGTTGATATTTTATAGAAATAAAGAATCTTAAATATATCAACGTTTTATTACATTTTAACAATATTGAATAATTCATGTAAAATTTAAAAATAAACCTTAAGTGTCAAGCGTGTCCATGTGGACACAGCTGTTTTCTACGAAAGTAAAAGTAATATTTTAATTTAAAATTTAGTCATTACTTTCATTTAACATGCTGATACATAATAAATGAAAAGAAATTATTTTTGAAACAAAAAAAAAAACCTTGGCACACGGAGAACAATATTTGTGTGTCCATCTTGACACCTGTGCCACTAATGAGTTAAGTTGTCGCAACGTTACTCTCTTAGGCTTATTGCGACTGAGAAATATTGACATATGTGTGATTAATATTAAATAAAGTGATAATACTTATTTTCGTAATAAATCTTATATGCTTAATTATTGTCGGCAAAAAATTGTGTTTTTTTACAAAGTCTAACATGAAATATTTAAATTGTTATCCAAATATATTACAGCTAACGCAAAATTAATTTGTATTTAGATTTAATTTATAGTTCACATAATGCATCATGTTTTAATTTCATTTTAAGCACGTAATCAGTAGTATATGTAATGATCGACGTACTATCGTTTACAACCGCGGACAACGTTAACCTTACCGCTGCCGAACGAAGGTCTGCCCAGATTTTTTGTCAAATATATTCGTGAAGAAAAAAGTTTTTTTTTTTAGATATCCGTATGTTAAATAAATTGCATGATCGCTTTTTTCCGTATTTAAAAAACAAAGGAAGAAAAAAAGACAATTTCAAAAATTCTTAGAAATTTTCCTCTAAACATATATTTAATTAAAGTGACTACACAGTTTGGAAGTCAACGTTCAAAGTGCAACAACTATATTTATAATGGTACGGTCTCTTTCGTTAAGCTTGCCCCACACGTGTACTACTAACATCTCCCACACGATTCGCTATTAACCCATCATCCACCGTTTCAGTTTTGACGGAAGGGCCCGTGCGGTTAGTCGCGGGAACGACTTTCTCGTTCTCACGTGCGTTACGAACGCACTGGTAGAGATGAGAAAAGTGATTCGAAAACCCGCTCAAATGAATCTCGTAGTTATCATGACATAGTATAACGAAATAGTTAATTTATAAGCAAGTGTGTGTATGCATATCCTTTCACAATACAAGCATAGACGGTGGATTCGTTTGATTGTGACTGTCAGCAAAAAGTGTTTAACAATGAATAAAATAAGAAAATTTTGTAAATCCATTAGTGATGGATGGAATTTGTGGTGGTGGGGAACAGGTGAGTTAAATGATATATTTTACACGTCGTCAGACAAGCTCTCAAAACTCGTTAAATCCATTTCTCACTGCTATTCATTGGATTAGACGAAATATCTATTTCGGCAGTGCACCATCTCCAGGCTGAAATATTACGTCAATCTGTTCCGTGAGAATATGTTTCTTGACTAAAAATAAATCTTTTTACAAGTGTTATTCAATCTAATACAATTATTAATAGAAAAGTTCTAACGCTGCTATTTATTCACAAATAATGAACGAAGTTTGCGTACAAAACTAATAATCATTTTACCTAAAATAAATAATTTCATTCTAGGCTCTTTATTTAGTTTTAAAAAAAGTTGTTGATAGAACAAATTTAGAATGACGAAAAAAAACAATTTTTGGTAATTGTGTCAACAACTCCAATATGGTAACCGTTTTCTGAAATATACGAGATATAATAACAATTTGTTTTCTTTCATTATCACTCTTGATTGCGTGCTTAGTATATTGATGAATTACTACAACCAAAATTTCGGCGAACTGAAAGTCTGCTTGTATAAGTTTAAAGTATGTTGCAGTATATGATATAAACCGTTCGTCGATTATAGTGACCAGGAACTTGAATATGAATACACATGAACAGGTGTAACGAGATTCGCATCGAAGGCTTTCTGCCGCTCGTTATCAGATTCCGTTTCTTTTTTTTTATCTCTCCTAACGAATGAAAAGCAAACATTCCTTACTTATTTCTGCAGCCGGTAAAACAAACTTATAAAGTTACATTGAAGATAGTATATAGGATAAATATTTAATTAAGCGTAAATTACTGAAAGATAAAAAAAACTTGTAGTACAATTTCAGTCGAGTTACTGATACAAGTCTGTATATTGTAATACATTATAAAATTGCTTTACTAGAACTTTAAGTGTGGTTAAAACAGCTTAAAAAATCTTAGATAGGCGAGAAGATTTGATGGGTGAATTCAGATGAAAAAAAAAAGGATGATGGATGCCAATATCAACAAATTATAAGATTCTCACATTTTTTACACTTACAGATTACAAAATTCTTAAGTGTAAGATTGATTGAAGAATTGCAGATTTAATCGAGAAATAACTTTGCGTATTTGACTAATGGATTTTGGATATTAAAAAGATTCTAGGCCTACTTCCATTAACGAAAATGTATGGGAAGATATCTTGGGATACAGTTCTCGTTTTTTTTAAATACGATGAACATGCCAAAAAATATATAAACTATGAACCCAAAGTTCTCTTCTGGTTCAAAAGTTGAAATAATTTATAATCAAATCGATAAATATATAAATAAACTAGAAGCAAATTCACTGAGATGCAGTCTTCCATGGTGCTTCGTTAATAAACAATCAAAAAGCTATTCTTTAGCAATGGGAACGGAATCGGTAAAGTTACCAGCGGATCCAACTGCATTCGCTCTCTCTTGTGTTGGACCAAATCATTTATCCAACTGCATCTCGACAGTCCTGTTTCTTATTGATACTTAAAACCGAAAAAAGATTCGACACATCTGAATCAACCGGTGCATAGCTGTCAACAGCCAAACAATTAATATGCAATACATAAATTAAATGTGTGTATTAGGACAGAAAACATATATTAAAATTGCCCCCTAGGCTTATTTGTTTCCTCTGTTATTTCGGTTGTCAATGCAAACCGTTTACTACATATCAGTTCTATAACCCCCCGTATTATAGAATACCTTAAAATCTCGAATGACGGAACCCGGGTTATGATTGAAAAAACATGTGGATTTGTAGAGTTTCAACTATTCAAAGATCTTTATTAGATTTAAGCATGTTTCAGTTTCTACAATAATTACTGACTGACAGCTATTTTAGCTTCATGCCATCGCTTGTTCTATGCTTAAGCTGATTTGAGTTAATATATTAATTTGACCTTCTTACGTCCTTTTATCCAGTATAAAGATAAACTAAAAGCAATTAAAAACATTTCTGATGATTTTTTAAAACAGTAACCGCTCCCTACAAATCATAAATAATTTTATTACAGTGAATTAATCTTTGTATTATTTTTGTTTGCAATTTAATCATATGCGGACAAAGGTTGTTAATTTGAATTCGCAGTCGCAATGCTTTAGTATTTATAGAAGATAATTACAGTAAAAACTTGTTGTATCTATTGGTATATTATTTGACGCAATCTTAAAATGGCTGTACTCACATGTTGCACAGTATGTTATATTGCACAGAATGTTATGTTGAAATACGTTTTTTCTGTCTGAATATTGGATACTGGTTGAAATTTTATTACTTATATAATGAACGATCATTTTAACGACATGACTGTCAATTCTATGAAGAAAAACACTTTTTTCTAAAGAAAAAACATATATCGCAATTTTTTTTTATAGATAAATAAGGTAAATAGATTACTTAATTTATGAAGTTTTTTTTTAATATTAAATTACCGTTTTCGTGTTACTAAGGCAATTGTCGGCATAATACGTATTGATAAAGTTAATAAAGGTGTTTATAATATTATTATGTTTAATACATTAACGTTGCCTATATAATTGAGCACAAGAAGGAATAAATATTTTGCAATTTAAAGAATTTAATACAATCTTTTATTATCTACATTGTATAATAAATTTCATGCAACGATATATCAGTAACATATTGAATTACTGACAAACAATGCATTATTTTACTATCGTTATAATTATAACTGTTTAAACATGGCCCGTAATACAATTCGTTGCGGCCCACCAATAAATTTTGATTTTTACACATCAAAAGAATCAATATGTAAAATTAAAGCTTGAAACAAATTAGACTTTTTTATTCTCATGATGCAAGTCACAGATCGTCAACCTGGCCCGCAGCACCCACTAGTGGTTGATAAAGAATTTCGCAGTGGGCGATTTTTTACTTTTATTCCAAAATCTTTTCACCCATATACTGTATTAACTTATTACGATATTGGTGAGCGGTAAAGAAATTTTACCATTAAAAATATGCAAACGTGGGCGATAGACATCAAAAGGCTAACAGCGCCTCATCTAAATATTAGCAGTTTTTTTTTACGCCAAAGTATATTTTCACTATTATATGATGTTTCTTAATTATAAGAAAATTCTTTAACTCTCCTTTTTTGGGAAAGTTTAACTATAGCCCACGTTTTGAATATCCAAGTAATTTCGAGTATGCGGCATTGCTATTAATCCAGATTAATATGCGACCTTCGGACTCCCTAAGTTGGACAACCCTGACTTAAACACGTTTCCTACCGAAATGTACTCCTGCATTTAATTCTAACTACTGATTAAAATAACTCAGATTAGTTTATCCTTCTTTGTTTATTATGAATTCTCATTTTGAAATAAAAGCGAAAGTAACATACTCGATGTAACATAATATTTGTTCTGCTATGGTATTTATAATTTATTCAATCGTTTTACCATACTATCTTTCTCATATGATGTAAGCTATAAGCATTACGAATCATAATTTTGTCTATTTTTTGTGAAATATTGTATTTTATGCCAGTATTATGTGTATATAACCGAAATAGAAATTATTTGCGATGTATTATTGACATAAACAAAACAAAAATTCATCATTAAATTATAATGCAGGTATACCCTTAAAAACTCAAGTTACAAAAGAATTGTCCAATTAAAGTTAATTTGTACGAATGAGTTATTTTATTATTTTACATACATTAAATCAACGGGCAAACAAAGGTGGAATTGTTTTAATAATTGCACTGGTGTAATGACACCAAAGAGGTGTGCCTCGACAACATACATAGAACAAATTTCCGAGTTCTTTTTTCAGCTTTTCATCATTTCAGCCTTTCAACAGCATTAATAAAATAAAACAAACATCATAAGAGTTTCAATAAATAAATTAACTTAATTGTCAGTATATTGCTTGTGTGGCTACATTGTGTTGTCAGTAAGATAACTGCCTGGATAATCGTATTTTATTTAGTGGGTCAAACAGTGGCGTGCTGCTTTACTATATATACGATATTTTATCGTCGGATAACAAGACTAAGCAGAGCTTAACCCCTTACAGGTATGCGGACCATTATAATCCACAGTAACATCATTTGTTTGTATGCCAAACGAACTGATTATTAAAATAAAACATTGTTTTCAAATCACTATGATCAATTTAGAGATTCGATAATAGTTTTGCAAAGCTTTAATTTTTTCATTAAAAATATTTGATTTTATGCAAAAAATTTCCTACAAAAAGCATTTAAATCCAGTGCCTAAGAAAGTTAATTAATAAATTAAAACTGTTCATTTATTTTATTTCATATCGAGTTTTGAGAAATCAAAATGTTAAGAAAAATCAATTGTAATAGAAAAACTTATAGAGGTTTTTATTGTTCAGCAGTTATATTTTTGTATGAGTGGTACATAATCGGCATACAAATTTTATAAAAAAGGTAAATCCAGCATACCTTTTTGTCCAGAATAACAGCAATACTTTATTTCAAAATTATCGGTGGTAACCACATAGAAAACAAATAAGTTTCAGTGTGGATGAAGTGTATTATGCATTGTTTACACGTTTATTTATTCCATCGGCTTACATTGAGCCAGAATGATAATTTTACCGAAAAATACCAAACTTAACTGTTCAATATATGAAGAACTGAACAGGTAAAGTTATTGTTCTTACAATTTTTTGAACCATATTGCCAATGATGATGTCACAGGGAAAGTTCTTAACAAATTTCAACGGTACTACTCAAGAATTCGACATACGTAGTGGGGGGTTTTGTTGAATTCAGATATGAACTATTCTATCAAAGTTTTCGATTTTGTTAGAATTTGCGCGGCCAGTTTCTTTGCGAATTGTCATTTTATTCCGTTTTCCTCTATCGTCACATTTAAAAACAAACAAACCTGTACCTTTTTATTATTGCTCAACACGCATCTGTATTAGTAAATATAATAAAATGTTTAGGTGCATATAAGTAAATCTCAAATGTCTGTAAAATTATGAACGCGTGATAAGAACGCTTTTTCTTTTATTATAATGGGTAGCATCTCTAAAATGATTTTAGCCGGCGGGTCTAAATTTTATTTCTAGCTACGCCACTGAGGTCAATACACCTACAAAAATGAACACCGGAACTGAGACTGCGTATTATTTTACCGATATGTTTCTCACTGACTGACCGCGGCGCTGTAAATATAGTTTTGAAAATTCTATTTTTATTGAGATGACAGTTTTCGCAGACTTTTGGCATCGCGACACTTTCTCGTATTGTAGTAAGACTAAAAAACCGGAGGAAGCTATTCAAAAAAAAATCGCTATTACTCACTAACAATCCTTGACTTAAGGTCGTTCCAAAATTATTTGCTCAATAATATGTTCATACTGCTTTTATTCTAATTAGTAATTCTTTTAAATTACATTATATATAACTTTGATTATACTGGATCTGTTTTCGAGTCGTCAACGTTGTTTGTTTCGGTGCCGATTCCTTCAGTTACGACTCGCATTAATGCTGTGTCAATCGATGTATGGATTTCTATTCAATGAAATACATCTTTGTTATTTTTTATTTCTCAAATATATTGTATATATTAAATCATTAAAAAAATGTAGTGTGCGTGATTAACTAACACACTAGTCTAGTCCTGAATCATCCTTATATTTAGGGCATCCTATTCCGGACTCTTTATATGATCTCTGTGAATTTTCCATTCATATTGTAATTTTATAGTTTGAATATTTATCCATCGTTGTCCATCGGTGTTTCAATTGTAATGAATTTATGAGTTTAATTTTTTTTTTTACATTATAATAGTTTTTGTATTTTTCAAATACCAAACAGCTATGTACTTAGGAACAGAAATATATATCATTAATAAATATTAAATATCTTGTTTCGTATTCCAATTTTATTTTTAACTGGTTACAAAAAAAAATCATAAAACAAAATGATGACTGAATTCCTTGTTCCTCTTTCGTCTGTTATGAAAAATGAGGAAAGTGACCACAGTGGCGTATTGTATGTTTATTATGTAGACATTATAAAATCTATTAACATTAACATTGAGGTACATCAGGAAGCATTATATATAATTTGATGCCATTTTTACAGTGATTCTTGAAATTCTGTGATCGGTATTTTTAGTCAAATAAGGTCATTAGCGTGTATTTTTATTTTGCTTATTAATTTGAAGAAACTTAAGTTTATATTAATTTACTAAAAGTGCCGCAAACATTGAATTTATTTATAACTGGAATTGCGAGAGGTTGGGCGTTAGGGGTTTGTAGTAGAAATCTCCTGTCGAGATTCGCTTCATTATGAGTACTTATATCTCTATTATTTATAAATATAACGGGAATATAAAGCTATTCGGGAGGAGGTTAAAAATGCACTATATTTATTATGATTTGTTGCATCATTAATTTATTGTCGACCCTTTTCGGACGTGTATTCTAATCAGTACATCCTAGACGCTCGTAATAAGTATGTTTGTTGACATCGCTCTGCAACAAGCAAATAATTGCTGCCAATTATTTCTCATTGAAAATCCGAGGCTCGACAATGATTTATTGAACAAACAATGTGATGAACGCATTCTGTGATAGGCGCAGCATAAAAATCAAACATTACATAACGCTTTATAGAGTCAAACCAAACATCGTTTTCGTTTGACTGTGCATTTAGGATGCTATAGTACTATAATAACGTTATTTAAATTAGGAATGGAAATATTAGAGCTACACATTATTTATCATTGGTAAGCAGAATCTCGACTCACAATATGATAAACGCTAACTCTTGTCGTACGGATTAACGCAAACTTCGTTTTTTGTACAGATTTTAAACTTTATCGAAAATATTATGTTGAAAATTTTAAACCGAAAGTCTTTTTATTTATGACCAATAAAAATAAATTCTTGCAAAAATTCTGTACTCCAAAACCATAAGACATCGTGTCATTTTTTTCCAAAAATACAAAACGGAAATAATGTTTTTTTAACAAATTTTCGTTTTATAGCTGGTCTCTTCACTTAATTGAACAATTTGTGAGGTGTAAACTATCATTTCTCGGTACTTTCAATAATAAAACAGATCCACAATTTATTTTATGATCAAGATCGTTTTCACTCATCGCGAGCGTCAACTCAATTTTCATAATTTTTTGATAATGCTCGCAATGAATGAAACCGATCTTTACTATAAAATTTATTGTGGAAACAGTCATAAAAATTTGTGTATTATTATTTAAGATAACCATTAAATAAAATAAGAAGTAGAAGAAATGCCTTTTATTTCATAATTGTATCTAAATTCTACAAATATAAATGGAAATTATGTACTCTGACCCCCAGATACAGGCTTTTGCATTCCGTTAGTCTAAATTATAGTGGCACATTGTGAATTGCTTAATATTTTAACTCGTCCATCTTCAAAGATACCACGACCTCACAACGCCATAAAACGATTATGACTAAAATTTAGTCACTAAATTATAGTTTACACCAGCCCAGTGCACTTAACCGAGAGAGTGAACTCGGTCGAGTACTAACAGATCTAAATACGAAGTACATCTGTCCGAGATTATACATACAATATGTCTATAATCTCGTCTTAGTCATTTGACGGATGAAATATATATAGAAACCAATTCTATCTTCTGGACCGAATTAATATGCTATGTACCTGCAGTACTATACTCAAGTACTTGTTATGTTTAATTGAACACTATTGATACCACGAGTATCGAAGTATCGAGTAGATAAATTATTGAGAACACTATTAAATGCTGTAATTCGCATGAATTGTATTTTTTAGCATTCTTTATTTTTACTTTTTGAGGCAGAAAAAAAGCATTTGATTAACTGAAGAGTCTAACAGTATAACACGCTGATTATTCCATTAACATATTCCCTGACAAAAAATTTCATTTTATAAAGAGAATTCAAACAAAAAATGTCTCATAAAGAATTGACAATCTATAATCCTATATATGTAACCGTTTACTCGATCAATATACCTGATGTAAATGAGGCATCAACGACACAAAGCTTTGTTCTAAATATAGAGAATTTAAGAAAGTGGTTTTATTTAAGAGACGTTGACACCCATATATGATTTTTTCAGGGCTGTGGAATCGTTAAAATTCACAAATCTGACTTCGATTAAAAAACTTTTAAATTTGTAAGGGTTTTTTTCAACTAATTAACTAACTTAACTATAATTAACCTTTTTATATACAAATATATACATTAAATTAAAGACCAACCAATCAATCCGGTAAACAATCAAATATTTCATGTTATACATGCTATAGGAATAAATAAAGAGATAACAAATTCAAACTTTATTTATTTGAAGTTACTCTCAAAAATAGCATTGCTCTATTCAAATCACAATTTAATAATTATTTCCTCTTGTTCATTAAATTTCTTTAAAAATCGTCTAATCGAAAAAGTAGTCGGAATCGCTTGTTTTTCACAACTCCGACTCTTACCATATCACCACGACACAGCCCTGGATTTTTTCATACCTTTGAACTTTGTAAAATTGTGTTAAAACTATATTTCAACACATCGATTTAAGTCAATTTTTTATATATATATATACGCTGTTTTTTAATAAAACCTGTTTTACCGTTTTAAATATCTATGCGTCAAATGCCAAAATAAACATCCGACAGTCAATACCGGATCTACAATCTGTTTCCATTAGATATCTTTATTTAAATAATCCATGAAGCAAACATATGCTCTATAAACCCAGTCCAGTAGGTATGCGATTTTTTTTAGGTGGCACAGTAACTTTTCTTACGCGATTTACTCATAGTTGCGCGAGATTCAAGAAAGTTTTAAAATGTTTCTTTTAAAAATTCCCGAAAGAATATATTTGCAAACCGACGGTGACAGCAGCGAATAACTCCTATATGTGAACATAATTATGCATGTTTACATGTGTATCTGTTTCTCATTGTTTTTTTATAATCAAAATAGAAATGAAATTTCATGTGTAAAAAAAATGCGCGAATTTGAAGAGAAAATTATGTATCTTATTTCTTATAATTTTTTTTTTACGCGACATTTTGATTTTTGGAACCAATTTATTAAATTATATGAAAATAAGGTTTTTTACGCGATTTGTTATATGCGCCACTTTCTGGAATTAATATTAGTTACATCGCGTAGAAAAGGGATTGAATGTACATGTATAAAAAAATAAACTATTTGACATGAATACATAAGTATAAACCATACCTAATGTATGTCATAAGATGTACCACATATTGTAAGAAGAGAAATTATCTATCTGTATGTTGACAACGGAGAACTTATTGCATAACTTGCCTTTTAAAAATATGTTGATTCGGCGTAGCAGAACGGAAATCTTGCACTTAGTGTATTGATTAGCGTATCGTAGATTTTCTCAAGTATGTAGTATAGAAGTCAACTACAAATTTGGTGTGTAACTTAGTTTAAGCTTTTTATTCTTTTCATATATCATATACACACAAATCTCTTTTTGTGCGGAGAATGTATTCCAGGGATGTGTAAAAAAAACATGTTAAAAAGTAAAGTTTACACAGCAAAATGAATGATTTCCTCAGTGGCTTATACAATAATTTCAATTAAATATATAAATTTATTCAGTATTCAAAACCTCAATAAAACACATTTTTTCAACCATGGGTTGTCGATGTCAATCTCAGAGCTATTCACGGTGCTCGGGCCTGCGGCAGTTTTTTTAGATCTTATACAAAAATATGAACTAATTATCATGACAGCCAATCAAATGTTAACTAATTTTCTTTGATGATGTAATAACACGCGTCAATATGACATTGAACGTTTAAGATCATAAAAGATTTTAAACTCTATTCGACCGCAAACAAAAAACGCCTTAATTTTTCAACTAAAATAAACTTATTTGACGAACATTTTCAAAATGTAGCAGTCAACAGACTTATGTTTTTATGTGCATACTAATTTGATCTGAGAAAATTGTTTTTATTTATTTAACAAAGGTGGTGACACTTGCATTGTTCCATTTTCTTTGACCGTGCTTTTTTCTATTTAAACACAAAAAACAGACGTATTTGCTTTATACTTTATATAAGATATTTTTATATTTGCCTAACTTTACTAGAACTGATTACCCATAATACAAATCATTTGTATATTTACAGTTCTTACCAAGGAAACCTTTTCTGTATTCGATGATTGGATAATTGGCGGAATTTATAATTGGGGTGTAATAAAATATATTGAGTCCCAGCAAATAATAAAAAATCTGAAAAAAAACTGAAATAACATTCAATAATTACATTATTTGTTTTGTCATTCTGCCAGCTTTCTAATCAACGTTATTATTTTCGCTTACGAAATCACTTAAGTTATAGGAATGGTTAACCTTCCATTATTTACATGTATAACATTTATTTTGATTTTAATTCATTTACAAACATGTGTGTAGAAACCATGACATGAAACAAACCATTGCAATTATAATATTGTACTTTTTATGAAATGTAAATAATTCAGATGGTTTCATTCTCAATGTTGTTTTTATACTCACCAATCATATTATAATAGGATATTTTCCTATTTTAATCACTTAAAAAGTAAAAAATATTGTATGTCAAATGTTTCATCGTTCAATTGTCTTAATCTGTAGAAGTTTTTATAGAAAATCAATTTCGGGATTTGATCCAAAAATCACGACTGTTATTTTCCAACAACTCCTGAAAACTTCAGAATCTTCTGGAATCTGACATTCTGAAAAACTCCGCTATCTTAATTATTCTATTGTAGAAGATTCGTTAATGAAGTGTCAATTGTTTTGAAGTAACTTCTTGATGAAGAATCAAATTTAAACGGTTTCGTATCACTGAATAATGATAGCTTATTAAATTTGTGACTGGAAAAAATATGAATATTGTTTTTTTTTACTAAAACTAACAGTTCAATTGGGATTTTATTTCATAGATGGTGTGTTTTGTTTAAAATTAGCTTATGATAAACAAAAAATTTATCAGATTTTTTTATCTTTTTTTAACACTTTATCTCTCTCTTCTGCTTACGTAATAAATCATTTCCTCTCGCATATATCTTCCATGTTATAATATAAAAACTCTCATGAGCAATAGCTTTAGTTACTTTTCAAAAAGTTAAGAAGATATATTCTGACTAAATGCAATATCTGACCAACATAAATTTCGACGACGTAAACTGACGGATTACACAAAAATAACTATTATAATTACTCACGTGTGGTTAGTGATATTTGCCTATTATGTAGACAAGTGGTGAACTCTATGATTTCCAAGGGCTCGAACATTTGCAATGTCTTATATTGATTTTTCAATGGATTTTTTTTATATTAAGCCGTCTAGCAGCGCCCGGCAACCTATGCCACGCATGCCATTAGTTGGCACACAATTTTAAAAACCAAATATTGCAAGTACTGTCTCCAAAGTTGAACATCATGCGTGTTACTAATGATTAAGAAGTGTAATCTTGTATGATGTTTTTATATAGCATTTATTATTTGAGTCAAATAAAATTGTCTTTATATATTGTATATTAAAACAGATTTTACTAGTTTGTTTCAGTGGCACGCTGAATATCCAATTCTTTTAATTGCCTGTTTTATGATACGCCAATGCATTCGGACTGCCGACCGCTGCCATAAAGCATTCAATTTTTAGCCGCGGTGTAGTGAAAGCGATTAATTAACAAAAATTATTTTACACAGTGTCATCCTTTCCCCTCAGCCGTCTTCGAAAAAGGATTGAGTGGCTAAATAATAAAAAAATCACGTATAAAAACTTCTTTTGAGACTAGATATAATACCAAAAGAAACAGAATGCCATAAACCCTGGGACATTTTTGTAATATCCCGAAACTTCGGAGTCCCTGCGCGCCAATCCACTTAATTGACTATTTATGATGTCTATTGAAAATAACTTGCGTGACATGATAAATTTATTACAATTATCGTTCGATGTTATATACTATGATGATATAATATATTATATGAAAATTGTTTATGTATTTTAAGCCAGTTCGGTCATAAAAAACCTTTTTTATACCTGATACAAGTTTGGAATAGTATAACTTGAACTACTACTTGAAGCAAGAGCATATCTACAACTTTTAATATTTGACGTTGAGTACTTTTAACCAATCCTAATTAGCTTACTTAACGCACGTAAAATTCTACGTGCTATCGTGAGATTTGTAATCTTTAAAACGAGAAAGAGTGTTCTTGTTTTTAAGAGAGTTGTCGTTTCATGACATGCAAACTACATATTCGTGAACGGTAACGCCGATACTTGATTTTGTCTATTGCCATAATATCTCAATACATACCTAGGAGCTGCGCCTTCTTACAAATAAAAGAATTTTAGTAGCGCCATCCTTAGGCAATTTATATTTGTTAAATTAATAATTTTTCAACAATTTATAAAACATAATTTCAGAAACATAAATATATCTGAAGACATTGTAATTTTGACGAACCTCAGCATAACCCGTCCCTCCACTCACGTTAAGTAATTCAATCATACATATATATGAATTTTTTTGGCTCATTCTAACTTATATTAAGTAAGTACTAAGCTATTATTAAAAAATACCAATCTATTACTAAGATGATTTCCATTTCTTTGTAATATTAATTTGTCTTTTTAAAAACATCAAAGAGAAAAAAATAAGCGAAAGACCAAATCCAATTAATGTCAAAAAGACCCTTTTGGTGATAAAAATGTTGTTTTTAGTATGAATTGTAAATGTTGCCATACTCGCTCCTTTCGAAATTTATTTTAGTGTTCCTATTCAGCCATGTACGATTTGATCCAGCTTAACACAATAAACTATGTTTGTCAATATAATTGTTAGATTATTATTAAAATCCTATATCCGCCTCATGCCAATCAATACCACTTAATTTCAAATGAATTTGTTATTTATGCTTAGTCGAGTTACAGGACTTTTAAAATAAACAATAATTCATCACTAACGTGTTGTCTTATTCAGCAATGCATTGACCTGAAAAATATGATTGATAATATAATGATGAAAATATTATTATATCAATGAATTGAATGATCATTAAATTGAACTAGAAATAATTGGTTTATAATTATATGGTAAAAAATTTACAATTTATAAATTCATTGCTTTTATACGTTAACATATTTAAACATAAAGTGTTGGAAATTTAACAAATAGACAGAAAAACGATCAACAAGGATTGCAAAAAAGTCAACTAAGTAAGTTTATGAAACATCTACTTTAACTGAAAATAGTATTTGCCTGAACTCACTTTCTATAATCATGCATATATGCTAATGGTATACAATTTATGAAAGCAAATAAATTACTTGATTGATATTTTTTCTCTGTCATATTATGAAATACTGTATATGGAAACTAATAAACAATTATTTTCTATTAGTCAGAATGTGTTTTGAATTGTAAATTAATAAAATATAAACATAATAACAACCATTATTTTCAATTCTTAGTTGACACTTCATTTTATTTTACATATTCTTATAAAGCAAAAGATAACTTTTATGTTTACGTATTTCTTCTTACATATTACATTCCTATAGCAATATATTTTTTTACACATTTGCCAATCTATGCAAAAGTATTTTTCAAAATTAACACGTGTTCTCTCTAAATAAAACAAATTTAAATTTATACAATCCCAACCCCCTACAAAAAGTGATATTAAATGTTGCCAATTGAAACATCATTATTAATTGCATGCAAACATTATACTTAAAATGGTTAAACAGATTATTCTGAATGCTTACTCTTACAAAATTTAATACAAAATAAATGATTGATATTAATATTATTTTTTATTTTGATAATGACATTGATCTCACATATTGTCAATATGCTGCATAATCAATATTTTCATATAAAACATCATCGAACCGTCTTGGAAATCACAGTGATCTTGTTTACTTCTGTGGTAAAGATTGCCAACAGAAAACTTAAGATGGTTAGTGTCTCTGTGTTTTTCCTCGGATTTTTCCTTGTTGGATTTTGCACATCGCTTGATGATAAACAAATCTTACCAAAATTCCGTATCCGTAAGGAAGATGACCAATCGTTTGCAGTTAACCACGATTTCAGTAAGTGAACATGGTTAATCTTAGCCTTATTGTGATTCATAATAATTTTAATTCATAGAAAAAAACTTTATTTCATCTGTGTCTTTACTTAATTACTACTCGATGGTTAACTATACCAATAACTTTAACTTGACTTGCTCTTGTTTCGTTAAAAACACAGCACAGACTCCATTCATTTTAGTGGTAGGCAGTGTCCACCCCAATGAAAGGATTTTTAAGAAGACCAATGAAAAATTCCTTTCAAAATTTCAAAATCCAACACCAAAATATAAAATATTTGCTAGATAAACAAAAAATCGACATATATTATATATATATTCCAAATGATATTACAAAATGAATATAGAAATTTTATTGTTGCAATATATTTAGTCGTGTTATGTTTATCTTTTTGCTCTCCAACTCAATTAATTATTAAAACTTGGATTCACTTTTAGTCGTTGGCTACAGATGAAAAAATGTATATTGAGGAATGTCTTATTATAGATTTCACTATCCCATGCAAATTAATAGTTTATTAAATAGATAGTTTCCAAAGTTGACTAGACAAGTCTACTCTTTGGTAAATTACAGGATTAGAAAAAGCTACAAACTTTAACAGACTATTTTACAAAAAATGATTTAAAACCGAATTTAATCTTCTTATCAGTTTTTAATGTGATCATGATATCACTTTTAAGATGTTAACTGTCACTTCTTGATGGAAAGGCATCATATTTTAAATAATAAAAACGCATTTTTTAGTACTTATTTCAACAATATATTTTTTGATCAGGACCGGTTTCGCTCATCGCGAGCATTATCAACTGATTATCTTCAGTTGCATCATCATCATCATCATCATCAGTTGCATTATCATCAGTTGATAATGCTCGTGATGAGCGAAACCGGTCCTGATCAAAAAATATATTGTGGAAATAAGTACTAAAAAATGTGTTTTTATTATTTAAAAAAAAAAAAAAAAGTGATCATGATATCGACTGAAGGTGCTTGATGGAATTTCAATATCAAATTTGAATTGTTACAACATTTTACGATTCCACATGTTTGTCAGTTCTGTTACATGCGTGTGATAGAATGCCTGAAGATGCCGAAAGACGAAACCCGGGTCGTTAGTGACAAAACATGTGGAATCGTACAAAGTTGTAACAATTCAAATTTAAGTTTTTAATGTGACTATTCCCTCTAGTTTTTGCACTATTAATTCAATAATAATCTTCTAAAGAAAAACAGCACCTAAATTTTATTTATGAAATAATATCATTTTTTTTTACCTTTTCTCTTTTAACTAAAGAATTTTAAATTAACAATCAATAGTAAAATATGGATTCAATTGAAATAATCATGTAAATTATTCCATTAATTTATTGTTTTATTTTCATTTTTTTTTACAGGAGTCTACTCGCACAGAGATAACACAATTGCTGATGTTTACCTAAGATTTTATAATGGGTAAGCAAAAATAAAGTTTTAAAATAAAAAAATCAAATAATAAAAACACATTTTTAGTTTTGCTCATCGTGAGCTGAGCATCAGTTGAAAATGCTCACGATAAGCAAAACTAAAATCTGGGCCTGATTATAAAATAGATTGTGGAAATAGTAGTAAAAAAATCAGTCTTATTATTAAAAACATCAAATGACAGGTAACACCATAAAAGTGACAAAATAATTATTAATATGATTATTTAACGGCTAAAAACACTGAATTGGTGTATACTTTTTTTTAATGTCTCATCTATTAAATAAGGTAAGCGGTCATCATAATTCTTGTTCTAGTCAAAACTATTTTCTATGTGTTTAAATGAATTCAACCAAGCTGTATATGATTTCTTATAATTTAAAAATTCTACACAATATCAATTATATTCGCCTAGAACTTAGAATAAAATAAAATTTATGTTGCTTTGCATATTCAATCTAGTTATATTGTTACTACATACTATTGGCCAAATTTCAGAACTAGCTTCATCCTAAGACCTATACGTGTGCATTCCTTGCACCAATCTATTTACACTGATCGCTATATCACAGAAAAAATAATTTTGATTTAATCCAAATACTAAATTTTCCATAAAAAATTCCAACCCTTAAAGATTGTAAAGATCTTCCAAAGAGATGAATTAATAATATTTTGTTTCACTTGCAGATCAACAACCAAAGAATACGTCGATATTAGGCTTGACCGTTCAACTGAACTGCTTAAACAAGAACATTTTAGAAAAGATAATCCAACCGTCTTGTACATTCATGGATATCAAGAAACAGCTGAGCAAGAGAGTGTTCAGGTCGTGGTCACTTCATACTTGGATTACAGACACGATTACAATATCATTCTTCTTGACTGGTCCAATATGGCTTTCGGTTCATACTTTGTCAACTCTGCGCCAAACACAAAAAAGGTAAACAAAAATATTCTAAATTAACTTTTAAATCCTCATTACACTCATCAAATACAATGCCCTTGACCCAGAAACAGAATAAATTTTATTGAAACATATAGTTTGCATATATTTTATGATATCTGGTTGATATATTCTTTATTAGATTATCAGCCATAAATGTTAAATAAAATAAATTGTAGGATTATACTGTAATCACTCAACAAGATTTATCAGTAAAAATTCTATATGGCTAAAGTTATCAAACCATAGACAAGATGAAATAGTTTTATAAAAATTGTATAATTTTGCATATATATATTTTTACATCTTTTTTTGGCCATATTCACTTCCAATGTGAAACATATCACCACTACAAAATGCTTCCTTGTTAGCCTGTCACCCACCAAATACTTTGTTTCTTCTCGTGACATGACAAAATCCTCAACTCCATTGAGTATATCTTGTGGATAGCACCCGATGGCCATCCAGGACATCGGTATCCCACCCAGTGACCCAGCCAGTCAAAATGTCACTTCGCTTGACAATACCTTTGGCCACCAATATTTTTATAAAAATAAAATGTAATAGTGAACAAAGAATATGTATTGAAATTTATTTGAAATTAAGGAATTTTGTTTATAGATTGGTTTCGCCGTAGCTGCTCAAGTCAAAAAATTGGTCGACCAAGGATTTCCACTTAACATGTTCCACATTGTTGGACACTCACTAGGAGGACAGATCGCTGGATTCATTGGCCATGAGCTTCAAAAGTTAGGCTTGAAGGCAAAAAGGTAAAATTAGCTTACACTGATGCATTTAACACACCATAGTCTATATTCGGCACTTTTGAAGGAATTGTTTGAACGATAGTTAAAATCACAGAAGATTCATTTACAACTAATCCAGCAGACCTTTCCCATCAAATATTAAAATACTGTGTTCTACTTCTAAATATCTCTTGTCACACATATGGAGTAAGAGATTTTATTTTGTTTTAAGTATAAATGATCATCTATATGAGGTAAATATATCTCGTCAACATAAATATATCTCTTTACAGAATCAGTGGATTGGACCCTGCCTTCCCCGAATTTTACCCAGGATTCTTGTTTGGCCACATTTCTTCCGCTGATGCTGAATTCGTTGATATCATTCATACAGATGCTGGTGGTTACGGAGCACCCACACACACAGGAACTGCCGATTTCTGGCCTAATGGAGGAACCGCTAAGCAACCCGGATGCCCTAAATTCACACCTATTCCTCTTTCTGATGATGGTATTAGTCATATATCTATATTTTCTAACTAGTAAAGAGAGCGCTCGTTACACATACAGCGGTGTCAGTTTATCTACACCATGCTTTGAAATTGATAGGGAGGCAAAGATAAATCTTGGAAAAATAGTTTCAAATAAACTGCTGAATTGTAAATATTTATATATATTTGGTTTATGTATATAATACAGTTAACAACATAGCAAATGCTTTGAAAATGGTTGTTTGACATTTCATGGAGGCGAGTTCATTGTGATAATGAAACAATTTCAACGTAGTTACGAAACTACATTAAGCTTAAAAAAATAATAAACAGCCTGATATCAAATAATATGATTATATATCATGGTTTATCTGTCTATCTGTGAAACACACCACAACACTCCGCACAACAGCCTTATAGAGTGTGTTTGATATAATATTATTGGTCAAATAATAGTATCACAGTTATGAAGAAAGTGGTAACTGAGCATCAATTTTTAACAGATCTGTGCAGCCATTGGAGATCATGGAGATTCTGGGCCGAGTCTGTCAAAACACCTGAAGCATTCCCTGCTGTCAAATCTTCATCATACAACAAATTCAAGAGTGAAAATAAATCTGTCAGTGATAAAAGTTCAACGGTATTAATGGGATTCCAAGCTGATCCTCGGTATGTATTTGTAGTGTTTTAAAACAAATGATGACTTAATACCAAAGCAAAAGATTATTACAAGAGTGAAAAAACATGTTTTAAAAATGCAAATAGTTCTGTTGTCCACCTTATTTTTATGGCATTCCAAACATCTAATATAAGGTCTGAGTTATTCAGGGGTCTCGGTGAGTCATTCAATATTCATTTCCACCTTGTATTTCTCAAATTCAATTATTTTCACTTGCAGTGCAAGAAAATTAAGAGAATAATTAAAAACTTTGAAAAACTAAAAAAATTGATGTTCGACAGTTCTCACTTCCAAAAAAAAAAAAACACTCTTGGCAGAAACACAATCATGACAAATTCTTTACCATGTTTGTTTGTTTCAGCTCAACTGGAGATTACTACCTGACAACAAATGCTGCCTATCCTTTCGGCAAGGGTATTGACGGAACATTCTATCAGAAGAAATGATCTGAAATGATTCTGAAACATTCTTACTAACTTATTATTGTTTTTCATGGATACTCCTGAAATGTATCCTATTTATTGTGAACAATCAATAAATTTTATGAACTAAAATATGAAGCTTTCTTGGAATATTTAATTGCCACATTTTCAACCATAACACACTGTAAAAATACAGAATCGCTATATGCAACAAACATTTCCACAAAATTTTATTAAACACCCACAAAATTCAATATTCAAAAAGCACTCCTAGAGCTGATACATTCAAAAATACAACAATTTTATACAGATGAAAAAAATTCAATGCATATTTAATTTAAATTTTCTGAAAAGACTCCTTATATAATTGAATGACATTTGCGATAATTTTGCCTTGTCTCTAAAAACATTTGTTCCCATTGTTGTTTATAAAATGAAAATTTTCTTGATATTGACTGAACTGGAATTTACTTGGTAGAACTCCATTATAACACGGTCAAAATATTTCGATGACAGATGCTAAGGAAAAATAAACACTCTTTTTTGGAGAAACACATACATTCTGCTATACAGTATAAATTAGATGCAATATTTGTGCATAAACAGATTATAAATATGGAATTTTTTTAAAGATAAGTAACAGTGTATCACGACACCCTGATTTGGTAAGTTAGGAAAAAAATATAATGCCATAGCCATAACCTTAGGTGCAAATTCATAAATCATTGTTCTATAGTTAAGATACAAATATTATCAATAAAAATCAATGTTCTTCTTCATAAATCTTTAATTGTATAATTCAGGGTTCTTCGTAATATTAAAAGATTTGAATTCATTAAGCGCAAGGTTTATATTACAATGTTATATTTCAAATAAAGGCTTTATGAAATATTTGTATATATCCAATCGGTTTCAATTATATATATGAGCCATGTATTTTATGCATAGTCAACTGGGCTAAGAGCATAACTGAAAAAAAAAATAATAAATGGTGTAAAATGCACTAAAAAATTATAATATAGGATATTAACTGAAATGTCATACTTCAGTACAGTGAAAGCAGAATATTACATTTTGAACGACTATCTAAGGCCTGAAGTGTTCAAATGATCATTGGTAATACCTCTTGATCCATTTTAAATAAAAGCCAACCAAAACCTTATGAGACAACTTATATCAACTTCATTTATCAAACAGAAATATTTTGATAATTATCCATCTTATAGGTTCATCGAAACAACAGCCAGTTTGATTCCAATTCTACAAATTTTCTTACTTTAAACACTTACTTTAGACACATTTCGCTACAGTATATACATTCAAACCTTTTATTAAATATTCTTTCAAGCCAAGTGTCTTTAAAAAAATCCTGACAACAACTTCATTATAATTTAAATGTATAATGTAATAAATTGGGGCTAATTATCTTTGTCTATGAAATAAACCAGACTTTTATGGAAAATTATTTAACATAGACAAGCAAAACCATATTATATCCGCTTAATACTTATTTGCTAGATTCGTATACAGTCGAATACACTTTCAACAATCATTTAATTTTCAAATAGTGAAGATGTCAGATATTGAACTCATATTGAAATATAGCAATAAATATTTTCACAATCAATATGAATGTCAGTGAGAGGTCAACAACTGCACTCACATTGCGGTTGAAATAATTTAATAAGCAGCAGATTTTTAAATAATTTCTTCAATGCTTCAGAATTAAACCTGTATCAAAATAGTTAATTCAAACCGTGCAACCTAATAAACATGTTGAAAGCGAATACAATAAATTCTATATTCTGCACAAACATTTAAAATGTAACTGTCCAGATCATAGAATCATTCTAATGAAAATAAGCCGAATAATATGTATAATTAATAATATTATCAGTTCATGACACAAGATTTTCTTTTAACCGAAGCACTTTAAGAGGCAATAAATTAGCCATTTCGCGGCACACACTAAGTTCAGCCTTCATCAGTGCAGCGGCTGATTTATCTGCATCACAATAGTTGACTAGATCACTGTAGGCTTTTAGTGATTTTTCAGTGTTTTCCAGTTGACCTTGTTTATCAAATACAATCATTTTCATATAAAGCCGGCCTATATGGAAATAAGCCATGAGCGCTGGCTTAGCCATGTCCGCAGGAAGCCTCTTGGGCATCTCTCCGGACATTGGCTCCTTGAGCGAGTTCAGAAAACAGTCAAAATTTTTAATACTCTGCTCAGAGAGATGGTTAATTTTTTTTAAAGACTGAGGTGTGGGACGCTCGTCAGACGTTTGATGTTTTTCTAATTTGATATCCAAAATATTTGAATAAGTTTCGGCGAGCTCGTACCATAATTGCCGACAAAGTTGTGTGTAATACAAAGGATTCAATTCTTTAACAATAGGTTCGAGTAGATCGATACGTCGCTTGTGCATTTTAGCTTGCCGTTCTTCATTATCTTCAAAAAAGGCTAAATATTTATATAATTGCGACGCATCTTGAACAATCTGAACATGATCAGAAGCGAGATTATGCATGGTGTAATACTGTTTTGCTTTATCAATCCACTGTTGCACATTCAAAAATACTATCTTTGCATCTTCAAAAGTAAGTATAAATTTATCTGTCACTTGATCTTCATAAATGGATAAGTTCAAAGACTGGAAATAAAGATGCGAAAGATCAGCATTCGAAACAGAACTGTCATCGGATAATTGCAATGAAGCGAGATCTGAAAAGAAACATTAGACCCAATTAGATTTGAGCAATACTTAAATTCGACAAGAGTACTTGGGAATAGATTATGACTCAAATTTTGTATAGTTTCAACCATTACCCATAATGTTAATAAGATTATAAAATGATTGGCAAGTGATATAAATATTTTTTTTTTCTTATTGCCTAAGCAACTGTTGTCAAAACATAAGGAGCCCACAATGAAATATGCAGCTCAGAAGGGGAATGCTAAAAAATGAAGATAAACTCCTTCTCTTTCATTTGCAGTACTGCTAAGTAAAAATATATATTGTAAAATAATTTATTCTACAATTTACCTGAGGATAAGGAGCAAGGGAGAGCATCATCACTATCATCGGCATGATGCATGAGCCTATCTTTGGAATTTGATAACAACAGCAGTCCATACTTAACCCAACATCGGGCCACATCAGCAGACCTATGTTTAAATATTTCCATTTTAGCATCATGGGCTTCATCTAACACTTGTTCGCCTGCTAATTCATCACCGTAATTATCCAAAACAAATGAAGCCGCAGCCAAATGATGTCTCGATTGTTTGAAACCGTTCTTTTCCATAAAAAATTGAGACAAGGTGGCCGAATTTAAGGCCCAGTCAATCGGTTCGAAGTCTTTATATTCTAGCTGTCTTTTGAGTGTTATGTGGCAATAGATGGCAGATTTCAAATAATCTTCCAAGCTTCCATAAATTTGAGCAAGATAATAAAGTGTAAGTGTATGCACTTTTTCTAAGCTTATAAGAGATTCTTCACTCCGAGTGTCATCCGGTCCCATAAACAAATCTAAAATATCCAATGGAATAACTCCAGAATCTTTGAATTCTTTATATAATAACTCTGCTTTGTCCAAAAACACTTTAGACTTCTTCGCGTTATCTCTATTAGACCACACTATACCCAGCTGATTCAGAGCAGTCAGAACAGTTATTATTGCTTTCGGGTGTTGCTCATTGTTCTCAAATATTTCAACACACTTTGTCAGCTGTTCGACGCCTGCTGTGAGTTCTTCAGTATCAACTGATATTATCCCTGTATAGAGTAAAACAGCACCTAACATAGATTTATACCTGAATAACTCGTCGCTATCAGATATGGATTCTATAATATTCAATAAAGCACCTTTCATTTGTAGTAAGATACTTTTTGCAGCATATTTTGATGCATAAGGTTTGTCTTCTGGGTCATACTTACTGTCTTCGTACAATAATTTTTTAACTTTTTCATAATTCTCTTTCAAGCCGACGATTACTTCTTTTTCTACACCCATGACAAAACGAAATCGCTCGAATATGAAGAAGCGCTCATTCGATAGTGATTAACAGTTTTCTGTTTAGGATTTACACCGTATACCAAACGATTAACAATCAAATCCGTAATCAAAACTCAACGTAAAATAACTAACGTAATTGACTAATTCAATATATCAAAAACTCAATAAATGACGGGCAGTGATTTGACTGTCAAAATTTTGACCATAAAGTTCCATAAACATTTCCATTCGTTTTTTTAGTTAAACACAAAACCGTGGTCCAATTTTATTAATACACATAAAATCTGAGTATAGCATGGGTATTGACTCCGGCCTTCAAATAAAATATTTTTATCACCATTTTTTAACCGCTATATTTATTTTGCAAAAAATATCTTCAGACATTAACCTATTAGTACACGTATGTAATGTGTATCTTTTAGGACAGCACTCAGTTTTTTGTGACTGAAAAAAATTGTTATCTCTGTCTGTCATACAAAAACGTGCACTTTAGGGAATTCTGATTTATTATTATTTATGGAACTTATAGTGGTACCAAGCAAGCAAATGTTTTGTCACAGCATACCATATTAGAGAGCAAATGTATTTACAAATGATTTAAAAAGTATTTATTAGTATCTTTGGCTACATTATTTTTTCTAAATAGATAAACGTATATGCCTGATTGTAAATGCGTGAATTAAAAAAAAATTCTAGTTCTTTTAACTTAGCAGCCTAGGCTTATTTTTTATTCCCATGGCTGGTATTTTTTGAATTATATAATAATTTTAAAAAAATGTTTAATAATGGATAAATATACTATTTGTTGGTTTCGAAGATATTCTTTATTAAATTTTAGTGGGATACAACAAAAAGAATATGAACCGACTTACAAATATTTTTGATATCAAAGTATAAATTATTTTCCATCATTTCAGTATCTTTATTGTTTTCAATGGTTTTATTTTTTATTATATTGATGCACCTTTTTAATATATGTTTTGCATAAAGCAATGATGCAATAATATAATAATATAAGAATTTCTCGCTTTTTTCAAATAAATGAAAATTATTAGGAAATATTTTATTTGGATTACCTGATGATTTTTTTTATAAAATTTACTCCTTTTTAGAAATAAAATATTACAATATATTTTTTTTAGTTTGGTGTAGAATTTTTTTAAATGTAAGCCATCATTAGCTTTTTATTTTTATCTAACAAATTTTTCAGTATAACCTTTATCTCAAAATAAAATGAATAAATAAATCCTTTTTTATATGATAAAACAATGCTTACTGCTACTTCCAAAATTTTATATTTCTAAGACTTGGACCGGTTTCGTTCTTAGCGAGAGCGTTATCAAGTGATAGTGACCAAAAAACATTTTTTTATTCATACGATACATTTTCATAAAAATGTCACAGTACAGTGATATAAAAAAATAAATGCTTTTTTTACATTATTATTGTACCACATGCGATGTTGTACAAGGACTGCACTACCGTATCCATATATTCATGGCAATCTATATATAATTACAGGGGAGTGTTATATTCTATTATACGCACTTTTTACAACTTACGATGGCAGGATATTATTTTTCCATAGAATATCTGAAATATAAAGTTAAAAATGACAACACTATACGCAGTATCATGCGTACTATATAATCTGTGATGTGTACAGCATTGTAGTCTATGGATTGACAATTTTGTTTATTAAATTTTAGCCGAGTAGATGTGGAGTAGGTCTTTCTTATGATATACGCTAGGTTAATTTGATTTACAAATATGGCATATTCCGTGAATATATCTGTTGAAGCCCCCATAGAAAATCAAATTCAAGAAATCACTTACGATGGACAGGAGATTTATCAAGCGTTAGTATATTCCACATAAGATTTTCTTATAATTCTCCCACTTATTTTACTGTCAAAACGGAACTGAACGTTATTGACATTTTATCAATTACAGTATTCACTAAATATCAATGAGTACACAACGATGAGTCCACAGATTTCAATTTAAAATGAAAACGATTTCACAGATTTAAATTCGTTATACATTTGTTATATTCGAAGATAATTCGATATTTATAGAACATCATAAAGTTTTTTTAGTATTTTATTGATTTCTGTATATTTGATTCAGTTTTTTAATTTATTAAATTAACAAATCTATGTGTTATCTCAATGGTGTATACTTGTAATAATAAATTGTCAATTTTGATTTCAATCAATAACTCAATTAACCAAAGAAACAGGAAAAAATGTATTATGCATGGGATACAAATTTTTATGTTTGGAATCATCATGTATTAACAGATCAATAAATAATATGGAAGGAGTTTGTCAGTAGAATTTATGCAGAGATATGTGTAACCACATTTTTTTGCCTATAATAAGCATGAATAAACATATTTTAATTTACCTCTTTTACAGACCACTCTCTATGTCAGAAAATTTGGCTAAACTTGCTCAAAAAATAGACTTTAGCAAGACAACAACTGATGAATTTGTCGGTAATACTGTAAAGAAAGAATTGTCTGACAGTAATTCACCGGATTCAAAAACGACTGATGATGACACTAAAGATCCCGGATTTCAATCAAGTCTATGGCCTTGGGACTCGGTCAGAAATAAGCTAAGAAGTGCCCTGACAGAAGTTTGTGTTTTAGCTGATGTACTTGCTGTTGCTAAAGAAAAACGATACATGGTACGACAATACCTTAAAACCTGAGATTCATTCTTATTTTTTTTTAGGAAAAAACATATTTTTTTAACATTTTAAAATCACCAGAGAACACACAATTGCCACTTTGTTTATTTTTTTGAATCGCAGAAGATTATTCAATCATTTTAATCAACCTAAGAAGAAAAGACTTCATGATCACCTATGTGCAAGAATTCAAAATCTAACTCTAATATTTACCTTGCAGGGTCTTGAATACAGGCTGATCTAATCATTTAAAGTAATGTGATACCATAGAAGTTTTACACTTTTGAAATCATTTGCGAAGCTTGTTTAAGAAAATTTTCTTACTCTATAAAATTCATAAATATTTGGCAAGACTTTTATTTCTCATATCACAACACTAAAACCTCTTAATATCATCCACTGACTTAATCAATCATTTCAGTAAATTGAAACCATTGGAGTTATTTAATTATTAGTTTTATGGGCAATTTCTTTTCAGGTCTTAGATCCTGTTCCACAAGAACCGGTGGAATCTCGACCTATGGTACAGGTTTATGGACGAAAAAAGGCATTGGCAAGCGCAGCCGGAACGTTAGTTGCCGGAGTTGAAAGATTAAGAGCTAACGAAAATTCCCGCAATGCCAGAAACACCCCAGACTTCCATATTGACCTGCTTAGACTTCGACAAAATTGGCGGCTTAAAAAAGTTTCAAACTCAATCATTGGCGATCTCAGCTACAGGACTGCTGGGTCAAAATTCACGCAGACTGGTGTTTTTGAGGTTATTATTGTAATTGTTGCCACATAATATACAACTCAAATCATGTAAAAAAAGAGAAATACATTCTGAAACAGAGACCGTGTCAAATGAATGGATTTATGAATCAAAACTTTACAGTCATAGAATGACTTAAAAGTTGAAAGAAAATTTTGTACTACTTTGCCACAGTTCCCACCCAACATATTGGCATACATGTCTTCAGCCTTTTCAGCTTTCATTATATATCATCAGAAATTTTCTTTGGCATTCAATAGCATATCCCACCCATCTGCACTGTAGTAGATTTATGTATATGCTACAGCAATAATATATCTCGTGTTAAAGCATTTCAGTAAAATCAAATCCCAGTATTATTATCATTATCAGTGTATACACTTATACATGTCTAAATATATTGTATATTAACTAATACTTTCCAGTGACATTACATTTATTTCAGAACTTTCATTGAAACCATTGCCTACATTAAGATACTATCTATCATTGACATCTCATCATAACATATACAAAGAGTTCACTGTATGTAATTATAAATTCTTCATTTTATCTTCAGTACCTAAGTCCATATATTTTCACATGCAATCTCCTGTAAAAGACCAAATAAAGTATAATTTATTTACATAATATGATAACTTTACTTAGTCAAACACTGATTTAGTAGGAAAACTTTAGTCAAAATTATCAACATGTTATGTCAAATGACGAAAATATGATTTCAATATTTATCTATGACTGTCAAGGATACTGGCAGTGTATTGATTTTTTTATTTGTCACTGACAGTAAAAAAAAATATGAGCTATGTGTACTCCTGAGAGGTTAATAAAAAAATGTTTTTTTTTAATCACAGGTAAGTAAGGCTCCAGAAGAATCCTTGATAGCTGCCGTGAATCCAGTGACTGGGTTACCAGGTTCTCAAATACCACCACCTTCAGCATTGCGTGTCACAGTGCCTGCAGAGTTGCAGGGTGTGGCTTTCATTTCAGTATTATGCCAAAAAGGTAATTCATTTATTTAGTTACAAATGCTACAATCACTTAAATCAATTTTATCGCTCAATTCTAATTTCTGCCAGACAGGTATATTTTAAACTGAAGAAGTGTATCATCATAGGGTTTTTTAAATAATGCCCTAATAACAGTTGGAAGCTGAATTAGAAAGCAAGTGATGGCGGACAACTATATGCCATTTTCAACAATTCTCAGCTCTTCATCTCAAAATATGCCAGTCAGAAAAACAAATATAACCATACCCTTTCAGAGTTATATTAATTTATTGGATCGTAATCAATCCTTCTAATTTTGAAGACAACCTGAGTTGTAAAATTACCTAAATTAATAGTTGTTTTTTATTAGCCAGAGCTTTCAAGTTTCCAAACTTTCCGTTTGAGAATAGCAATATAATAATTATTACTTGCCTGATTAATTTGTTGCAAAAGGTTTTACATGAGTTGAATACTGTGTATGCTGTGAAATATTTGAATTATATATATACATTGATTGAATTGGCATTCACTTGGTAGAACTTCATTATAACACGGTGAAAAAATAGCAATGTATTTTAGTTCTACAAAATTATTTTTAACAAATATAGTTGATAGCTATTTCGGCTCACGCCATCATCAGAACTATCCATTTTATAGTTCTGACGATGGAATGAGCCGAAATAGCTATCGACTATATCTGTTAAAAATAATTTTGTAGAACTAAAATACATTGCTATTTTTTCACCGTGGTATATATATACATATTACATAATATTTGATTGAGTATCACAATAAATATATGAAAATGTAATTTGAGTAAAATTTATTTAGTAATTTTTAAGGTGTTAACTTTCACTTCTCGATGGAAAGGCGTGATATTTAAATAATTGAAGCATATTTTTAGTACTTATTTCCACAATATATTGACATGATGAGGGCCGGTTTCATTCATCGCGTGCTTTATCAACTGGTAGGATACAAATTACAAGCAAGTTCATTTTCACAAATTTGAGTTAAAGTAAGCAGGTATCAAAACATTGGGTTCAAGAACTACAAATAAAGTAAATAATTTAAAAATAAAATGTCAACAATCTCTTATTAATTATTTGCAAACAACCTGCACTTAAATATTTTATGGAACATAGTGTCATAATAAATAAAATTTTAATGTTATTCAAAATGGGTGAGAAGGAATGGTCAGTCTAGTACTTTCTGAAACACACAAAAGAAGGAAGGGGGCAATATCAATTTTTTCACTAAAAATATGTTAAAATTAATAAACATACAGATATATTAATCAAATGAATATAGTTTTGTCATTTAAAAGGTTAGAATTAAGCAAAATTTTATATTGGTTTATTTCAAAAACTTCTTAGTCTATCTAATTTTAACCTATCTAAAGCTAAAGACGCACCGGTGTGTCCCTTCCCTATTATTTTCCTTATTTCTAGCTGTTAATGACATGTTATTTAAATGTAGGATTTAAAAAATAAATTGCAATATCAAATGACTGTTTATTTTGAAAGAGATAGCTTCCAAATGGAGAAAATTCATCGTCTTTTTTTGGCACAAGCTTAATGTACTTTGAATCTAATATTAAACGATCTTTCTTATTGACCAATTTACCTAGCCACACAAGAATCACAGTTTATTTATAAATGCCACTTTGGCTTAAAATATATATATCTTATCCTTAGAATTTTCTTAGATGTGACTTAGATATAAAATTATGATTATTTTTAAAAAAAATATTTTGTAATTTTTTACAGTACATAAATATTATTTTTTCTCATCTTCTTATGCCGACAGGGGATGTATATAACTGCCAAATCAATATTGTAGATCTATCTGATTTAAAAAAAAATCTAAAACTGCATAAATTGCAGACTTACTGCAATCATGGAACTGTCCATGAAAAGCTTTAAATCTTACAACAACAGACAAATTTGACTACCATTCTTGAATCTATCTTTACAGACCAAGAGGAGCTGTTAAGTACAAAATTGAATGCAGGCGCTCTAGGCGTTGCAGCGGCAGGTGTGACAGGACCTCCCGGATCAGATCTTCACTGGCAGCAGAGACTGGAGGCAGCTCAGAATGTTTTATTTTGTAAAGAATTATTTGGTCGGTTAGCTTCTGAAGCCGTTCAACTCAATGCTCCCATACCACACATGGTTGTTGGAAATCAAATCATAGCGACGGTAAAAATAACATATCTTCTCTTCCATTCATGTACAGTGATTTCATTTTAGCACAGAAAACAAAGCCTCTTACTCTACAGTCAGTCTAAAGCCTTGTTCTCTGGTCTACTAGTAAGTGCTCTACTGTTATGTCTCTAATGATCAGATAAAACCTGGTTCATTGTTTTTCAATTTAACATCATATCTAAAAAAATCTCATTAAATTTATCTCATTTTTTAATGTCTGGCACCATTATTATTAATATTTGGAATGCTGTTTATCTTTCAAATAATTTATGAAAAAAAAAAAACAATTGCAATAATTCATTTTATCTTTTTTTATCAAAAATATTTATTGCATCAGAGAGCGAGCAGTTGAATATATTTTCTTTTTATATTTTCTATATTTGAAGAAATATCGAAGATTGTTTTTTTTTTATAGATAGAAACTTGTAAACAATTCTTATCAAAAAATAGATAACTCTATTATTAAATTTTAGGTTTTACCTGGTATACAACTCATAATTGGACTCTGTCATTCCAATGGACAAAACACACCTACTCCCGGGGACACTAAACCCACAGTGAACGTAGGTTCACAGCAAAAGTCAGATCATGATCATGTGTTGGAACATTCTCTGCACCAACTGTTACGGCAAGCTCACCATGCCAACACTCATCACCCATTCCCACACCCAGCCAGCGGTCCATTGGGACCTTCAAAGCGTAGATGTCTTGCAGGTTATTAGCTTTTAATATAATAAAATTAATCGTTATATAATCATCCTGAATGTTTGTTGTCATATTCAGGTAAAAAACAGAATTTCATTTTCCCCTTTCAAATACCAAAATTTTTCATGCCATTACAGTAAATGTACAGTAGAACCTCGATTATCCGGATTGGTCAAAATAAATAAAAATATTACGAATTTGCTGATATACACGGGAGATATTTACAAAGTCTGAAGCTTTTCAGTGCTTAGATATCACCATGATGTGGTTTGAGAGTCAAGAGAGTGCAATTCAGAACAACTTATATGTCTTAAAAGTATTCGCAATTTGGCAGCATCGAAAAGAAAAACAAGCTTTAAGCAAAAATCGCATTGATTCAAAAATCAATTGATTTTTTCAATAAACAATAAATTAACATTAAAGCTATTTATTAATCTAAGGAAATAAAAAAACTGTGTAATTTTATAATGTTCCTTCACTCCTCGTGCATACTGAATCTCATTTGAAATTTTCCAAACATTAGGTCCAATGGCTGCTGATCGGTATGAACTTTTGGACATGAGCAAACAACAAACTTTATTAGAACAAATAATCCAACAGGCTCAGCATTTCTTTATGCGCCGTAGAACCGAATATGTTTTGGATACAATTGCAAAGGAGGTAAAAACTAAAAAAAAATCATTATAAATTTTTTACTAGGCACAACATCTGTAAATATCCTGATTTTCGATATGAAAAAATCCATATTGTGTCACCTATAAAGATATGTGATAGATATAAAGTGTATCATTAACAGTCACATTAATTATTACTCAAGATTATTTTGAACATTGTTGTCAAAATTTTAAAATATATGTCATATTTCATTTCCCGTTGGAATATATATATAGTCTCAACTAAAGGGTTGATTTATTTCCACCAATCAATTGGCAATAATGGTGGTCACTAAACCATTTTTTGTAATAACATCATTTTCTCCTTACAGATAAAAGATCCCCTTATTGTGTCACATTGGAATGCTCTCAATAGTCCTACACAGTCCTGCGTAAAAATCAATATCATGACTCACGGGTAATTTATTTTCTATGTTATAACATTTACCAGAAAGTTTGTGATCTAAATTGAATTTCGAATAAATGTCATTTCCATGAATATTTACTTATTACCTGTTGAACCAGTGTTTATAACAATGTTAATTACTTAAAATTAATCCTTTTAGCTATGATGCAGTATGTCGCACGTCATTGGTGGTCCATGTGGGTGAGAAGACACTCAAATGCATTTGCAGAGATGGCCGAGTGATGCATATGTCTTATGAACCGCAAGAGTTACGAGATCTTATTTACTGTCAGGTATTTTTATGACTCCTCTACACAATGTGTTTATACAATAGTAAATTTTTATTTATGAAATCTTCAAGGTCTGGTGATAATATGACAGTTGCATTCAAACATTTCATTTCTATAGATGTATTCAAAAATAAATCTTTTTTTAGATATATCAACATCAAATGGTAGCTGTACAAGCGGTCGGTCGATGTATGGGATGGCAGTTCTTAGCTGGAAGCTCGCATCTCGGATCAGGACCTGTTGAACCTTTAGGAAATGCATCGTCATGTTTACTAGCATCTCCAAATGGTATTAATATTCATGCTGACAACTGAACTTGGCTGATTTCATTTCACTTTGACATTTTAATATTTCCATAGATTTTTTAACATATTACTTTTTTCGCCATTGAAGAAGAGAGTAGAAAGAAATGGCCTATCAGAGTAAATGTGTAATCTTTATAAAAATAGACAGTTATTTATTCAAACGTTTCTTTCAGAATCGTAAATATTCGTCATCAAACAAAAACTAATATAATAGTTCTATAGTTTTAAAACTATTTTGGGTTACTAATTTAAAAAATTTAAATAAATAAATTACCATATCTTAGTATGGATACTTGATTATAATTCTATAAATATTCCATTTGCTTCCTTTTAGGTGATAGAATGATCTCTGTCCGCTGTGAGCCATCAAGTGGTATTCAAGTTTCCATTGCTCAGTCACCAAGAAAGGATTTCTTCGCTGGACAGCTTGTTCAAGAACGGAAATGGGAGCACTTAGGTGGCTCTTTCAAAGAAGTGCGATTCGACGAAATGGAAGGCAAAAATTTTCTCAACAAAATGGAGTTACTGATGGCTAGTCTAAGCAGCTCATCCTAAATTATTGTGTTATGTAGTTCTCTGTAATATTATTTATGTTTGTGAAGAAGAAAATATAATTTTATAAGATAATCATGTTGTTTATTGAAGTGTGTCTGAAGATAAAATCATCCTACATATGTTTGTTTAGTAATATTCTTAGCTATCATCCATCTCATCAGTGTGATGAAAGTTATTGCACACATTCTTAATCCCTTTAGATTCATAGAGCTGATGGGTTTGCTCGCTAACTAACTAACGAGCTAACTGCTAAAAAAGACATGCAAAGGTGCTCTGTATAAAGTTTGATTTATCATAAAAAAAAACTGATAGACTTGCTATATTTACATCAATAATATGATGTGTAGAAGTCTGCATTTTCCATCCATTCAAGCCATAATTTTTGTATAAAGGAATATAAAGTGAATTTACTTTTGAGTGATTCATGAATACTAGAAAACACAATACAGCTCCCTATCACATCAGTAGTCATAGCCACATAATATATGCTTCTAAGAGCACAGTTTGCCTTTCACTCTGTCATGTAAAGCGATTCGAAAATCTCTATGAAAGCTGAGTGAAGGCAATTTTAAAACTAGTACCAATTCTGGAATTCCTGAATAATTATTGATTAAGTTATGATTATAAATATTTTCTGAATAATAAAAATAAGTAATTTTCAACATTCAAGAAAAGCACATTATAGAAACCATTTTGGAACCCATAATAAAAAAACACTTAATTGACTTTTGATAACTTTGAATAATTTAATAAACATTTAACTTTGAGAAAAATATTTAACCCCTCATCAGAGTTGAGTTTTTAATAAATTACATCTTAATTTGATATTTGTATAAGGAATGATGATTCTGCACATATTTTGGTGTTCCACAATAAGTGTTATAAATGACAAAGTAAATGCTATGTTCTTGATCTTCCAGTGCTTTATAAACCAAAAGCATTTAAGAATTTATCGGAATTCAGGACATACAGTTCTTACAGGATGCTTCTAAACATATTGTTTTTATATAACGGTTGTGAAATGATAATAAAATTAGGAAAAATAATTATAATAATAATAACCTTTTTCACACAAAATTGTTGTGTGTTAATAAATTAATGTTTCAAATGTTTTTTAATACTCCATTTAGCTTTTATTGTAATAAAAAATATTTAGTATCCATGTATACAAAGTAATAATATCTTAGAGCGACATGATGTGAATATTTAAATATAATGGCAGCACTACATAAAATGCAGTGTATTTGGCGATGTTCATGTTCATTTGGTTATTGATTTAATTCTATACCTCATCTGCTCTTAACTCATGTGTTAGAAAAGGACAACGACTAACTTAGTTTGCGCGGGCACACTAGCGACGCTTTCCAACTGCGCCATTCTACTATTTTGAAGATTTTCAGCAGGCTTGGTGCGATCTTGTCTCCGAATTCCAGTTGCGGTAAATTACCACCAAATTAAATGTAACGATTGACAAACGACCGATGCGGACTCCGCCGTCGTCTGTTAAATCCGACTTGTTTATTTTTTTATAGGTTACCGGCGAATATTACAATAGAATTTCGCGGCCATTGCCGATTTTTCCGATATAAAATGGCCTCTCAATTCTATAAAAGTATAAAATATCGAAATCGCCGCCTATCGTTTCGATTCTGGTCGGACTTGCTAGCGTATTCCGGAAATGTGCTCGCAGTCTGGCGCGGACGTTATAGTTTACAGAAAATCCTTCAAAATTCGGACCGGTCTCGCCTTCAGGGTCATTTTGACATTTCTGACGGGTCAGCCGCTTCCGTAACTCCGAATTGTCACGGTCGTCCGGCGACTCGGACAATTTTCGAATTATTATTTAGCATGACAGTCGTAGCGCATAACAACTTCGCCCAAATCTTCGTATCTGCTCCACAGTGATCTCCGAACTACCATCGACATGAGCAGCAGCGGCGGTGGCGGTTACTCCGAGGGCACCCGGGTGTACGTGGGAGGCCTCTCGGAGAACATCAAGAAGGAAGATTTAGAAAAAGAGTTCGACAAGTATGGAAAACTCACATCTATCTGGGTCGCTTTCAATCCGCCCGGCTTCGCATTCATCGAGTTCGAGAACCTAGACGAGGCGGAGAACGCCTGTGACGGTCTAAATGGCTCAGATGTTCAGGGCTCCAAGCTAAGAGTGGAAATATCCCGACGCCGCAACAATCGCGGCGGCGGTGGAAGAAGCGGGGGCAACTTCAGGGGTAGTAGGGGTGGCGGAGGGGATCGGGGAGGCGGTGGCTTCAGAGGTGTTCCCCGGGGAGGTTACAGAGGAGGCTACGACAGTGGACGAGGGGGTGGTGGGGGAGGCGGAGGGTTCAGAGGTCGTGGAGGCCGAGGTGGGGGCAGCCGAGGAAGCTTTGATCGTGATTCCCGTGACTTCGGCAGTGGAGGAGGAGGAGGCGGAAGAGGGGGCTACGGCGGAGGCGGTGGCGGTGGCGGTGGCTACGGAGGCGGTGGCGGCGGCAGGGAGTATGGATCTCGTGAGAGCTACGGCAATGGGGGCAGCGGTTACAATGGAGGATCCCGCTTCCGCTCTCGATCACCAGTCGGCAGAGGAAGGTATTAAACCTCACAAAAGTGCCTTCATTTACCCACCCTTCACTTTCACATCGCATCTACTGTCATTATTAAGTCTACTTAAGTCCCCCTTGAAAATACTGTCAAACCTGAGAGATCCCTCTCTCTCTCGCCCTTATCCGGGAGGAGCCGCCAAACCCTCAACCCCCTTACTACAAATTGTTGGATGTTGCGACGTTTGAATGAATTTTAGCGGACGAGAATTGAAGGAGGGCAAGTACGGCAGTTACTCTCCATCGGCAGGTTTCGACCGATACTAGCCCGCCGGTAGAACGTCTCCGTCTAGGACGATGCCCTACGCTCCGTCACTAAGGTACGACAATCTACGATATCACAATGACTTAATCTGTAATCAGTAAACCCGCTTCGCATTTTCCGCATTCTCCGGAATCGGCTTTGGATTTAGCCCGTTTGATCGTCAATGTACATGTTGTTGTTTTATTGCAATGATTGCAGTCCGCCGACGACTCCGACGCTTCGCTAGATAAAGAAATTCCATTCTCCGATACCGCCATCCACCATCCACGACGGGAAAATAGACCATCGAATATTTATATTTTTCTCCGTGACTTCGTTCAATTTAATTTTTAATTCTTCGTTTTTATGAAACTGATTTTTTTAAGATAATTTTCAATATAAAACAAAAAAAATACAAACTCCAAAAAATGTCTCCGACCGTCGATCATTTCTTCCAACTACCCTCGCTGAAACATGCACAAGCAGAAAGCAGTCGTCGATAAGTATTTTAAATGGGAAATTTACTAACCACTATCAATTGTGGCCTCGGTGTCATACTAATCTTATCTTTGAAGGATTTCGATATCTCTGTTTAAGAACCTCAACTTATCCATTGGTATTGAAGATAATTTTTTCACAGGTGAAAATATGTTATGGAGTCTTGAATGTCGCTCAAAATTTTCCATGTGGGCTTAAAGCTATTCAGCTCTTTCGTACATCTCGATGGAAATGGATCGAATCCTAAATAACGAGTATTGTAAAGCTGTTCGGCCGAATCTGGAATGTTGGCGATAAATGTGTGTGTTTATTTAATTCATATATTTTATAAAAGAATTCTTACAAGTAAACTCAAGCTTTTACATGATATATTAGCAAGAGAATCTTTAAATATTTAAGATTTACGAATTTAGATATACTGCTGGTAACTGGACCTAATTTCTTCGCCTACGTTTATATTACTTAAAATCTGATCGCACCAAAGTCTGCTGAAATTCGTATCATGAAGAAATTTTACATTGGCTTTTGGTAAACACTTTATATATATATGCAGTCACAAAATATTGCCAAATGGAATAGTTGGTTAATTCTATGAGGAAAGCTAATTTTGATCCTTTCTGAGATATGAGGCTGAGGTTTTCTGAGTGATAGGAAAAATTGCTAAAGTGATGAAGCTTCAAAAGGAAAGTGAGTATTGTAGCTGCTGTGTGTAAGTTTTTTTTGTGTATATATATATGGTTTTTTTTTTTTTTGCTGAGAAACAATTCCCTTCGATGGGCGTTAATTTGACGGTTAATCATTGATTATTGTTGCAATAATGTGATTTTTTCATTACCACATTGAGCGAGTTTGATTTATTTATTGTCTTTATTGCTGAGTAGCGACATCTGTTAATGAATCCTTATATGACGTTCAGGTCAATGTTGGTCAAATGTCGCGACATAATTTCACTGGAATCTGGATGTTAGTTAAATGTGAAACAGTTGTAAAATTCATTTCCTTTGTTGCAAGTTATGCAGTGAGTCAAACATGACTTGTCTGCTATGCTTCATTTAAAAGATTATTGAGACGAGAACTGTCAAAGTCTGTCCTAGGCTAATACGTTTGCCTACTGTAACAGTATTGCATCGCATATATTGTCTATGAAGTGATAGATTTTACATCTTTGTTATCACTTGATTATTTATGCAGGCTGGTGTAACTTAATTTATAGCATTATTTGACAAACAATCCTTGTGTTGTTCTCGCTAGTGTCAACATAATATAAAAAAAAAATCTAGACCTTAGGTACCGTTAACTTTCGAAGCAATGAAAAAAATCAAGCTACCCTGCAAACCGCTTTTAGCTGTAAATTTTGCATTAGTCTAGTAACTAGGGCGACATAGTGTTTGGTGTACTGCCAGTACAGAAATGCTTTTATTTTTTTAAAATAGCAACCTCTACCCAAATTTCTAAGCAGGAAATGCAAAAAAATCGTTACTAGACAACTGGTTCTGAAATAACGATCAAACATTGATAATAATTGAATATTCGTTATTATTTTTAAAATACCAGTCGAAACTGAATTATTGAAGTATAGTCAATTTTTATCTATAATTCATACTCATGTTTATTTGAAAACTTCTCAAATGCATTAAGATTCATAAAAGCTTTTTTTTTCAAATATTGGTCTAAGATATTTTTAAATTGTAAAATCAATGATTATTTTCAGAATCATATATTTTAAAGATCAGGAATGGTTTTGATCAACACGAGCGCTATTGAGTGTATGTGATAAGTGAAATTGGCCCTTATAATAAAATTATAGAAATTATGTCCTAAAAATGGTGTTTTATTATTTTCATTTTATGCCTTTGCATCAAAAAGTGAAAATTAACACTTTAAAAGTGAAAATTTACACTTTAAAAGTGATTGAGATTTTCTATTGTCATAATGAAAAAATAATATATTGAGTCTACGAGATTTACCGTCTACTGATATAAACGCCACCGTTTACTGTATATTTGATATTAACAGAACTTATTTATCTGCGTAACGTTAATCTCTTACAAATATAGCCCTCTGCGGTAGTAGACCTTTTGGTTTGAAAAAGATAAAAAATCAGCGATATTTACCACGAACTTATTTAAACCACATTGAAAACTTGAAGCCATTTGAAAATAGAAATTGTCCGAAAATAGTTCGCCAAATGTTATAGGTACGCAGAAGCAAGGTATCAATGACTGGCAATACCGTTCACACTTCCCGCCATTAATTTTACGCGCGATTTATGAAAGAATAATATTCTATGAGAATTTTTTCAGTTATTATTATTGTTATAATATACAATTTCGCTATCAAAATCTTTATTTGTCCGCGATTTCATTTCAAATTATGGCTTAAATTACATATTTTGATTATTTCGCAAGTTTTATGATACATGCTTTTAAATGTACTGATTATTATTTAGATTAGAACGACGGAAACTTATAGAATATTTACCTCATTCCACTGTTTTTTTTCCTGTATAATGAGCAAGAATTATAAAACAGTATATATTGCCACGCCATGTCATCAATTCAACAAATTCTTTGCATCAGATTTTAAGAGATAGCGAGCTAGACACAGCTATCGGTCGGCCGGTTTGTGCAGTCAGTGGTAGTTTGCTCGGTGGCTCCGCAAGTCGCAGGTTACCGTGGCGCATTCGAGAACCACTGCAGGACTTTGTTTACCTCTCGACAGGTAGTAGGGGGCGAATTTCGAAATACCTGAGTAATATTGTTGATCACGTGATCGCTACATCTTGACTGGCCGTTGGCCGCGCCTACTCTCGTTTTTGTTTTAGTCGTTATGCATCATTCTTGGTTGTCGTAAATAATTTCACTAGTGTTACAATACGTGTGTTTTCAGTTTTGCTCGTGCAGTTATCGGTGTCGGCCTTATTCGAAAGCAATTTCGTTGAATAAAAATGATTTTTCCAAAACCTTTGTGATCGAGTTGCGGTGTTTACGTCATGTTTGGGATGTAGCAAATAAAATCTGTGAGCGAATATCAATAACACATTAGATTTACCTGTAGTATTTTCCAATAAGAATATTTTACTGGCCATGTAATCCGCTCGGCGAGTGATTTACCTACAAGGTATTTTAGTGCAACATTTTTAAATTTAGATGGGATAACTGACAATAACACACGTTAAAAATGGACCAACCGTGTTATTGTCCTGCTAAATGTGTCAGAATACAAAGAAACAATAGTCAATACAGTAACACAAAACACAAGTGGCGGACTACTATAAATTACCCCGTGTTAACTTTAGTGATAGGGTTCGTTTGCATGATCAGCGAGGTAAATAGCCAAACGGCTAACTTTTCACCACCCCCAAGCTACACCGAAGCGAATATTTTTGTCACTCAGGATCCTAGCGTAACGGAACTTCTAGGCGGCACCATCAAGGATGGCCAGATGGTTTGGAGGGCCAACAGGAGCCCTTACTTGATGCGGGAAGACTTAATCGTGGAGAAAGGCGGAGAGCTGATTATTGAACCTGGTGTCGAGGTTAGGTTCGGTCCTATGGTCGGGATCACCGTTCGGGGCCAAATTACAGCTATGGTAAGTTCTGCAGTCAAGTTGCGCTCATCAATTTGAATCTAATTGGATACTCTTAAAACACTGTATATGTGTTTATATTATATTCAACAAGTGTTAATATTTTTTACACATTATATGATGGCGAGAGACATGGATAGTAAAAAAAAACCCTAAAAAATCCAAACCCATACAAAGAGGGTGGGAATTGAGCCTAACACCATAGGAGGCCATCACAAGTTTTTTATATTCACAAACTATGCAAGTTTTTCGCCTTGTACACAAATTCTTTATTTATTTATTTTCGTGTGATATAATCGAAATTTCTGTAAGTCTGGAACTGCGAGATCAATATCGAGGGTATTTTTTTTTAATATACAACAAATTAGGTAATTAGGTTACTAGATAATTGATTCATAATACCGGTTCATGATTATATATAAAAGAGATAATACATATATTATTAAAGGTACCGCAAAAACTAAAAAGCTACTATAATTTATAATCTCTTTATATAGGTTGGGTTGATATAATATACTCATGCAATGTGGTATTTATTAAATATATTAATCTCGATTTATTTATTTTACTATTCGTTCTGTGCTTTGATTGATGTGATGTGTTATGGATCCTACAAACAGCGAAAATCAATATGTGATTTTTTATAATTATAAAATTATTAATAACTTCATATCGAAATTTTATCACTACTTTTTCTTGTAATTACACCTGTATATAAACGCATAGCTCATTCTTATCTTATCTATAATACTCTTCCCAACTTGAAAATCGATCAACAGGCGAATGCAGATAATAATTATGAACGATGTTCATACTCCGTAGATTAAGATTAGTTAGTTTACAAATAATTATGTTTCCAGAAATTTCCCGAATATCGGATTGTCTACATAACTATAAACCAATAATATTATAAATTGAAGGACAGACGCGATTATATTGTTAGTCGTTAGTCACAATTTATTTTACGACACTCGAATGAATGAGTCATAGTGAATACCTGATGATTAATTAAATAAATATTTTATAAACGTATCATATCCTTACCATAATATATCTTATCACTTGTGTACCCGAAAAATAATTATGTAATGTCATGCCAACCTTATAAGCATACAGCGTCGAATAATTTACACTTAGCAATTTATCGAAATTGAAATAATTCGCGATGTCAGTTTAAAAGATTTTTTTAAACATATTTGAAGAATATGCCAAACTTTATCTTCCACGAAAACAATGATAGTGAAATAATTCCTCGTGTGTCCACCGTAACTTGTGATGGTTGTTACGGGAAATGCAGAAAGCATTAATTCTGTATGTATATTACACTGTAAACAAATATCATAAGATATTTATCATAATCCGCAACACAGTATTTGCTTTAGTTAAATATTAAGAGCGGCTCGCTGAGTTTTCGAGCTTTGAGACCACTGGATTAATTTATTATAAGTAATAGAGATGTACTATGGAAAAAAATTCTTAGCACAACATCTCCTCATTTTATGGATGATTCGAAAACATCCTTAAAAAATAAACAATTTACATGAGGAAATGAAAATTGAACGAATGGCGTTATAGTATGATGAATTATTGAAGAAACTGATTATTGTCAAGTTATTAAATGAAATAAAATAGATCTTTCTTTTAATACAGGTTATTATTATTATTATTGTATGTTAGGTCTTAATTTTGATATTCTATTTCATTGAAAAATAAATTAATGCAGCCTATGTCAATATTATTAGGGTTTCTCTCAGAGTTTATTCAGGAAACTCATGGCATTGCATATATTGATAGTATTATAAAAAGACTACTAAAGCAGAACGCGTCCTGTAGCATCCGGTAGCTTTCAATAGTTTTTTGATTTAATACGGTAAAGCCAATGTAAACAAAGTATTCATACAATATACATACGTCTACTCGCAGTGCTATGAATTTGTAAAATATTGCAGTTAAACATTCAGGGAAATAGAATAACGTTTATTCCTCTTATTATTTGGAAGTTCTTTTTTCGAAAAGGAAAAAACTTTGAAAAATTTAATGTGAGGTGTTCATTATTAATGACTATAATTTATTGCTAACCACAAATATATTATTGTCAATTAGAATATATTGCATTTATTATCATATCGGCATACATTCAACACAGAATTTAAATTATCGGTCATATAACATATATATAAGTATTTCTTAGGCTCTTTAGATTCGGATGTCCAATTTGCGCGTCTTCGCACTTATGTGATAATCCGTCACCGCTAACAAGCCAATCTAAAATTGCAAATGGCGATAACGATAAAAGGTTTTTTCATTAGTTCACAGCAGAAAACTTCTGCAAATAACATGAGTTTGATAGACTTATGTGTAAATTTTTATCAAATATATTTAGTATAATGTGCTCCGAAGTAGTTAGTTGATTATCAACTGGCCTTCCGTGATCAATCCGAAATGAAAATGCGATATTTGTTGGCAAACAGTCATAAGTGTAATATGCTGCTTTAAAAATCACTATATCACCATTATAGAGGGATACAACATCATTAAATTAAGGGAAATTAAGAATTTTGAGAATCAATGATTGGCATCACCGCTCATTGTTCACACGTTGACGGTTTAATCGTTCATAGTTGAATAAAATAGAATAATGTCTTCAGTATTACTATACGTTTAGTGCAATCCAGTTTTCCCTACTCACGAGTAAGCGTCACACAGTGATCTATTACATACTCTGAGAAAGTCAATTTCTCTTATTTCCTTTCTTTGTCTACGAGAATATTAGTGACAGGTATAACGAATTCAACCCTTTAACTTTACTTTCAAATTGTAAAAAGTTTTTGCTTTCCAATACAAAGTTAGTATTTCATCCATAGATTATAATATTCAATCAATCAATTATGTAGCAATATGCTTAGGCTTCAATGAAAGTCAGTCATTATAAAATAGTTGTAAAATCGATAAGAAAATTGTGCACTAGGTTACCTAATACGAAATATGGTTATAACTATTCATTTTAAGCGCACCTTTTATTGGTAATTTTATTCAAAAGAAAAATAATTGTTTGAATTGGCATTTAATTTGTAGAATTCCATTATAACACAATGAAAAAATGGATTGACATTTTTTTGAGATATTTATTAAAAAATAATTATACACAATTACGACTGCCAATCTTCAGATAAATTCAGATCAAAAAACCCATCAACACACCTTACATCAAATAGGAAATTTGTTAATTTTTTAATATTCTGCCATATACGAATTGGAATATGATCGTATGAAAGTCGATCGCTAAAAGATTTTATATGAATTATTGTCACAAATATCCAAATCCATTAAATTTCAATACTAAAATGACAAAAGCATAACCGATTTCTTCTCTGGTTTAATAATCTTGATCAACTGACGATAAATTTAAATGTTTAGCTCTCGTATTCATCAATTATAAAAATATAATATGTAACGATAGAGTTATAAGAACATATTTTTAGAGAACAGCAAAACACACCAGCTTAATTATTTTCAATGCAAGTAAATGAAAACTGCTATTTAAAAAAAAAAAATGACCACAGCGACCTATGCAGATAGTCATCTGTGTTCAAAACACTGAATAAAAGCATACCTGCAAATTCCTCATTTTTTTCAACATCCGTTCCCAATTTCCTTTCAGAGTGTGATTGGAATTTAAATGTTCTTCAGAAGAAAAATAATATGTCTTATCTTCCAATCGTTTTTTGTATTCTTTTATTCATGTACGTCATAAATTATGTTGACGATATTATTCATAATTTACATTTATTTTTTTCTGCTCTGTGAATATTTCCAGTGAAAATAGAAAAACTCGTAATAAAAACACTATTCAAGAATAGATCTAAGCGATTCGTTAATAATTAAGTGTAACGTGAAATATACGTACAGTTTTAAGTGTTGTATACTCTAAGCCAGGTGTGGGGAACCTGCGACGTTTTGGCTATTCTAGTGCAGCCTTTTGACTGATACCATTTTTTTTTAAATCTGAATAATTTGTCATAAATTCACAATTAAATTATTTTATATACTTTCTTTGATCAAAAATTTATACGTAAGAGTTTGAAAATAGAACGCTATAAACTTAAGTATGTTCGACAGTCGAAATGCATATATTGTACATACTCTTACATGTGTATTGTGGGGTGACGGACGTATTTATGACACGAGGCAGACGAGGGATAGTGGGTAGCGGCGCAGGGGTCGGCGTTTTGACCAATTTATATTGCGAATTAAAATATTTAGTTTATATTTTCCAACGTTTTCTTTACTGCGGCCTTATGTTGAATCAGATAAGTGACCCTTAATGTGGCCCTTTGAAATGAAAAGGTTCCCTACCCCTGCTCCAAGCCATTCTGTTAATTTTTGTGTACAGATTTATATAGTTTTTAATGAACTAAATTTTTATGAACTAAATCCATATATCTTATATTTTAAGGTACAGACATGTTATTTTAAATAGTCAAAACACATTTTTAGTACTATTGCGCTTTCGCAGTTGATAATATTCGCAATGAACGAAACCGGTCCTGATCATAACATATATTATAGGAATCATACTAAAATGTGTTTTTATTATTTAAAATATATCTTTTATATTTATAGAAAAATGATTTTTTGTTTACAATAAAAATATTACAATAATTAACTATAACCACCACAAAAGAAGACTATCATAACAAGTAAGGTGTTAAATAACGCATTAACATAAGACCTTATTGGAGTTGAAATAAGCTATTTGAGTTATTTTAATACAAAAATGCCAGGAAAACGTTCATACCATTGCGGCACACATATCTTTAACGGTAGATAAAATATAATAGTTTGGCTCAACACGTTATTCCCCGATTAACGTAAAATAATCTACTTATGTTACATTGATTTAAGTAGATACTGTTACTAGATGCTTATATACAAGTCTTTGAAAATTTAGTAAGAGGATTTGAAAACTAATCCGGGAAGCCAGTGAACGTGTGAATTAGGTGTACTAAGCTTAGCAATTTACCGTTAAACATATAATGTGGATTAGTAGCGTCATCCCTACGTAAATGAAATGTGAACTGTAATTATTAAATCCGAATTCTGAAAATTCTATATTTTTTCATTAATCAGAGGGCTAACTCATTTATGGCCGAATTTCTATGGTTATACTCCCTATCGAGCAAGACAATTTGTATATTTTTTTAATATATTCAATGGTTTAAAATACTTACATTGGAGTTAAATCAGTCCAGGGGCAAACTACAATATGTTCTTTTATTAATATATCCCACGTTTTTTCCCAAATATAAGAAATAAAAAAATATCAATCATGCGAATAAGTGTGTTTTAAAGTGATTTTTTTCGTCCAGATCAAGTAAAGAATTATAAAGATCAATTCATTTCTAGACATTGATTGCGCCATTAATTGAATATTTCAATATTCTATGACGATGATTTATGTTATATATTAAAATTTAAGCTGTCTTAGCCATTGCCTCGATTTTAGTTATTATTGTATATAAAAACTTAGAACTGTGACTCAATTCTATTGCATCCGTGTGATAGAATGCCTAAAGGTACCGAAAGGCGAAACCCGGGTCATGAGTGACAAAACATGTGGAGATGTACAAATTTTAAACAATTTTAATTGCATCAAGCACCCTTATATCGTAAATAATACATTAACTTAGATCGAGATAATTTCAAAGGTAATCTTAAATGATAAAATATGACAAAATACATTTTCACTATGAAGTATATTATTCAATTAAATGATACAATCAATGAATGAAAAAGATGATTGATCGTTATAATTATTTTGTCGTGTAACTTATTGGCAACGGCTATTTGTTTATTTTTAAGCCGTCTGATACCGTTATAAGCTATGCGCTTAATTTAAGAACAATAGTACAATCGATGTTACAGTCGAGATACCTTCCAGATCACGAAACTACCGTTACAATTTCAAAGCGAACGAGCTAGCAAGAGACTATTAATCCGAGTGAATCTTCTAAGTTCACAGGAAATCTCGAAATTAAATTATCTCTTAACTTCTCTGCCCTCTGCTCCGTGCCAATCTCACTAATTTGTACCAGCTGACCCCGTGAATTAACCTTGCGATGCCGCATCCTTCTCAGGCCCGAGAAAAATTATAAATGCACCTACGCTCGACTTTACTATAAGTGAGTCACGAAGAAACGTGTTTATCTAGTGATGCGATAATTTAAAAAAAAACACAATGAGTCGAGCACCACTGCCACTGTAGCCTGGAATTATTTTTCCCATTACGGTAAACGAAAGATGTCTACTGGCGTCTTCGGCGTGTCAAGGTATTTGCAATGTGAAGGGATTAGTAATAATAACTGCCGTATCATAATGCCAGGGAGTTACAAACTACTGCTAAATAAATCAGATCCGTCGCTGTTTTTTAATTCGTGAAATTGTGACTCCCGTTATTTTAAAATCTATTTTTAATTCATAACATTCTTGTATATAATTGTAATTCTAAAATTTTGTACGGAGCAATTTTCTCAAGTTTTCGGATTTATTTATGCGAAATGACATTTTGAGACAAGAAATACGTAAAATGACAATTTTAATAATGTATGATTTGTGGACTAAATTTGAACATTGAATACAATAAGAACTACAATATTTCATTGATTGAATTGGCATTCACTTGGTAAAACTCCATTATAACACGTGAAAAAAATGGCGATGTATTTTAGTTCCACAAAATTATTATTTTTTAAAATATAGTTGATAACTATTTCGGCTCACGCCATCGTCAGAACTATGCTTAAACGAACATTTGCTTATCTATATATAGCTGTGTAGAAAAGGTACACAATACATCTTCTCTCCTGTTTTAACGACCTAGCTTGTTTCTTGCTCGCAATAAAACTAAATTTTTGAAAAAGTTTAAGTGAAACTAAAAGGCGGCTATATCAATAAGTTTACATACAAAATGGTCCATTACAGAAACAAAGAGACACCAGTCAGAGGAGTCAATAATGGTGACCGACATATATTAGTTTTTTCGTTAAGAATCCTTTGTGATAGTTGATGTCTATCGATTTCCGGCTGATCCAAAGCCGTCATCCTGCGACCCTTACTGCAAAGATGCAAACACTTAGGCGCTGAGTTTGAATTTATATTATGTGATTCCTTTATAGCGTGATTAGCGAATTGTGAATCTGTTTTACTGTTAGAACTATTTCATTCTCCTCATCATAATAATTGCATTTCAAACAAATTTTTGTCGGTAATTTGAATATCTTTCAGTTGTTGATTTCTTGGCCTGCAGACACCGTACTGTCAATTTACTATTTGCCTTTTTTTGGCCTTGGTTTGCAGAGCCCTGCTCTAGGCACTTATCATTATACTGACATTTTGTTCGTGGCCTTACCATAACATTTCCTGAAGAAATAGTGAACTTTCATATTACTCATGGATTTAATAAAATTCGATCAGGTCGAGCTTAACAGTGTTAATCGGGTCGTTGGATAGGGTACGGTGAATTTTTACTCAGTGATAATAATTTAATAGTAACAGGAGAAATACGTCAGTTCATAATTGCATACTCTTGTCAAATCATCGCCTGGATAAATAAATAGTAATATTAAGTTTCCTTTCCTTAATAAGGGCTTAATATATTCTAGTGCTTTCTATTTTATTAACTACACTCAATTCAGTATGATTGTATCTATCATTTAAACATACTAATGAATGTTAAGATATGATTGAGATTTGGAAACGATTGAACATGCGCCTCATTCAAAACGCAACGCTGTGTTTCAGTTCAAATGTTTCGACTTCATTGATTATTATGCCATTCAATTTTGAACGTTAACGATAATGCTATAACGAAATCGTTTCCAAAACAAAGCAAAACAGCCTTATGATTTTTTAAGAAAGGTTTTTATAATATTTTTTTATCTGTATAGTTTATAAGATTATCGTTTCCAAATTTGAATGATGTTACAATCAAATCAGTACTTACAAAAAATATTTCAGATATACAATACATTATATTTAACTCCTAGCTCATACTTTTCGTGTTCAAGCAATGCAAACTGTTTTCTGATAGAATGCACGGATATGCCGATATATTACCGTGTAGATAAGAAAATACAGGATATTATTTTTCCGTGACGGATTGATTTTTTATATATCCTATCGTTTGATTTATTTTTCCCATACATAATTAATCAACATTGAATTGCTGAAACTTTATACGATTTCACATGATTTGTCACTCGTATCAGTTCTGTTGGATCCGTGTTATAATCCATTATGAAACCAACTGGAAAAAATGTTTATTATCAGCCATCTGATTTTTTGGCAAATATTTTTATGACATAAGCGAAACAGATTTAATGCTTTGTAATTTAGAATATTACTTAAAAAGAAAAAAAAATCAACAAATTTACTGAAGTACCACGGCCATTGCATATAATATATTTAATTTCATTATAATATAATGCATGCATTATCACGTATGCTTTCAAATATAAAATCGGCCGTTTAATTTTTCGTGAACTACGACGGTTTGACATGCTTGAAGGGAAATTGGATACAGCTTTTGAAAGAATGATAAACTATTATTACTATCTGCGATGTATAACATATTGTTAATCCCACCGAAGCGTTTTGTATTTTTGTATTTTTTCTTACTTATAACATAAAATGTCCACACACCCATATTGTACAATGTTGACATATTGTACACTATGGAATATGTCCCTATTTAACTTGTCAGGCAGGTGAATCGCATAATGACACACTGGAGGATTTTAGTTGGCTAATTTGTTATTTTGATAAAGTTAATATTTTTATCATTATGTGTTGCATTATCAGATACCGCTTGTTATCAGAAAACAGCTCGCTATCAGTTTTTGATTTAATTAGGTATTATATATCGGTAGTATAGATATGCTGCGTCGAACCGTGTCGTATAATATATTGTAGGTGCATAAGTAACAACATATTTGTTTTGTCTTAGTCATTATGATGAATGAATGAATGAATAAGAAACTTCTGAAAACCACAATGTCGTCACACGCGATAAACCGTATATGTTGTAGAAAACCGCTAGAAAAACGAAACAATAATAAAATTGGTTTTCACTTTTCATTGATCTATTTATCGCAGCGCGTAATGAAATTGGACGTACACAATTTATAATCATGTCGATCGTTTTATTGTCATTTTTGCAACACCAAAAAACAATGTCGTGGTTTTTTTTTGCCTACAAAGCAATTTACGGTTTTTTCGTAATGAATTCAAACAATGAGTGTTCGTATTTAGAGCATTTTATCAACTTAGCCAATGCCTGACTGTCAAATAGGTAAATTGGGTACCTAACTGCGTTTTTTATTACCCATTGTGATAAATATTATTTTAAATCCAACCCAATCTACATTTATTTAATTAGCACTCTTTGGGTTCCGGGAATGATATTATTGGAATCTCATTTTTTATGGTGCTTAATATTCATTTATCAAAACATATTTAACCATACTCGAAGATAAGACAGCGAGTTAACCTGCCTTACTACGTCCAAAATAAATAAGATACAATTGGTATGGATTGGACACGTGCTGTGAATAGGGCTGTCAACCTTTTTTGTGACGATTCTGGAACAAATAGCTCAACACTAAACATCAACATTATTTGGGATCTGGGATAGCGATTCCATTTCCGAGAAAATCCCGTGCAATCCGGGACGGTTGGTAACCCTAGCTTTAGTTAACCCATGAGAAACTTAAGCCCTGCATGTTTCTTGCCCTGGAAAGAAGCCGATGACCATTGATAGGATTTTTTCGATGAAGCTAGCAAGTCTTGATAGCATCTTTATCAAATTGTTAAAGCAGAAAGCGAATACGAGTTAAAAAACTTTTAGCAGTAATTAATGTTCCCACGAAATATTTTTCTGTCATTGTTTATGACTTATTATATCGCACATATTTATATCGTGGCATAAAAGTTGTTATATTAACATCGTATATTAATATCGTAGCGAAAACTTATTTAAATAAAACTCATAATGTGACATTAGTCAATATGTGATTTATTATCAATGTATATTGATTATTTCGTTAAAATATGTACATATCTACTATTGTTCGTTTATTTTAAAATATGCCAAGACTTTATTCTCAGATATTGAATAATCAAAAAAAAAGTAAAATTAGTGTAAGTATTTTTTCAAGGAAAATAGATATCATTACAATATGTGTCATATCCTGTGGTTTATTATGACAATGGTAAGTCTAGCGGTTTAGATAAGCCAAACAAGATTTGATTATGAATATATTTAGTATTTAAATATCCATAAAAATATTAACCGGTGGTGTGCCACGAGCGTACAAATACGTTTTACAATTCCGTGAGTGCAGTGCCTACCATAGAAAATGCGCGTACATATACGGTCCACGTTACACCAGGATAAGGTAGACGATATTATTATTAATAACATATTAATGATTTAAAATTTTTGTACACACCATACTGTTATATTTATAGTTGATATATGTTGTGTTATAATCAATGAAACATCAATTTTAAAAAGAGGTTCCTTGTATAATATTACCGAAACGCGTCGCTATGAGGGTTGCACCACGCATGCTGGAATTACCAAGTAACAATCTCGGTCTCCGTTTATTTGTGATATAAACGGTAAGGATACCCGTTTATTTGCGTATGACAAAATGGGGATTCTTGCCACGCGCTCTGTAATCTCGTGCATGGTAGCGCTAAATTTTATTAGTCAATATCCAGTAAAATTTGACTGTTTTAAATAATTTAATATTTTAAACGCTCAGTGACGCACTTGGAACCATGGTGAAATATTTAAACGCGACATATTATCTAGAATTATCGACCAAAAAATATGTATTTATTACGTTTTGACTTTTCAATGAAAACCGAACCTCCAAGCCCCGGCAATGAAAAGGTTAATAAATATCATTGAGATATGTAATTGGCTAATATTTCTTTTTCGTTTAACTACTGGTCAATACTGATTATTTTTCAAACATCTTGTTTTTTGTTTGTGATCATTACAGAATGCAAAACGAAAATAATAAAGACATTTGTTTACAAGAGACAAATAATTCAACAAACTTAGGATTAAAACTTTATAAAATTTTGTCTATTTGACATCTTAGAAGATAAATAGTGCGAAATTGACTTAGTTGTGTGTTTATCCGACGCGTTTTTTTTCAGTTCCATGATCATATTCCAGATTTATTCATACCATTTTGTTCGTACCAATTTTTCTTTACAGAATTCGGGTCAAAAATATGACAAATAAAATGAAAACGATTGTTTGTTTAACCCCTTTAAATAACAAATTGTTTCACGACACTGTAAAATATAAATTGATATAGATCCTACAGTCTGAACATGCTCACCGAAGCAATGATTGTTTTTTTAATCTGTTTTTTAGAATGTTTAAACGTGGCACGCGTTGTATGTACAAATCTTTCAAATCTACCGGTACGCTGACAAAATTAATTGAAGCAGAGAGCATGACAAAGGATGCAGGCCTTTACGATGCTCATAATGTGATTATTAAACAAATAAAACAAGTAATGAACACAATTACTAATAAAAATTGTCATTTGACACGTGTTTAATCTATACCAAGTTACATACTGTCAATGCGACTTTCTTGTTAACTAGATGTCGTAAAGAGTTTTATTTGTAATTTCACCCAGGCCTATTACCTATTATATTAATTTTTAAATGATTTCCATATGATCAACATAAGTAATAGTCATATGTTTTTGATATTATCTTATAAACCACATACTTACTAAGCTATAAATTAGATGAACTGAGATATATTATGATATTCGACATTATTATTTCGTGATACATGTAACATCACAGTTTGTTTACAGATTGTAAAGTTTGAATGTTTTAAGTTTTTCTTTAATTGTAAATAATAGATAATTTTCCTCTGAATCTTTTAAGCCGGAGAACATACAATTTTCATGAATAAATATAACAGCGAAATAAGAATTTTTGTACATGCTAGCCAGTACCCGGCATGCGTTGCAGTGTCACTCAAAGAAAGAAAATGATTGTGTTGTAATTCTGTCCATTTAAGTGATTTTGGATTTATTTTTTTGTTTTTCTATCTGGCGCGTACAGAATAAATCTGATGGTTTTACGACGCGTGAGCAGGCCACATAAAGCTGTATATGTGAGAAGCAGCCTATTCACATTATCCAGTGTGTCATAGTGCTCACGATGAGCCAAACCGGTCCTGATGCAATCGTTGAACTTATTTAGAAACCTTCCCGATCGTGTGCAAAACAACTTATTTTTTATTTAATTTATGATATCGACTGAAGGTGTTTGATGGAATTTCAATATCAAATTTGAAGTGTTGCAATTTTGTACGATTCCATATGTTTTGTCACAAACGAACCGGGTTTCGCCCTTCGGCATCTTCAGATATTCCATCACGCGGATGCAACAGAACTCTGAAAAGTTCTGTTGCATCCGGAATCCATTCCATGGGATCCACTTGGAATCGTACAAAAATACAACAATTCAAATTATTTTTTATCGCAATTTTCACATTAAAAATACTTCTGTAACATTGCTACTTCAATACAGTTTGCATAGTTTTGATGAAATCAAAGATGTCATATGAAGTATAATATAATAGCTTTAAGGCATGCGCACTGGACTACGGTGACAGACTCACAAACGATGTCCCCAGAGCTTTTACTGATATTAATGAGCTTCCAAAAACTTGATAGTTATCGCAAGTCCTACACCGTTTGATTTGGCAGTTCCCATATTGATTTTGACTAGCAATAACTTTCGTGCAGTATACGAGATGTCCCAGGATTCCGCAGTGGGGGTATCTGAAAACTAGTAAGCTATTAAGAGTATTATCTAGCAATAAATATTTATCATAATTTATATCCTACAAGTCAGCCATATCTGATAAGTTCCTAAAATAATTGTATTTTTACCATTGATATCTTGATGTATCTGACTGAACCTCAATAAATACTGTATCTTAATTAAATGTTTTTTACGATACATAATTCTTATAAAACTAAAGAGTAGATGAATTTATAGAGCATATTGTTAATGAACAGACTTTGTAGCTCCATGTTCAGGCATCAATATGATTGATGGAAATATCCTCATGACTGAGATTTTAGTACGCCATTGTAGACAACATATTGTACATCGTGCCTCGTGAAGCATGTTAAGCGATAAGAAGGCAGTTACCTGCTGGAACTAACAATCAACGGACATTTTTGATTAGAGTAGTTCAAACGAAGATCTTCGGGCTTGTTGAAAATTCATTATTATTACCCTGCCTCAATATATTAACAAGCCCGAGCCCACAGTATGTGCTTGTTGTGCGGCGCACACGGGCGGCCAAACTCAGCTAGAAAAAAACTTAGATATAATGACTCCACGATGAAAAATCTATATATGACTGACTTTTGAATATCCTGGTATAGAACAACATATGTCTATATTTAAAATAAGAAATACTTATCTAGTTCCCTTCCTCTACAGATTAATTTATCGATGCCAAGTTGCAAGGTCTAAATTTGTATGCTTATAAAACAAAACATTCATATAGTGAAATATTACAAGTGATCACAAGTAGCATTCCTTCTAATTTTCCAAAGGTTATGTAAGCAAACTATATAGGCTATGCAAGCTTAAAAAGAAATTGAAAATTTTGTGTGCCACATAACGGTATTTACACCTAATTAAAAGAAAGATTAATTTTGAATAATAACAATAATTAACATCACTATGTAATGTCAATTCTATGTCACGCAATAAATATGGGTGTTGCCAGTGTAACTCAGAGTTGGGAACTTATCTTATCGTCTCTTAATCCTAAGTTTTGTGCGCTCTGTTGTAATCAGGGATGTGGAGTCTAAGTGGAAGTCAGAGTCGTGAAAAACGAGCGACTCTACTAATTTTTCAATAAGATAATTTCGAAGAATATATTATACCAATGAACAATTTTCCGGATTGGTTGTTTGATCTTTAATTTAAACTTATGAGGGGGAGGGATAATTTTTGTATGCAAACAGATGGCCAAACTTCTAGATGCGGCTCTGTACAAAAAGATACGTCATGCTTCATTGACAATTGCGAAACACATTTTTCTCTTACTAACTTGCAAATTAACTCGTTGCTTAAATCTAAACAATTTACAAAAAAATTATTAATCAACAAATCACTCTTCTAGAATTATATAATTTAGCTTTGAAAATTATTTACGTGCGACTGCTTTAATGTATGTAACAATCTGGTGCACTCGTCGAGATGCATGACTTATCAGATGCACGATAGTGGCATTGCATTCACTTTACGGTCATGCACTTAACTCATTGATAACTAAACCCTGAATTAAATAATTAAATTTAACCTACATGTCACGTGGCATCATAATTATTGCATCATGTATTATTTTATTAAGTGGTATGTAACCCAATTAATCTCACTTATTTTTTCAGTGAGTTCAACCCGATTAATGAAATAAGAAAAGTCACCTTTTGAGCCGCAACACTTAGTAATATGATGCAATTATAAAAAGAACAATATTCTCTATTGATTTTTATAATTGCACTTTATTATGCTATGACGACATCTACTGAGATTGATTTTAAAAAGATCTATTAACAGCAGGACATCTGTACGTGGTCATTTTATCATTCTGCAGCGAGTAGTATCAGGAAGCTATTTTATAATAGTATGCATTATTAATTTAATTATACCTATTTGAATAGGTGCATAAAAAAGCCACATTCAGTTATCAGATATCAATATAAAGCCGCAATCAATAAAATGTTGAAGTTATTCTAAACTGAATATTTATATTACACAATGTGAATTAGTCAAGAAGCATTTAAAAATACTTTTAACTGATGCCAACTTTTTTCTTGGATCTGTCAATAGATCTTAGATATTTCATACAATAAAAACACATTTTTTGGTACTTTTCAGGACTGACTTCAATTGATAATGCTCGCGATGAGTGAAACCAGTCCTGATCAAAAAATATATTCATTATTTAAAATATCATACCTTTCCATCAAGATGTGACAGATAAAACCTTGAAAGAACTAAGATACACCTGGATGGCCAAAAGCCAACTTAAGGTCGCACGTACCCCATCCATGATCTGGAATTTCTCTGTAGCTGTTCAAGAAAATGTGCAGAAATAATATTTTGTACCAATTGTTGGTATTTCTTCATTATTATTATAATATTTTGTAATATTTAAAATAATTTGTTTTTAATGTGTTAATATTACCAAATCAGAGAAAGGAGATCTGCATCAGTCATTTCACAGAAGCGTGGCTACGAAAATTATACTGATCTTAATTAGTTTAATTATGAATACATTTGATAAATTTTAAATTTCATTTATGTGTATGTTTACATAGTAAGAAATACATGATAACATAAATATAGAATTTATGGATCATTGTCTTTTTACAGCAATGTATGAGAATCTCGATTGAAGAAATTAATATCCCTTTAAGAATTCCATTTTTCTTAATAAATAAATTAGTTTTTTAATCTTTGAGTTATCGAATTTAAATGAAGTTATGAAAAGTAAATAAACACGTCTTTGTGCTCGCCTAATCGACGGTACGAAATTGTTTCAAAATCAGTTTATCAAACTGTCTACAATACTGGGATCCGAACTCGTGAGGAATGCAACCAAAGCCAGCGATGTTACCCACTGCGTTACAGAAAAAAACTAGATATGCACATTTATTAGAAACCCTCTGCACCGCCTTAGTAACATGAAATTTATTTAATCAATAACACTTAGTGACGCACATCAAGTAAACTATACAATTATTTAGAGATAGCATTAGTGATGCAATTTATGGTATTTTGAGGAAACGTTAATGACAGTGCAGGTGTGACGGAATTATAATAAATATGCGTTAAACTGTTAACTTACGAAGGAAATATAATTAATAAAAAAGTTCACAAAGGAAATTTTGCCGCACCTACATTTATTTATTTGAAAACTGATTGTTTTTGTTTTTTTGAATTGTTGAAACTTTGTATATTTCAACATGTTTTATCAGTCACAGCTCGGGTTTCTCCTTTAGGTTTCTTCGGGCATTCTATCACACGTATGAAAAAGAACTGATACACAGTGAACGGTTTGCATCAGTTGTATACAAGCAAAGTTACACAGAAAAAAACGAAAGGCTAGAGGCTAATATTATGCCTGAAGATGCTGATAGGCAAAACCCGGGCCATGAATGACAAAACATGAAAAAATGTACAATGTATGCACAAAGTTTTAACAATTCAAATTTGATATCAAAATGCCATCAGGCACCACCCTCAGTCGATATCGTAAATAAAATGACCGTTTTATTGATTGAATTGGCATTTACAAGGTAGAACTCCATTATAACACGTTGGGAAAATAGCAGTGTATTTTAATTGTACATTATTTTTAATAAGATATAGGCACAATATGACAATCTTTCCATTCGAGTAGTATTATATAGGTTGGAAAGTAGATATTTTTATTATTTTCTTCTGATAAAATTTGGAAAAAAAGCTACCTGAAATTTGCATCCACATGCATGCATGAATGTTCAACGGCTAATTTACAATGGAAAATTCTGATCTAAATAAATTGCCAATGTAGCTTCTCAGCGATTGTTACAACAAATAAAGACGTACTGCTCTGTTCAGTCGGATTGGTCGTGAAGTGAATGTAAAAAACCTAAATGAAACACACCGTAATGATTTGACAAAGTCAGTTTTGGTCATTGGCTCATTCATTCTCATTTAATAATACACTTTCCTGACCGTTACATTATAATTGTTGAGCGAGAAGCATGACGAACTTATAATATTTTAATGCAGGCTAATTCGTGTCGATTTTCTTAATCAAAAAATACGCTTAAAGATTACTAACTTTTCTTTAAAAAAGCAACATTTAGGTTTTTTCATTGATATACTAAATACAATTTAATTACACGTACGTTAAGTAGTCAGGCCTGCATCTAGAGGGAGGGCCAACGTGGAGGCATTGACCAGGAGCGGCAAATTTTGCTGTCACCAAAAATTGGTTCAAAAAAATAAATAATAAAACGCTGTAAGATATGAATATAGCCCATTGTCAACACTTCGTGTGTAATTAATCTACATTAATAAAAATCAATTTATGTGGGTCTGTTTGTCCTTTATGCAATACTACACCATTCATCCGATCGATGTGAAACTTACCAAATTTCTTGAGTTCACTCCCATGAAGGTTGCTAACACACAACTCCCTCCCCAAATAGTAAAAAAATACAATTACAACGACACTATTAAAAATTAAGTTGTTTGGTATCATGACGAGTTTTCTTCGATTTCGTTATTTTAAGATCGTAGCAACGCGCGACGAAAAAATCTTAATATTTTTTTCCATTTCCAATATTAACGAACTTCTATCAGCTGTCTTATCAGTCAACGTGTTAATTAATCTAAAAGACAATATAAAAGAGAATATTTGAAGTGTAATTAATACATAGAGGGAAACCTCTTTATTTAATATCTGCTGGGAATTCATATTTTCCCGACATTTTTAGTGAATTTTTTTATTTAAATACATTTAATAACCCATTTAACGTTTTTCCATCCTGCTATTTGGGTATGAAGTATTCAATTCAAATTTATAGAAAATTGAGGGCCTTTATAGCGCTACTTTACCATTTTCAATGACATACACAACTTGACAATCAAGTAAATTTAAGTCTTATTCATAAAATAACATAAAATCCAATCCAAACTAGATTTTCCATCAACTTGTATTTTTTTCATTAGTTCCTTCAAGAACACAAATCTATATAAAATCTAAATATTTATTCGAAATATATTAAATACAAGAAATCAGCTGTCTGTATTTGATATATATATATTTGTAAAATTAATGCGCGGTATTTTTAACGTTGACTCTTACTATTTTTCTCTTTTGGAAATAACCAAATTTGACTGGATATTCTTAGTTTCTTGTAAGCCGTGCGTATTTGCGCGCCAACAGAATTCATAGAACAGATCGTGTTCATGATGCGTTAAAAATGAATATTCGATGCGGCGCTTATGTATAGCACTTTCAAAACATAACACATATTACTTTGAACGTTTTTTTTTCACTATTCATATTTAAAATACACCCACACAAATATAATACATTTATGATGAAAATGTTTGTGACTTCTGTAATTTCTTTCTCGTGTTCACGGAACGTAAAAAGGAAGCAGATGTTGAAAGTCAGTGGCCCGTGAACTCTTTCTATACTTCGGTACTTTCTTATTTTAGAGTGAAGCCATATTAAATATGCTTCACTAATTTAGTAATAAGATATATTATGAAAAGGGGTATACTAAATACCAATATGAATGTACATCTATGCATTAACAACTCAAAAAAAACTTATTCTTTTAGGTATTATAGAGCAGTGATGGTACATCTTTTTTGTGGACAAATACTTTGCAATAAGTACACTTTATTTAGTGTCGGTTATTGACATCTAGCGGCGAGCATAATTGCATATAAAATATTTAGACAGCATCAATTATTATTATTAAAATATATAGAAGTAATAAAATACAAAAAATATTTTTGAATTCTGAATTAAATATTAAAAAAAAACCTTATGAAAATTCACTGTAGACTTTCAAAAGAATATTTAACCGTGTTCTATTAATTCTTTAATATCAAGATTGAACGAGCTGAGTAGAAATAGATAAAATAATACAGGCATTACAATATAACTTCATAAATCAATTAAATAATAAAAACACATTTTTTTGGTACTTATTAATACAATATGTTTTTGATCAGGACCGGTTTCGCTCATAGCGAGCATTATCAACTGATAGAATACAACTTACAAACAAGTCTATTTATACAAAATATTTGAGTTAGTTAGTTGAGTTGAAAGGTAGCAGCTATACAAAACCATGGGTTCAAGAACTAAGAAACAATTTACAGGAAATCATTCAATATTAATACAAGTAGTGTCAAATAAATGTTTCTTTTATTTTCAAGGGAGAAAGATTTTTAATTGTAAAGAGAATAAGGATTTTAGTATGTGTCGATACAATATTTCCATTTGTTTGTTTCAGGGAGATGAACGAAACAAAATCACTCTCACCAGTGCTGACCCTCCGCCACCTGTTGCCAAAGAAGTTCCTGACATACGCCTAGTGGACGGACCTAACATATTAGCGGGAAGAGTGCAAATTTTACACAAATCTGAATGGCGTTCTGTTTGCACGAACTCTAGAAAGTGAGGGGCAATATTTATTTCATATTTTATCTTAGGCTAGAATACAGGGATGCCGTGTCACAATAACAATTTTTAAGTATAATGTCAGATAGTAAGTTTGCTTTTCATTACAATGAAAATGTACATCATCTATCATAATTATTCGTGTAGATTATTGCAAAGGGTTTGTTGAATTTTTAATTCATTGACTCGGAATGAAGTGGTCTCACAATCGGTATTTTGAAGGTCTTAAACTAATCTACAAATAAGCTTCTATTTCGACTAGATATCAACCAAAATGTGGGCATTGTGCTAAAATTGATTTTCATATGCTTTGTTTTCTAGACAACTGCATATAGCTGTGCTTAAAAAATTAATTTAATTCTGATCATCAAATTTTGAATTCTGGACTCAAATCCCGATAGGATTGGAATTGTTTAAGTAATCTGATTGATCGATTATAAAACAAACTTTTATTTTCAGTTGGACTCGCCACGATATGGAAACCGCTTGTCGACAGATGGGTTTTCAAGGTGGTAAATTTTTCAACTGGATTGATCGACAAGCGCCCAGAAAGCCTCGCCTCTTATATGAAGAACCGAAGTGTAAAGGAACTGAAACTGAAATCACCCAGTGCGATTGGAACTCGAGACAGTTAGGATCAGGAGTATGTGACTATCATCCTGATTTAGGCATCGAATGCTTGCCTACTCACGATAATGGTGACCGAATAACAACAGTAAACTACTGGAGAGGAATACGATTCGAAAAAGCTCGCTTCGATAGGATTCTCACACTTTCAAATACACTCTATGTCCCCACTTCAATGTCAAGACTTTCATATATTGTAATAAAGCACGCTGGAGTGGGTAGAAATAATAATGCAACGAGCGCATTGGATATTTATGGAGTACCGCCTGTCATGCGTGATATAGAAATCATGAAATCGGCTTACAATGCCATCAACATAACGTCTCCTGATGCGCCAATCTCCATAATCAACTGTACAATCAGAAACAACAGAGGTTATGGAGTTTACATAAACTCTACTTATGGATTGGCTCATTTGGATAACTGCAATATAAATGAAAATGGCGGTGATGGAATCAAGTATATCGTTCACGAATTAAATCCTGATGAAAAACATGACAGGACTGACATTTATGACTTTTGCACTCTTCCAACGACTGCCAGTCAGACGTTTCCGATTCAAATATCAATCGAGCAGTCCAAATATTCAAATGTCGAAAAAAATTGTCACAAATATTTCTACACTAGAAATGGCCACGTTTTAACGCTGAGTTTTGTAAAGCTCCTGACTGACCGTAATAACTCAGCAACTGTTCGAGTATTCGACGGTGGTTCGATGAATGACAAAATGATTGCTTCGTTTCAAGTTTCTAACCACACGAGACCTCAGAGTGTCACAACTACAAGGAACAAAATATATATTCAATTCTTAGCAGACACGAGAGTGGAAGTCCTTGGATTTTTAAGATTGACTTCTGGTCTTAGCAAGACATACGATTTAAACGTTAGCAATAGCGTGATCGCCGATAATAATGGCAGGGGAATAGTGATTGAAAATCTTCGTTCTCAAGTGCACGTACACCGCAGCTCTATTTCAAACAATAACCATGTGGCGGGTCTGCAAGTCCTCAATGGAGCCGGTGACGTCAATGTTACCGAGAGTAGAATATCATTCAACAGGGGCGATGGAATAAATATTACTTATACTGGAGGAAACAGAAACATTTCATACAGTACGCTCAGCTCTAATTTAGGGCACGGATTGGCCATTTGGTTAAATAATAGTAAAGAGACTGAGTACATTCACTTTAATCAAACTACAGTAGTTCAATATTCGGAAGTTTTCAAGAACTTAGAAATCGGTATATTGCATGGTAATTACTGTGGAAATAGTTGGATCAATGTCACAGGAAACTGGTTCAACAACAGTCTCGAAGACACCATAGAAATATCCTCATGTTGGCTCGACAGTGCAGATAATCAAGTAATGAAATTACAAATCGGACATAACAAATTTATTCAAAGTCAAAAGATATCAATTAAAATACAACCGGCTCTAAACATTGACGGCCGCATCGAATATAATCATTTCGAAAGCGGTCGATTCGGAGGAATATATGTAAAGAATCAAATACAAAACAGACTATTTGACGAATTTGATGTTTTGCCAACTAATCTTTTAATTCAACACAATCATTTTTATTACAACAGAGGTGTTTTTGTTGTCAATTTAGGCCTCTCGCCATACAGCCATGTCCAATCTATATTGTTCACTAGAAACTTTTTGAAAGACAATAGAATCAGAGAGCCTTTTGAAAATTTAGAAATCTTGTCAAAGTTGATACCTCGAAGCAGAGTGGCCGCGCCCGTTGTTGTATCCTCAAGTAATGTTGATATTTTCAGAAACATTATAGAAAATTCTGAGTCAAATTATGAAATCGGATCACATTTAGAAGACCAAAGCAAGACAATCAACTGCACTTACAACTGGCTCGGTTTCAGAGATGAAGGCAAGATTTTTGACAGGCTGTTTCACCGAAAAGATAGATATAATTTAGCAAAGATTATATATTTACCGTATTCACTTCATAACAGTAACCCTGCTGCCACTCAAATTAATTACAGTCCTATGTATGTTCCTCAATTTTCTACACAGGGGAAGAATGTGGTCGGCGGGGAAGTCGACGGAACTGAAATTTTAAGGACCGGCGAATACAACGTAGATAGGGATATCAACATCAGACCAGGAGGTAAACTGACATTGCAATCTGGAGTAAAGTTGAATTTTCCTCCCGGAATCGGCGTCATGGTTGCTGGTAAGCTCGACGCCCGCGGGCGATCCCCAAGCGATATCACATTTACGCTGAAGCAAGAGATTCTTATGGGTAGCGATAATGATACATATGAGACTGATACGGAGCAATATGACTCTCAGACACCCGTAGTAGAGATCGTACCTTTGGTGCCATTAAGATTATTGGGGGGAAAAACACCCAATGAAGGACGGCTTCAAGTGCACGTGGACAGTCAGTGGGGCACCGTTTGCAATTATCAATGGACCATAACAAATGCCGCTCTGGTGTGCCATCAGCTAGGACTGGTTTTAAATCCGGACGATTGGTTTTTGGAAAGAAATCAAATTCCAAATGCTGGCACATCTGAACCTATAATTTTGTCCAATGTGGAATGCACCGAATTCGATAATGATTTTATAAAATGCAAAGCTGAGCATGTTGAAGATTTTGAAAATTCTTGTACGCACGATCAAGACGTTGGCGTAAAGTGCTACGACGTCTCTTGGGCAGGATTGCGATTCAGCGTCTTGGCAGAACGGGCAGATTTGCAATTTATAAACGTAGAAAAGGCTGGACTGTTGGACTACGCCACAAACAGTTTTAAGCCGGCCCTTCAGATAGACTTTGCCCGTCATAGCTTGGAGAGTGTAAGGGTATCAGATAATTTTCAAGACGGATTAGGAATCCTCTATTCAGATTTGTACGGAGCCGATGCTGTAAATACGGTAAAGAATTCAGAATTTTCAAACAATAAAGGTAACGGAATCAGTTTCAAACAGCTCGGGCTCAAGATTCACGGGTCCCTGATAGAAAATAATTACTTGGCAGGGATCAGTCACGATCAGCACATCTCTGGCATCCAGCAGAGAGAACTCGCCGGCTGGTTCAACATGGCATCAGATTTTAATACGGCGGATTCAAATTACAATCCCATAATGATTCCAGAATATGCCACTAATATTTCTTTAGAAAACGGAGAGACCCGTTACATTGTCACCACAAAAGTTTTGAATGAAAGTCAACAAAAGATTTATAACATAAGATGCCACCCTGGATATGTGATCGGAATTCAGCTGTTGAACCCCACTCATAACTATTCCACTGAAAGAATTTGCATTCACGACTCTCAAAGCAGAAGTTCAGAGAGCGATCAGTGGTGCTTGAACAGGGACTTATCGGTTTTCCCAACAACGAGTAGCAGTTTTGGGGTTGTTCTCACATATGATAGCGGAGATAAAGCTCTGGGCGGAGTCGTCATAGTAGTCAGCACAGTTTTAGCTCCAGTTCAAGACATCAGAAATAAAATTGTCAAGGGAGCAGTTCCCGCTCTCACTCTGACTTCTTCAAAAATTAAAGGAAATACTCAAGGAATCAAATCTTTATATTACAATAGATACTTAAGTGAAATCGGAGATCACTTTTTACGTAAGGCAAATGAATCAATAAAAATTTTCAACTGTGAAATATCTCACAATGCTGCTGAAGCCATCTTTGTGCATACGCCGTTTTGGGATATACACGAGAGCAACATGTCCGAAATAACAATTATGATAAACAATACTCTTATTACAGACAACGGTAGAGGTATTTTGCAATTCACTAGAGATCTGAGAAGCTCTAATAATTTATACCATTATATTATGCAAGACAATTCTATTGAGAGGAATCACAACGGAGGCTTCCAAGTGAGTCTGCCGTACGTTTGGCAATACAATGAAAATTTTACCCATTCAGTATACCTTAACAATAATACGTGGCGCAATAATGACATGTTTGAGCTGACAATCGATGGACACTATTCAACAGTGAACATTTCGAAAAATGTTTTCTCTGACAATATGTGCAAATCTGGTCTGATTTCCATTCGAGGTATGGAGAAAAAGATGAAAATAGACAGGAATAGAATAGAAAGAAACAATGGGCAGTTCATGGTGGAGTTCAAGGCGGACAGCCAGAGTGAAATTCTCGGCGAAGTGAAAGCTAGGTTTTTATTCAACGAAATCAAATACAACAAACACATGCCTCTCTTTGGAAGAGGAATTCATCAAATGAGTGCTGAGCCGTCGTTTGTGGTTGGATTTAAAGGAATTCAGAAAGTTAAGATTAACAAGAATCTTTTTGCGAACAATGCTCTCGATTACAACTTGGTAGCCGGGATAAAAACAGCCAAGATCGATAATCTACTTGACGTGACAGAAAATTGGTGGGGCTCCAACGATGAGGCTGACATAAAAAAAGCTATTTTTGATTTTGACGATTGGAATAATTATGCGGTTGCCAATTTCAAGCCGTATTTGATGGAAGACTCATTTGAAGGAAGCATGTCTGTTTCCTATGAGCAGATCATTCCTACAAACTCTGACAACTTTGGGGGGCGACTGCGTGAAAACTTTGTCTTGTACAAAAGAGAAGCGCCGTATCTTATCAAGTCGGACATCACTGTCATGCCAGGAGTGACGTTTACGATTTCAGCAGGAGTAGAAATGGAATTTGCGCCTAATGTCGGCATTCTTGTCCTCGGAACATTAATAGCCGAAGGTCTGAGAGGATATGAAATACAAATGAGACCGTATTTGAATCCAGGAAATGCCGAAAATAACCATATTGAAAAAAGACATGCTGTTTATAGTCATAATTCTAATATACATAAACGCCAATTGGAACAGATGATAGTTCTAGACTCCATAAGGCTGTGCACCGGAAGAAATTGTTCCATCAACGAAAACGCAAAAAACAAGACTAACGAAGGCTTCTTGGAGTATTATAATCGTACAACTCTCCAATGGGTTCCGCTGTGTGACCAAAGGTTTACGGAGCGGAACGCACAAGTGGTATGCAGAGAACTGGGCTACGATCCTATCAATGTGTTCTTTAACTTTGACCGAAGGATTGAATATCACAGTAATTCCCTGTCCCGCGTGTGGTCGTGGCCTGAACCTCTTCAGTGCAAAGGAACCGAAAGCCACTTTGAGGACTGTCCTATCCGTTTGAACGGGCAACTGTACGGCCACCGACACGAATGCAAGTGGGATTCTGATTTTGTTTTCATTCATTGTGGGAACAGAAATCTAGAAAGTCCGCTAGAATATTGGGGCGGAATCCGGTTTGCCAACTCTGAATTTGAGTACAACCTCTATGAACATAGAATCCATGACATACATACTCATGAAACGGTGAGAAAAGTTGAAAGTGTTCTAAAATATGTCAACATTACCGGTGCCGGTGTCCTTCATAATGAAAAATCTCCTGCAATTCAGAGTATTTTGAAAAGTCCGAACATCGATAATGTTAATATTTCAAAATCAGCATCTCATGGAATAAACCTCATATCTCCCAGCGATACCATCAATCTGATGTATAATGAGGTACACGATTCATTAGGAACAGGCATCAGCATAGTGTCTCTGACAGGAGAGGGAAGAGAATCTGATGAGTCAAGTTTCACACCGTTGAAATCACTCAACCTTCCCTATCATCTTTTTTCAATTATTGACATATGTGACACAGCAAAGGAAATCACCATAGAAGAAAGAGTAATCGTCTATTTTAAGTATGATAACAATCCTGTTAACTGTGTGAAGATCTTCAATAGTATGTATAGAGTGAAACCTTTCGGATTCAGATTACTGCAGTTCAATTTGTTCAACCATACTCAAGTGTACGGAAAGAGAGATTCAATAACGTTATATGACGGAGATATTTACAATGTGTCAGCTCCGATTATCACGCACCTAGAAAACGGATCACCTGATGAAAAAAAGCTTTTCAAGAGCACAGGATCGAGCATCAGCATAAGACTTTTTGCCAACGGTGCATCGTCAGGACATGGATTTTTTGCAGAAGTCGTAACCCTGCCAATATCTGCTATCGGTTTTAGTGAGTATTTTTTTCACAAATACAATTTATTCATCCACCAGACTATAAATATTGATCCAACTAATTAATTAATTCATTGCTTAGTGTAATATTTTATAATTGTAAAAAGCTGTATCCTCTGCTTTCAACTAGATTTTTATTAATATTTCAGTATCTGAACTTTTCGTTTCCGTTACTGTTTTAACAAAGTTGACATATTTAAATAAACTATTATGTGTTAACCCCATTTTAGAGGTATTTAGAGATGGAGCATAATGTCGGTTGTCATGCAAAAAACATAATTTTCACCAAACTAACTATTGTCAATGTTATCTTTTGCAGATCGAGATGTGCAACATAACATTTCAAACAGTGTATTCGTTGGCAATAGAGAAGGTGCTTTGAGCTATTTGTCAGCCGGTGAAGTGAATCCAATAATAACCATGGATAAAAATCAATTTATTAACAATTGCAAGAAGCTCTATGGCAATTTCTCAACGTGTCAGGCTAGTGTCGAATTGGATATTCAGAACACGCAAACTTTATATTTCCGGGTATGATGATATTTTTAATAATTCATGTTTGAAACACCATTACAACATTCTCAATTTTTTCTTACACAGAAACATCTTTATGAAGGTCTCAATCTCCCTGAAGCAACAGGAAGAACTTCATTTTATATTTTCATCCTAGTTTTTTTTTCAATTAGATTTCCTCATATTTTTTTGCAAGGTCCTCAATATGATAAAACTCAAAGAAATCAGTCCTTAATTTTTCTTCCCCTACAAGATTTCAGTCTTGTTTTAATTCTCATATACCAGTTTATCAACCACGAATAAAGGGAATGTTATCAATCATCTAATTAAGACTGAGTTATTTTATTTCATTTTTAGAGTAACCTTGTTCGTGGAAATGAAGGAGGGCTGTCCCTCCGCGCTGACTCAAGAGGCTCAGCGACATCTCTTAAAGGTTGGATTCATAATAACCTATTCTATGAAAACCAAAATCTACCAGCACTCAGAATCGAAGGTAAAAAATGGTCTATATTATGTGTCAGAACACACAATGAAGGCAGTTTCTTAAATCAAATATAAACAATGACACTAACCCATATTTTGATGTTTTGTTGAAGTGTTTGATTATTTATTACACAAAAAGTTCAACGGAGATAATCCCATATTTTTCTTTATTTTAATACATGTGTGCATATCTATTTTAGGACGGCAGTCATCTCCTTACCAAGAAGTTATCATATACAGAAATTATTTTACCCAGAATAAAACGCCGTTTAAAGACGTTATAGTTTTGAAACAGGTTGTGTCAAATTTCACACTGAATTATGTTCACGAAAACATGGGGATGAGAATATTAGAGGTGTCTGGATTTGATAGGGTTCGTTTGCCCATATACCAAACCACATCACATAACGGTTTCTATAAGTAAGTAGAATTGTACATTTCATTGGTGAGCAGTTCTAATCATTTTTCACCTAGTAAAAGAAGATAGAAATTAGTTGCTTGCTTAAAATTGAATTTGCCTATTTCTACCAATTGCAAACAGATTGGTAGTCTTATTTCTTATATATATATATATTTGAAGTATTGGTCCATACACTGTTGAAAGTTTTTATTGGCTATATCTAGAAGAGGCCAATGGAGGCTTTTGTAAATAAGATTTTATCTGTTTAAGCAGTAGGTAGCCAGTTGATTGATTAAATTGGGTGTGTTAAGCCTGTGACCAAAATTAGAATGTAAATTGGCCAAAAAACTATTAAATATTGCTATATTTTATCATTTCAGTCGACAAAACAACATTATACTCAATCTTTTTACGCGATACATTGGTTCAGAAAAGTGTCACATCAAAAACAAAAAAAATGTCTAAAAAAACGACTAGATGTACCTTCAATTTCACAAATTTCATTTATAATATATGTTTTCAATCCGACATTAAGCATATTTTAAAAATTAGAAATTTTAAGATTGAAAGAAAATTTTCCTGTTAACCATTTTATTTTTTGCGACAATCTCATAAACAGTAAAATTGGATTTTAAATAATAAAAACACATTTTTTTAGTTCTTATTTCCACAATATATTTTTTGATCAGGACCGGTTTCGCTGATAATGCTCGCGATGAGCGAAACCGGTCCTGATCAAAAAATATATTGTGGAAATAAGTACTAAAAAAATGTGTTTTTATTATTTAAAATATCATGCCTCTCGATCAAGAAGTGACAGTTAATACCTTAAAAGTGAGTAAAATTGGAAACAATATCATATTCAAAGTGCAATACCCCAGCAATTTTCTGTTGTCTTCTAATTAAAAAAAAAGTGTTGCCTGATGTATGAAACTTTGCTCTTTGACTTGGGACAGGATGAAATTCAAATGCATCATACTTTAATTTTACAGTTTTAACTTTCACTATAAACATTAATCACTAATTTTACTATAAAATAATTTTATTTTAGGAACTATGCTCTTGATAGAGATGGACGTGCCACTGTGGTGGCAGGTACTGCTGGACAACATTATGTGGACAATATTTTCTTTAATCCGGATAATGATTATGAAATGATCACCATTAATCGATCTTTGTAAGTGTTTGTTTGCTAATTATTAACTAGCTTATTTGTTTATCAACTAATCAATATAATAATATATATATTTATCATTATATTCATTTGTATAATTCAAAACATAGAAGTTAGCAGACAAATTTTGTGTTGAATCTTCTGGCCTTGCCATTCATAAATATGATGTTTCCTCACCAATATACTCATTTTATGATGTATTTTGCAATGGTTTCTAGCTGACAACACATGTAACAGAGTTGTTAAGAGTATATCCATTTTAGCTGTAAATAAAAATGATTATCACAATTTAAAATTTTATCGAATAGGATAGGTTCATGTTATATGATTAGGGATATGATAAGATGGGCAAATTTTATTTATAAATAATTAATATTATGTTCAGTAAGTGAAGCCAAATCAGTTCTTATATATATTACCTCGACGACGTGAGTCTGTAGCTTATAGATATCCATATATCAAATTTAAATTGTTACAACTTTGTATGATTCCACATGTTTGTCACTAACAACCCGGTTTTTGCCTTTTGGCATCTTCAGACAATTCAAATTTGATATCCATACATATGTAACAAATTGGAGGCTTACCATCATAAAGGTCACCATTTCAAGAGATTGATCAGCTTTCTGGTCAAAAAAAAATTATGAATGGCATATTTTCTTGATTTTCTCATTCATATTTTTATCTTTGTTTTTATAGTAACACATTTTTGTTCCTAACCATCATTATTATTTGTTTTATTGAGCTTTGCTCTTACTTATCACGTAGCATTTTTTTGAAATGGAAAGTTGTTTGTGTTATAGTTATCTTGGTAGTTAAATTGAGTGTTTCCCATATTGCTAGATACATTTGAAAAGAGATTATATTCTAATATTTTTTAAATACTGTAGGTAGTTAATTTACATAATATACTATTTTGTTTTTATTATACGCTACAATTTCCACTCAGCATTACCCATTCATCTTTCAATATTTTCATTTTATATTATATGAGCTAACCTGCTATTTTGTATATGCATAGCATCGAATGAAATAATATTGCCTAATGAAATGTATTTTTTCCTATTTATTTGCATGTATTGCTTCCTGCATGTGTTCATCATCTCTAGATTTGTTGAAACTAATTCAAATGCATTCAGGTATGTACAATGCATTTAGAATATTTTCTACCTAGATTTATTCTAATATATGGTTTTGTATTATAGTGATTTTATTGAATAGTTGTTTTTGGATAAGGAATAAGTAAGTTTCTTTGTTTGATATTGTAGTAATTATCGGTGGCCTTCTGTGGTCAGAAATGTTGGTGAAATTTTTTTGAACTTTGCATATCAAGTATACTGGAAAAAAAGCACACAAATTTATAGATTGATATGCATTTTATGTCAAATATAATTTTAAAGCAAGTTTCACATTCATTTATTCGTTCATTGCTCTACAGTTATTATCTTTACAATATTTGAGTAATACATTGCTTTCACATTTATGATTGTCAATCAACATTTACCAACATTGGCAACATAATGACGATATACTGTAAGACCACTTTCAATACAAATCAAATAATCTATTACTGAACTGTTTCCAAGCAAATAAAATGAATTGTGCTAAGAAAGCCCCGAATATTATAAATTAAACATTTATTTATGTAAATTTCAATTGTTATTGAAAATCAAACTATTGTTTCCTGATAAAAGATGCAACCATTACCTGCGCTTCCCATTGTTCTTCCTCTTAAAATTAGTATCATATATTTAACCTTTATTATAATGATTGCATAAGTGATTCTATTATCTTTCACAGCAATTTGGATCTTTGGAGGACGAAAATAGACGCTGCACATAATTACTGGGGGTACAACGAAACATTGGCCGTCAGCGGTCGCATACGAGATCGATCAGACAATTTCGAATTACTCGAAGTAGAATTTAGACCATTTTATATGAATAATAAAACTGTATTAAATGGAAAATGCCCACCTGCGTGGGATTTAGTGGGAGACACTTGCTATATGTTTGTGGGGGCTCCCATGACCTTCAATGAAGCAAAAGACTTTTGCCATGTGAGTATTTTTGTAAATGAATAGGAAATGTTTAAAATATGTTTGCCTCACTGTATGAATGTGGTTTACTGTATCTGAGTACAATAAGCACACTAAAGCCAAAAGTAATAATCCATACTCTACTCCTTACACGCATAAGAGTGTAATGACTTCACATCTTTTGTTAATAACTTTTACATGGTTTCTAGTCAACTAATTTGTTGTATGGTGAAGTATTCTACTCTCATTCACATAGTTATTAGCACACCAACCGATGGACAGTGTTGGATATTCTATTTAATTCAAGTTTCAATTAAATCATTGGAATGTTTGATACTGACTCACAGTAAGTGGATTTACTAAGTGCTAAAAGATGATACTAACCATCCTTACAAGCTAGCTAAGATAGTTTTTTCTTCAAAGGAGCAATACTCATTTCAAATCTAATTAATTTTATAAATAAACAGCAGTTTTATTCCAAGCAATTACAGAACAGTATGAAATGCTAGACACGAGTATTAGTATTTCACATTGAGTGTATCATATATCTAATATTCTGTTGAAACCGAAAGAAAGATAATAAATAACCTGGGTGATTTTTTTCTTTCGTCAGCCAGCTGCCAGATCCTAAGAACGAATATCAAGTGTAAATATTTCACAATTTTTAAAATTTTATCATTCTCATTGGGATTATTTTACTATGTGTTAAATATGGCCTGCAACTTGCATCTCATTTCAAAGTTTTACGTTGTTTCTCTAGAATTTTCTTTTCTGTGTAGTGTTAGTGAAAAAGACTCCTTTTTTTTAACAAGTGTTTGATAAAAATCATTAAAGACATATTCATTAAGTATCGAGGTATATGTGCTTTCTTAAGTTTGACAAATAATATTCACTCCTATTGATTATGGTGTTTGTATTACTTTCAGTCCGATAATGCGTCTCTGCCATATATTTCAAGCAATTATTATTCAATGTGGCAGTTCATTCGGAAGCAAAATCAGTGGTATCAGTACAGCGATCGCGTGTGGGTTCAGCATATTGATCATATTTCGGATTGCACGGTATTCACCTATCAAACCATTGAAATTGATGATTGTTTTCAGAAGAATCCGTTCATTTGTGAGATGGGTATGTTTATTTCACAAAATAATGATTTTCAAATAATTATTCACGAAAAATTTTCACGTTTTTATATTGATGCTGAAGAATTGTTGAATCGAGTTCATAAATCATGATTGATATGTGTTTATTATCGCATAATACATAATCCTGAAAAATTATTAATAAAGGTATTTAAATTCTATGTCCCTCAAACATTGTGTTAATGTCTTCTGTTACTTTACCAACATATTATATAAAATATTCATAGATTTAATAATTAAAACATCACACGGTGAAAAAATAGCAATGTATTTTAGTTCTACAAAATTATTTTTACAAATATAGTTGATAGCTATTTTGGCTCACGCCATCGTCAGAACTATAATACTAATAGTTCTGACGATGGCTTGAGCCGAAATAGCTATCAACTATATTTGTAAAAATAATTTTGTAGAACTAACATACATTGCTATTTTTTCACCGTGTTATAATGGAGTTCTACCAAGTGAATGCCAATTCAATCAATAAATTAAAACATCTTTGATAGCAATCAAGTCATTAAAAATAATAAAAAATGTTATAAATCTGAAATAGGTATTTAAATTATCATCATTAAAACTTTTTCAAAATTTATTATTGGTGGTAATTCTAGTGTTTGAATTCATACCTCTAATTAAGAAACAACAATATTTAAATAATTACAGATCCCAAAGTATTAATAGACCCACTTTCATGGAGAGATGATGCTATTACAATAGCGGCTATCGGATTTTTGGCTATTGCAATTTTATTGATTGCTGCTGCAATAGTCTGTTGGTACTCCAAATCTAAACACAGGTAAAACAAATCCATTATACCAAAATCAAATTGTTTTTGTATCAATCATGCAACATCAGGTTGCAAGTAAATATCAATTTAGTATGTTTTCCATGTTATTACATATTATTATAATTCGAAAAAATATTTTTACTCAATGTAAATATAAATACATATTTAAAAGGAAAATTATACGCACATATATATATATATATTTACATTTTCAAATAATTTCAGGCATGCACAACGCCTTGAAAGACGCAATTCTATCAGACAGTCATTGCACTCTGTGAGATCTATGGCTAGTGTAAATGGAGGATTTTCAGATCTTAGCTACCGTCGAAAAGGAAACATGGTTGGTGTAGTTTTATTATTTTGTGTGAAATTTTCAAATGCAGGCAAAATTGCAACTATTTTTGTTTTTGCCTTAAAGCTAAAATTTTTGGAATTATTAATTTACAGAACAGTACACGGTCGACTGATACACTCACAAAATCCTCTGATTATAAAAAAATGTTGGCTTCTACGGGTTCCATGGACTCTGTTGAAAAGAGTCAATTCAATTCATCGTTGGAAGATAACCAAAGCTATGACATCTACGAAGCGCACAATCCTAATCCAGTGATTTTACCCTCGCAGCAGTCAACATTTAACAAGAAAGAATCACCAAAATATTCTTCACCGATTGTCAATATGAATCCCGCTTACGATTTGTCTTTCAAAAATGAAGGATTCAGAGACGTATCAACTCAACCAAGTCACAATGTCTCAGTTAATACGCTACTCTCAGAAGAAACACCAATAATTCATCACAGGGGAGCGTCTACCAGTCACAATATTGGCTTTGGCGACGATGAGAGAATGACACCTCACAGCGACTTCCAGTATCATAACTCGGATACGCTGCCTCTCAGGACAAATATGGGAAAGTCCGATGACACTCTGGATTTGAAAAAGGAAGTTGAAGATGACAATAAGTACATGTACGGTGAATATGGAACTCCCATGTTCGGCAATCAACCTAAACTTTCCTTCTTGACAGAATTGAAGCATAGAATACCAGAGCCAGCTGCCACAGTTCCAACTCAACAGTCAAGTTTTGGTCAAAGAAAAAATATTGCAGGTGTGTAAATAGTCGTTAAACTCGTTTCAATAAAGAAGACAATATTCTGAATCTCATTTGACAATTCCATTTGGATGTATTATATTATCTCTATTCTGTAATTTGACAAAATTTTCTTGTGGATTTATCTTTATAACCAGTTCAAAAAAGTCTGTGACCAAGCTATTTTTGTTGCAGGAAATACTTATTACGAAGACAATTTACCGAGTCCACCTCATCCGCCACTCTATGAATCTTTGAATAGAAACAATAACAATAGAGTGCCGGTCAAGAATGCGGATATGGATGATTACAATGGACATGACCACGAATTATACAAATTGCAAAGCAAAACCTCTAACGGAATGCCCAAGAGCAGATCGAAGAGCGAGGCATTGTTAGAAACAAATTTTGACGAAGAAGAAAGCGATACCAGCCCGACTCTCCCTAACCCGATAACGGAAGCCAGCCGCAGTCAGAGTCAGCCTTTGGAGACTTCTATGTGAAATAATTATAAGTATACATTTTAATCTTCAATGTGATGATCGTTGTGCCTTAATGCTCTCACTGCCCAGACAAAAGAATATATATGACGGGCTGTTGAAATTAATGAATTTGAAATTCATGGAATGACAATATTTTTTACATTCATGCATGTGATTAATTTATCTAATACAGGTATTTTTTGACTTCCAAATTTAAATATGTTTCATGGAATTGGTTCCAACCAAGTAAAATGTGTGGTGAAAAAAGACTTTAAAGTAAAGCGAATTCAAAGAGATTACATATAAAATATTCTGTGTTCCATTAAAACAAATTTTATTTTACCCATTGACTGTTCACATCTCAATTGCTGAAGGGCTAATTTCAGTATGTTGATGGCTGAGACTTATATTATATATGAGGGCAAATAGTGTCAAAACTTATTGAAGTATAGTCAGATTTCGAAAATCACCAAAAGGTTAACATCAACACTACTAAAATATTTTTTTAACTATTTAGTGCTGGAATATCATTGATGTGGCTCAGCAGGGAATAGGTTAATATATGATCACCTTCAATACCATCAAAAGTCAGTTTGTGATTTGTGTGAAAGTTTAATTCAAAGTTTATTAGGCGTTGATTATATGAAGCAAATATAAATGATTTCAAGAAACCTCAATACTGAGATGACGTCTCATAAATAATCATAAACGAGTCATACTCTTCAAATATCTTTAGCAAACTGTATATGCTCATCTGAATAAAGATTCGAAATCTGTTTAAAATTTTAACGAAAAGTGACTTATTCAAAACAATTCTGGTAAAATGAATTATAATGAAACCAACTTTGGACACAAGTACCATATTAAATTAGTATGGCTTATGTGTTCATAATAATTATCATATAAAATTATGTTGTAGTGTATTATAGGCTTCACAGTGAAAATATTTACAAATTTTCATTTTCACAATACATATAAACATTATATTTACAATTTTTTTAATGTAAGATATAATAGACAAACTGTTTTATTGTAGAGCGATTGAACTGAACTATAGCTTTAAGGTTTTTTACTTAATTATAAGGTACATGTTATACATATTGAATGAATATATTCATAATTTAGTTAATGAAGACCATACATACATAATGTATAAATATATTAAGAAAAATTATATATATACACTGTAAATTGATTAAGTCCATAGTGTATCTTATAAATATTTTACAATTAATATTTAATTTCGTATTCTTTATTTATTAAAAAAAGAAAATCACATTCCATTTTCTGCTGAACAAATCACAAATCAATCTATCAAAAGTAAAAAATCTCATTATATCAATATCTGGGTAGAATACAAATTAAACAATAATGTATTTTTTTCCGCTCGCTGTATTTATTATTTATGGGAAAAATAACTTTTGCATTTTAATATTGCTTTCAAAGAATATATTTTTTAAGAAATGAAAGTTTTATTTATGTTTAAGCCCACTGACCCATACACTTTCTGCACACCTTAGAGTTTTTCTTGATTGATTTATATCATAACTTTTTACTTTAATATCGAATATTTATTATGCTTTTGTGACATTGTTTTTTTTTAACACATATTAAATTTGAAAAATAGGCTTCATTTGTGAACATGCTTAAAATTTATAGCATCAGATGACTTAAAATTGTAAGCATATGTATCTTTGTGGCAAATTAAGGAGATATATGATTTTATATTATGATTAATAAAATGTTCATATATAACAATAATGTGAGAAAAAAGATGCTAATGAAATATACATTTAATTAATTTCTCATACACTGACAAGTGAAATTTTCTATTGATTCATTTTTATTGCGGTGCAATAATTTTGTTAACCATTTAATCCGTCCTAATGTTATGTGTGTATAGAAAGTCAAAAATATATTTAATATTTTCATATCTATTGAGCTGAATGCAACAAATAAATCTACATTTCTATGGTAAAATAAAATCTATTGTATTTTTCAGTTCCCATTCAATTTGACATATGTATGTTTTATAAGATAAAACTGAATGTAAGCCAATTTACATGAGTCTATGTATCATTATATTTTCTAAGTAGGGATATTAAGTTTATTATAAAAATATTATTTTAAAATTTATAACATGATTTTGTAATTTGGTATTTGTGATCTCGCATTGTATTTTACTGAAAAAAACCATGCTCATAATAAAAGAAACTTATTGATTATATCATTTTTAACAATTATTTCGAAGCTACAGATACGCACGACTGCATTAAGATAAAGTGAAGCACTAGGCTTATCCCCCAAGACCCCAGCCCACCCCACCTTGATTCTCGCAAGTGTTAAACTTGGTAATGTTAATTTAAACAATTCAAAGGACAGGTTTTACATTAACATGGTTAAAATGTTGGATGCATATATTATATCATTTAATTGTTTGCGTCTCAAGGGTGAGGTGAACCTGTCCAGGCATAATTATGTTGGGTATGATGTTTTTGAAAATGAATAGAAAAGATTATGGTTCAATTCACCATATTTTCTTCTATCTAATATATTTTTTTGGATGCATTTTTGAAAAATGCAAAGAAAAGTCTGAAGGTACAAAACAACTTAACCATTAAAAATTGTTATCTATTATAGAGCAATGCAAGGTATATTCCATTCACCTTGTTTACTTCGATTAAATTAATGTTTTTATCATATGCTGATAAAATATAATGTTTTGCTTTTGAAAGATCTGAGGATCATCAAAAAGCTTCCAAGTCAAGGGAGAAAGAAAAATTTACTTTGTGAAAAGTTATAAGATACTAGTTTGCCATTCACATCACTCTGACAATTACTTATTTAATTATTCTGAGATTTCAATGCTTTCATAATCATACTGAAAAATATGCATCTCTTAAATCATTGAGTCATTTGAATGACAATAATAATTATAAGTGACAAAACATATGGAAATGTGCACAGTTTCAACAATTCAGATTCAATCTGGAAATTTTATCATACATTGTCCGTTGATATCCTAATTTATTATTATTTAACATAGAAATACACCTTACAAATAGTGTTCTCTAATGAAATGATGGCAGTAACCCTGTAATGACTGACATTCTTTGAAATTTAACCTCTTGTTATAATAAAAATATAAGTTTAACTTCAATCGCAAAATAATTTTTTTTTATAGCAAAATCATCTAAGAGGTCATAAACTCTATCTTTGCTTGTTACTGCTTCTTCACAAAATTCTTAATTCGTACAACTTTTACTAAGATATTATTTTTCTTAATTTATTTATAACACAATGAACTCTTACAGATTTTTTTTTATTCTTTTTGAATATTTAAGTAAGTACTTACTTGAGTAAATACAAATGAAAACATTTTGACCAATTCTTGAAGTGGTCTGAACTTCTAGACCTCTTTTCAGACTTGGCTGGTGGCCGTCTAGATTTAAATTTTGTAATCTTCAGCATAATGAAGTCTGTTGGCAAATTCGGCTCTGCGGACGGCAAAAAGCAATGACCTGCAGGTGACATACAATGACATATATGTGCTTTGAGATAAAGAGGTACAATGAGTGTAAATAGGTGACAAGTACCGAAAGGTAAAATTTATTAATGCCTTGTCATTAACAGAAAGACTTGTATTTGAATATTATGACATAACTAAAAATATAATTCACAATACATTACTTTTAAGGTATTACTTACTTAACTGTCACTTGATGGAAGGCAGGATATTTTAAATAATAAAAACACATTTTTTTAGTATGTAAGTACTTTCTTATTTTCACAATATATTTTTTAATCAGGACCGGTTTCGCTGATCGTGAGCATTATCATCAGATGATATATAATACATATTTATATTCAAATAAACTTTTCATTTCATATTTTTATGATCAAAATTGGTTTTGCTCGTCGTAAATATTATCAGCTCATAAAATATAAATCTTAACGAGGCTGTTTATACAAAATTGAATAATCATTACCAGTCTTAGGAAACACAACCATTTAAAATATTCGAAACTGAGTTTAAATTATTTACATTCGAAATATTAACGACTGACTGTTTAAAAATAAATATCTACTATTCGTTAATCTGCTATAATTTACTATTTAAATATAAAGATTTAATTTTCGAATTCTTGTGATAAAACTTATTTTTCGCCTAATAAATGTAAGTTCGATTGTAATCAGCCGTGTAGAGATGTCGTACGTATTATTGTCTATAGTCATTGGTCATCAATGTCATCATAACCTCAGCATTGGAGTCTATGATTTTGTAGTGCCCACTAAATTAATGAGGTTTATACGCGAGTAGGTTTTTTTTAGGCCTCGTAGGCTAATATATGGTACAGCTTGTGGATTCATTAAAAAGGGAAATTGATGACATTATCTGTTCATCTGTTTATAACTTCCGAGTGTGGGGAAATGGATATCGAACAGTTAATTCTGCGGTATATATTGGATCCAAATAACTTATTTATTATGATTTCGATATGCCGTTAATGTGTCAGAAATTGTGATACGTAAAATGTCAAGATGATACAATATTTTTTAAGCGCGTGTACCTTAGTGATCTTTGTTGCCCAAACAAACGGATTGTGTAAATTTGGAGCTAATACAATATGTGAAAACAATAACTCATCGACATGCAATTTTAGCAAACCGAATACTGAACTAAGTTATGTTTACAATGAAAACAGTGCTAATGCTGAATACGCTGTCAATTTTTTTATTCAAGAAAATGCTTGCGGCTATACAAAATATGATATCACCATTGATTTGATTGATTCAGTCGAATCACAGGATGATTGTAAATATGATGACAGATCGTTTGATTCAGAAAAAACTTTACACAAGTTTTTAGTCAATAGTAAAAACAATTCAAACTGTTCTCAGGTAAGCGAAACTCATATCCGCCACATTAAAAAACCACCTGAAATAATATTATTTTTTATTAAAATTATTTTGTATTCCATTGCCAGCTCAAATTTACTTTGTATCTCAAAGCTGAATGTTGCACCTACTTAATGATATCAACTTTTTAAAGGTCATAAGTTATATTGTAGTGAAGTTGATCATTCCATTCTTAATAGAAAGCTGTTTATAAAATATATATTTAAAGAATAACTTGATATTATGAATTGAACTTCTTAACCCTTTAGCAGCTAGAAATAAGTAAAATGGTAGGAAAACGACACACCGATGATTTGTTAACATTAGATAGGTTAAATATTTTTCATATGATTTTGTAGAATAGAAACATGAAATTGATATTTTATATTGAAACTCTTTAAATATTCAATATGGCACCCAGGCTAGTATGCCAAACAGACAGCTATTTTTACATTCGCTATTAGTTAAGATTTTTAGTTTTTGTCCACATCATTTAAGGTTCACTGGCTTAAATACTGTAATCGGAATCAAAGGCGTTTATGTGTAGTGTTTTTGGATTTCCCCAACCACCTCTGATCTGACCTCCAAAATGAAACTTGGACCGAGTGATTGACTGAATACTTGCCCTTTCAAAGAGTTGTTAAGCGATTAAATATAATTAGTTATTGTTCAAAAAATTTCATTGGACATTCTCTGTTTCACAACTCAGTGAAAAAAAATGCACGTAAAATTGATTTAATGTAAATAAATAAATAAACATAAATCAAACATTCTTTCATAAATGCTATGCGGGCCACTGAATATAGTATACCACATTTGTGCATATTTGAGATAGCAGCACAAATAAATTAAGTTGCTTTTATTATGTTACAATAGAATCTTGTTATCTCTTATGATGCAGTAACTTTTTTCTCTACAAAATTTATTGCTCATTAAAACCCATATTTTTGATAAGATAACACCTCAATCTTGAAAAACGAAACTATTTCAAACACTAATATACAATATGATTTTGTTTTTTTTTCAGTTGAATCTCACTTTCTGTTTGATGTATTTATTTAATGGATGTTATTCTTTTACCATTAAACCTTATCTCGGAGACAATTCTTATCGTCCGGTCGTTTACTTTGTTTGGCTGAACAATAATTACACACTGGATGACTTTGATATTATAAGTCCAACATTTATATATTTCAATTACGAGTAAGGAAATATTATTTACTTGCTTGAAATGAATTCCCCTCAGGAGAATTTTCTCATAAATAGAATTGAAAGATAAGACGTGGGCATGATTTTTAAATAAATAAAATTAATGATTTTGTATATTTTTACTTTTAAATCCCTCATAAAAATATATATTTTTATTCCAACTCAACATTACTAGCCTGCGTACTCTCACAAGATGCACACAGCTATCCGCTTCTTGCAATGTTACTCTTTACAGTACTTGCGGTATTCATTATAATCAGATATTCTCTATATTTATTCCATTCACCATTATTCAGTTATTCGGAACAATAAGACTAGCCAATATTTTCATTGAGAAAATATTTAAGGCTTCAGTGCAATGCCTTTTCATAGATGGTAAACCCACTACTGATCATGACTGAATAATATTCATTCTATGACATGCTATTTGAACGTGTGAATATGTCCACTTGGCATAGAGCTTAATCCTACCTTAAGAGTAACCAAATGCATAAAAATACGACTCCCTTGTAAGTGTTGAACAAATGATAGGGGATGCACGGTTACACCTCTTGGCCCAGCAAATGATTAGCAAAGGTGTAATCGTCTTTAAACTTTTAATGGGCTGTGGCACCAGCCATAGAATATCAGGCATACTTCCTGTGATGCTTATTTTAATCAATGGCTGCTGATCGGCGGTTGGGGTTACGGCTGGGTCCACTTGCTTTGTATGCATGTGTCTTTGTGATGTGATTGATGATTGTGATTAATCCAATTTCATACACAGTGCCAATAAAAAAAATCAGAAATATTAAAACCCCACCCATCTTTTTCTAGTTACATAATACAATTTTTTCAATAATATTTTATAAAATGTATGTATTTTGTATTCAGTAAACTTTTTATGTATTCAAAAATTAGAAATTGATAATTTTAAAATACTGAATTTTATATGTATTGTTAAATTTGAATTGTTGAAACATTGTACAATGTCACATTTTTTTGTCCCTTATGACCCGGGTTTCACTTTTTGTCGTCTTCAGGCATTCTGTCATATGAATCCAACAGAGTTAACAAACTGTTATTGTAATCATACAATAAGTTCCTAGCCTTAGGGTATATATGTTTTCTGTGTAATTCCACTTGTCGATGCAAACAGTTAACTATGTGTCAATTTTATGACCTCCGTGTCATAGATTGCCTGAAGATACAGAAAGGCGTAACCTGTGTCGTTACTCTCAAAACATGTGGAACCGTACCAGGCTTCAACAATTTAAATTTGATATTGAAATTCCATCAAGCACCTTCAGTCGATGTAATAAATTGTGTCGTTAAAGTAAAAATCAAAATTTCTCATATAAATATAATACTTCCACAGAGCTTCAGATATATATATATATACTGCCAACGACCATACCACGTTGTAAACACCGGCTCTCGTGCGATCACCGAAGTTAAGCAACATTGAGCGCGGATAGTGCTTGGATGGGTGACCGCTCGGGAACACCGAGTGCCGTGTTCTCTTGGCTATGGGAAGGAAAACCCAGACAGAAAACCGAACACCAACCCGCCTGGGCAGCGTGGTGTTGCTATGTCCAAACCCCCCCTGAAAAAAAAAAAAAACAGGGGGAGGCCTTCATCCAGCAGTGGATCGACCCCGGCTGATGATGATGATGATGATGATGATGATGATGATGATGATGATGATGATGATATATATACTGCTAATACTGTCTGTGATAATCTCTCAAGAATCTCATTTTTTTAAAATAAAAACTACTCTAATCTTGTAATCTCTTAAATGTTTAAAACAATGTCACAATTACAGGTTATATAAGATTAGAGAGATATTGTATTGTTTCCTAGTGATATACAATAGAATTTTAATTCAAAATTTTGTCAAGTTTTTTTGTACTTAAAATTCGTTTACTAGGCATAAAATTTGGAATTAGTGCAACCGGTTCTAAAATTATCTCAATTATGCATAAAAATTATATTTGTAACTTAAATTCACTCGGTAAAAATTATCATCAATGCAATTAAATTTTTTAATTACTGATATTTTATTATAGGAATAATGTTGAAATTCAATGGCTGTTCAATAACCAAACCATCAGAGACAACAATGCCGAATATTCCGTACATTTGGATCAACATCATGATAATGTGAGTTCATTCAAAAAGTACAAGTGAATTGTTATCATATACCAGATTCAAAACAACACAACACTCTTTAGCACATATTCCGTGATACATAATAGAGCAGGCATGTGATAAAAAACTTTATTGTCATTGTTTTAGTATCACCAAACACAGTTGAAAGGTGTGTACACCTTTAATTAATTAAAGTATACATTAATTTCGATTTTTCATTTTTGTATTGTAATCCCACTAAAAAGTTAGGTATGCAGCATTGATTTTTATATGACTCAATTGTAATATTGATAAATCATACCGCCGCTCACTTTCAAATTGATATATGAATGCAACACACTCTAATTCAGTGATTGATAATTTGATATTGAACTATTAATCCATTTTACATTTGCATTACACATTGCTTTTTGTTATCATAATAATTTATTCAATTTGGTATTACAGATAAAAAATTTTCCATGGAGATTAATTATTGTGGCCAACCACATTGAATATCGATGCTAGATAACAGATAATTTGATTAGATTCAAGTTTGCACTATATTCACTCTGATCGTGGGGTTATGGGTCATTGGAACATTTTAGGAGGTATTTGATGAGGATGCTGACACCATAGCATTGACTAGTTGTTAACATATCTTGGATTAGTCAATTTGTGTAAAGTAGAAGCAATAGATGCTTTTCGCTAGTCAGGTACATTCATGCAAATAAAAAGATTAAGTATGGCTGATTTGGAACATAATATGTAAATATTTTAATATCATTTTGCAAATGAATAAGTGACTTTTCGTAAGTCAAAAGACTGGAGGTTCTCCTATCTCTGTAATATGCGATCGGTTATCAGCATTCCTGGAACATTGAAATTTCAGGTGCTTGGCAAATGTTTGGCACACAATTGTAGCTGTCACTTAAATACTAGATGAAGAATTAAGAATTTTTCCCCTTAAATGCCAAGGGTTTAAAAATGATAGCCGATTATAATTAATATTGAAAAAAAATCATTATAAATTATGCCAGAATGGTGGCAATTGGAGTTAACCTTCACAATTTTTATCCAAACAATAATATCTCACCCCATTTTTATTACATTAATTTGATAATTTGTTGTTGACAGAGCGTTGAGACAGCATTTTATCTCCAAGAATTGACCAAAAACTGCACTTTGAAAGATGAAAAGGTGACCTGCCAATGTGGAAATGTACCCCAAGGAAATTATTCCATCCATTTCAAACTCAAAGATGATTGGCGGTGTAAGGCACATGGAATATATCAAAACTGTGATTGGACTGCACAAATAGGTAATTATTTCAACTAGAATAAAATATTTATATAAATTATTTAAATTTTTTATAATATATTTAAGAATTTCTTGATGTTATCAGCTAATGGAATGAATTTTTCGTTATTTTTCACCATTATTTATAGTATTGGCGCATACTCAATCCAGGGATGATTAATATGTAAAACATTTTTGGATACCCATATCGTTAATTTTTATTGCATTATTAAAATTTTTATCATATACAGTGAAACCTCGATTTTACGTTTTCCAAGGGACCCTGAAAAAATAACGATAAATGCGGGAAACGGTTAATGCGGGAAAGCTTTAAATAATAATAAACAAATAAAATCGTAAAAAATATTTATTTATTAGTTACTTGTACATACTGTATATAAAATTTATTTTTTAAAAAAGTCCCTTATGTTCGTTTGCTTCTTTCTTATTTGGCACTTTAATCGGAACGAAGACTTGTTACTAAACTTGTGACTAAAAGTTTGTATGTACAGGAATCATTATTACCATGAATTTTAAACAACTCTACATTTGCATCATAAACAATAATACGCGTGTGGTGGATTTCAACTCAAAAAATGAAACAAAAGTTGCTTGCCGAGATACGGAGAAATATGCAATAAAAACGGTCAATCGGGATAATATTTGTGACGGGACCAAAATATTTAGACGGTTTATCGAGGAAATCGGGGAATCGGGAAACGGTCAATGCGGGATTATTTAACATTGTTCTTATGGGAGTTTGACGGGACTATAAAAAATAAGCGTTCGATCCGGGAAAACGTATTATGCGAGAACGGTTGATCGAGGTTCCACTGTATTGAATAAACAACATACATCCATTATTTCACTTGTTTTATGTTTCTTTTCTATTGTCGGAAGCTATATTTGGTCGTTAACAGTACTGTGGATTAAATATTTCAGCGAATCAACCCTCTCCAATTACTGGTACCTTTAATCTACTAGTTCTTTTTTTCATTGCAATCAAACACTAAATAAAAATTCAATAAAAAATAATTTTATTTATCAAAAGTGTACATTTTTTCAGCCTCCCATTTAGAAAGTTTTTTGATTAAATAACTGGTATATTATTTCTAGAAAAGCGCAACTCCAGTTAAACTTATGGCTGGATGATCCAAATGTCAGAATATTGCTGCATATATTAAACATTAGTTGTTTATTTCATAAGCGATATATTTAAATTATCAAATTCAATTTGTTAATTTGAGATCTATTAAATATCAATTGCAATACAGATTTGATTCCCCTGAACCATTATGTGCACTGAGCCTTTAAGAGGTTAATTAATGCTTGGGATTTTATTATTTTCAGAACGATACGTATACCCTAATGCCTCAAAATATACTCTAAAGGCTTCTATTCTACCAAATAATTTATATGTTGGAATAATTGCCGGGTCGAGTATATTTCTCATATGCGTTGTGTCTGGTATCAGTTGGTTCATTTACAAGAGGCGAACCGTCAGGCACAACTGGTACCAAAATAACCGAAGCCACCCATGTCCCGATGTTCAATGCCAAATGAAGAGTAGCCCGAACACAAAAGGCATATTCTTGCTGTATGCTCGAGACTGTCAATATTTTATGGAGGCCATGGTCGAATTAAGAAATCTGTTGGCAAATTTGACAGGCTGCAAGGTATTCAATTAACATGCGTAACTTTGCACTGCCTTTTCATGCATGACCTGACAGTCTGATTAGATAGAGACTGTAATTGAATGTTCTAACTAAAACCGAATGAAAATTTATAAGCCATATCTCATTTCTCTTTATGGGTCACAACATTCTTGTTGATATAATTATTATTCCAATTGGTTCCATATAGCAAAGTTGTGTATGTGTGCCCGTAGCATCAATTATATTTTTTAGATAAACTTTTTGTTTTTATTTCTAATTTTCTAGCAAAATATACAAATTCTTAGAATTGAAAATTTTCCTTGAAATATATTAGCTTAAATCATGCGTACCTGGTGAGCATATTTGCTAAGAATTCATACTATATTCAATTGTGCTTATTTCTGAATTAACACTTTGCAATAGGCACACGTAAAAAGCTTTACATAGTGCTTACGGAACATTGGCTGAGAACGTGAAACCCAATTCTTTGAAGTATCTATATTTTTTGAACATTCAAATATAATATTTGGCTGGTTTGTTTTCAGGTTTATGATTTATTTGACGACAGTCTCTTCAATGAAATTGCTGTCTCACCCAATGAGTTTGTTCAATCACTCATTCAAGATCCTAACATGAAAGTTGTCATTGTCGCGTCCGAATGTGCTGAGAAATTATACCAATTCTTGATGAATTATTATTCCCAACCAGTCAACTCAGGTGATTATTTAGTCACAAGACAACATCATTAATTATGGTGATATAAAGTATTATTTCACATTTATATCTTGATACTGTCATACGCTTGTTTTTCGATGTACATGCCACGTACAACACGATTATGAAATATTTTTTTCACATTTAAAATATTATTGAAACAAAATTTTTCTAATCATTTTCAGATAAAGAATGTATACCGTTAATGCAATCATATTCGCTTCCAAACTGGCTAGATGGGCTGGTTATTTATTCATTAAAAATGATTTCTTTTGATGTCAGTCCTGCACCATATCACAAGTTCTTCGTTACAAGGTTTGTACTCATTCACTGACCAAATTTATGATTCATCATCTGTTGTTCGAAACTGACTCACTTCAATCGAGTATTTATTGATATTTTCCCTCTTGCTTTTAGAATACCAAAGTTCGACCGAAGAAATGACTACCTCTCGCATATAAATCCATTCAAGCGATTCGACATACCCGATGGCTTGGACATACTAGTGGATAATCTATTGCTACACAAATCTCAAAATAGTATCAAAATAAATGTTAATAATTCAATTGAGAAAGTGTTGTATTACCCGGATACGAAACGGGAAAAGTTGACAATCTCATTGAAAAATCTTTATAATTTTGCTCAAGAAAACCCTCGATACTTGATGACTGATATACTCAACGAAAATTATGCATAAATTCTTTGATTATATGAAATTGTCTCAGGTACTATGTATTACTAAACCAGATCTATGATTTGCAACACAGCCCCTTTAAGCATTAGTATGTCGTTCTATGAATTCACATATTGTGGATGATTTGTGATGGTTTTCGAATAAGCACTGATTATGAACTACCATTTTTGTAGTGTCACTTCAAATCAGTATTTTATTGAAACGTTTCATTGAATTCATGATTATCTTCACTCTGAAAGCCATTTAACCTCATCACTGTCACAAATATATTAAAAATCTGGAATAAATTTACAATGGAATAGAAATATATATAATTTATGATATCGACTGAAGGTGCTTGATGGAACTTCAATATCAAATTTGAATTGTTACAACTTTGTATGATTCCACATGTTTTGTCACTAACGACCTGGGTTTCGCTATTTCGCATTCTATCATACGAATGCAACAGAACTGACAGTTCTCATAAATTATATGTATGGATATACTTTATGATATCGATTGAAGGTGCTTAATGGAATTTCAATATCAAATATGAATTATTACAACTTTGTCAGATATTACATATTAGATTTACACGGATGCAACAGAACTGACAGTTCTGTTGCATCCGTGTGATAGAATGTCTGAAGATGCCGAAAGGCGAAACCTGGGACGTTAATGACAAAACATTTGGAATCGTACAAAGATGTAACAGATTAGATATTAGAAATATATATGTTGATTATAATGCTGTAGAATAGGCTTGAAGTAGTGAAGTAGAGAAGTAAGAAAGTAAAAATTACATAAAACACTTCATGGAAACAACGTATCAAAGAAAAACAATTCCGAAAAAATCTTTTAGTACTAAAACACTTGTAAATAAAGCCAGTTAAAATCGTAGTGCACATTGAATTAGTGTTCGGTTAAAAGCTTTCAGAGAGGATTTAACCTTGTTGTACCGTAGAAGAACATAGTTATCCCAGTAACTCCACTGCAGCAGTGTTATGCTGTCAATTTATCAAGTGGAAAATATTTCCTTTTTATATACAATATATATGTTCGTTAATTAATATTTTATGTCAAAATTATACTGATGATAATGTTGCCTTAGTATTCCCGGTGCCTTTATCAAATTTTTAAAATAATATTTTTTAGACCTTTGTGTTCAATACTATAAATTAAACTAGGAGAACTATTAGTTTTGAAGACTGATGGAATTGATTTTATACTATGTGAGAATCTATTGCGTCGTATGAACCATTACCTGATTGGTTGCCTTTTCAGTGTAGGAAGAATATAAATTTAGTGGAGGGTATGATACTAATATAACATAATGAAATATCATCATTATTTATACTTTTTTAATACAGCTAACCAGAGTCATCATTTCAGTTTTGCTATTTTTTGTTAGGGGGAACCTTGGTGTTTCGTCTTGTCTATATGGGCAAGCCAATAGAAAAATAAATTAATGTGTTCTTTCAAATTCATTGAACACTCATGTAACGTCCCTGCAATTGATTTGAATTTTTAAGGAGACCATTATGCCAGTTAGCAATTTATTAATTTGTTAAAATAAATTAATAAACACTTATGATTTGGTATTTATTTACCATCTATATTAATGATATTCAAAGTGGCTTCAATTTACCCAATAATATTTCCATTTCAATATTCTTGAACTTGAGTAACAAGTAAATGAATTGTACAATTTTGTAAAAATATCAGACAAAGAATCATACTAAGCAGTGGCATGTGTTATGGAATGATGTAAATTAGTATGCACTTTCATATATCTTCAACACTTCTCAAAGCTTTTCATGAAAATTCATTTAAAGATAATATAATTGACTGTCAGAGGAATATTTTTATTCACAGAAAACAAATTTGGAATCACAATATATATTCGTGTAGTAAGTACCTGTTTAAAAAAAAAAAAAATATATATATATTAGGGGTACCGAAAAGAAATCCATTTTTTTATATGAAATATATTTATTATCACAAATTTTATATATTTAATATAATATTACAATATATATTCTCCTTCGCTGTCTAATACTGTCTGCCATCTCTCAGGTAGTTTTTCTATCCCTTTTCTGTAAAAACTTGCTGGTTTTGACTTAAAGTATGACTCCAAATGAGTTTCGACATCTTGCAAATTTTTAAATTTTTTTTCCCGTAAGGAATGTTCCATTGACCTGAACAGGTAATAGTCGGAAGGCGCAAGGTCTGGAGAGTATGGCGGATGCTTTAAAACCTCATAATTCAAGGCGGAAATTTTTTCTCGGGTCATTTTTGCACTATGAGGACGAGCGTTGTCGTGCAATAAAATCACGCCCTTTCTATTGGCCAAATGTGGGCGTTTTGTTTTTAATTTTTCGTCTAGCTTGGATAGTTGTTGACAATAGACCTCTGCATTTACCGTATTTCCTGGTTTGAGTAATTCATAATAAATAATTCCACGAATATCCCACCAGACACACAAAAGGACCTTGCGAAGGGTGAGACCGGGCTTAGGGGTAGGGACAGGTACCTGGGATGTTGACAGCCATTGTTTTCTTCTTGTAACATTATCGTATACAATCCATTTCTCGTCGCTGGTCACAATTCGATCCAAAAATGGATGTAGTTTTTGTCGTGACAGCAGGGAGTCGCACGTACTTATTCGAACCTCTTTGTTGATTTCGGAGAGCGCGTGCGGAACCCAAACACCCATTCTGTTTGATTTACCGATTTTTTGTAGATGATCTCGCACTGTGGACCATGGAGCATGCATCTTCTGTGCTATTTCTTCGATGGTTAAACAAGGATCGGCTTCAACTGTGGCTTTTAGTAGATCATCGTCTAAATTTTGTGGTCGCCCCGATTTCCGATCATCTGTTAGGCTTCTATCCCCGGATTTGAACTTTCGAAACCAAAATTGACATTTGTTTGCTGTTAACGTTGCTTGGTAAACTTTGCAAATTGATTCGGTCGTTTTGGTCGCATTCCAGCCTTGATCAAAAAAGAACAGCATACAATGCCGTATATGTTGTTCGGTTGCTTCTGGTTTGCTCATTTTATTCCCAAGGATGCAAAATTAAAAATGATACAAAAATAAAGCCGAGGAAAAGTACTATAGAATGGAACACTTACAAAGATGTTTACTTCGCCGCGTTCAGGTACAGACTGATCCCAAACACGGCATGAGAAAAAAATGGATTTCTTTTCGGTACCCCTAATATATATAAGGTCCGCCAAATAACTTTTTTTTTTGAAAATCGTTTTGCAAAACATCGAGTGTAGCTTCGGCTGTGTGGCACGTAGCGCCGTCCTGTTGAAACCAAATGTTGCCAATATCCTCCTCTTCAATTTTTGTGAACAAAAATTCGTTCAGCATGGTCCGATAACGATCGCCATTGACTGTAACGGCCACTCCTTGCTCATTTTCGAAGAAAAATGGCCCAATTATGCCTCTGGACCAAAATCCGCACCAAACAGTGACTCGTTTTGGGTGTACCGGCTTTTCAATGTATGCGTGCGGGTTTTCTGTGCCCCAAATGCGACAATTTTGCTTGTTTACATACCCGCCAAGATCAAAATGAGCTTCATCCGAAAAGATAATTTTTTTGGCAAAATCGGCATCTTCTGTAAGTCGATCGCAGGCCCACTCAGCGAAGCGAAGACGCATTGGATGGTCAGTTGGCTTCAACTCCTGAACCAATTGGACTTTGTATGGCGTCATACCAAGGTCTTTATGCAAAATTCGTCTCAATGATGTCTCCGAAATGTTCAATTGTTGAGAACGACGGTGAATTGATGTTGATGGCGCTTCACGCACACTTTCTGCCACAGCATCAATATTCTCGGGTGTACGCACTGTTTTTGGCTTTTCACGCTTTGGTTTATCGATGAGGATGCCAGTTTCTTTCACTTTTTTCACAAGATAACGAACATACGGAGCTGACGGTGCTTCTCTTCTTCCAAAATCCGTACGCAATTTTCGCACACATTCTGCAACATTACCATGATTTTCAAAGTAATGTCGCAATATTTCCCAGCGTTGTTCAAGCGTATACACAACCATAGTCGTTTAGCGGAAGGATAAAACTAATTATCTGTCAAATCAGACATGAGCTAAGTGTTACCATTCACTAAATAAGCACTAGTTGAAAAAAAAAACTTTAGATGGCGGACCCTATATATTTTCGCAATAATTATTCTTATAATGTTAGTTATTACTTATAAATCTTTTATATTTGAATGTTAGTTTGTAATAAATATTCTATTTATACCGTTGCATTAGTTTAAAATTATATGTAACATATTCCATTTGTAAAATTGAATATTCTTTTTAAGTAAATATTTGTACATAAAGATCTCATGCATATCCCCCGTGAATGGTTTAATCATTGCTCGGTGAAACATCAACCCCGATGTTTGCAGTCATACATCATTTTAAGTGTTTTCTAAATGCTGAAATATTGCATTTTTTATAGGTTGTGGTATTTATTTGAAAACTTTACACTTAAAGTGTGAGTTGTAATATAAATGATATCCTGTGATAATTTTTAGTCGATGTGGTTTCCGGAAACTTTTCTTTAGGTAGGGCAATTATCTTCAAAATACTTTCAGCATTGCTTAAACTGTATCACAGAGGTTGTATTGTATTAAGAACTCGTGGACTCCAAAACTGAACCGAACAAATGCTCAAAAGTTATGACTGCTCAGATAAAGGATACCAATAAAAAATACAGTTTTCAACAACCGCTTACTTGTTTGCTCATTCTGTAAAGAGGTTCTGCTCATTCATGATTGCTCAACCACTTTTTTAGGGTAGATAAATTTTCTAAATTCAAGAAAAATATAAAATCCTGCTCTTGATAAAATTGTTTTAGTGTAAAAATAATTTGATTACAGGCTGTGGTGCTGTTTATTATATTATGGCAACTTATTTTGCTTTTTATAAATGAAAAGTTTGTTGATTCAATATGCCTATTCTTGTATGGTATTCAATGTTAAAAAAATACATTTATTGCCAGATATAAAAAATATGTCCAAAGTTAAAATTTTGTAATAAAGAAAACGAATAGCTGAATAGAAAAACCATCATCAATCATAGTTTTTTCAAGCTTGCTCTTTAAGTGATTCAATGTGAGTAGGTATAAAACGACTGCATATTGAAATTCGATTTTATGAATTTTATATATAGTTATTCTTCAATAAGAAAGGAAATGAATACCTAAAATGAATAATCAGTGACAATATTATTAATCCTTCTTACCTTGTAACATATCTCATTTAAATGAAACTTAATCACAAAATGTTCTGCCTCATTTTGCTGTTGATCACTTCAACAAGGTTCCTAAATCAATCAGAAACAATGTAATCAATATTTTTTTGTTCAAGATTCTTGGGTAATTTTTCAATAATCATCCTTTTTATATTTGTTTCAGTGAATATTCCTTTCATTGTTAGATATGGTAAAACAATTAAAAAAAAAAAAAATGTACCACAATCAACAATAATAAGGTAAAATATACTATTAATTATACAGGGGTTATGTAGTATAACTCTTAAATCAGAAAAAAACCAATATTATATACCTTGATACAACTAAGTAAATTTTATTTGAATCATTTTTTATAGAATGCGATGAAGCAACTATTTCTATTGACCTTTATTAAAATTATCAAATTGAATTATATTATTATTTATTGTGTAGAATATTGTTCACAATCAGCCTTACTACTGAGATAAATGCATTCCACATAATGTACATTACTTTTCAAAAACCAAAATAAAAAAATGTCTTTTTATAATGCATAAAATATATACAATTGAATAACATTATATTTGAAGTAGTTTGATGGTGATGAAATTTCAAAGAATAATCTCCTATCATTCTAAATGATATAGTGTTTCCTAAGAATGCCTCAAATATGATTCTAACATTTTAATCCATTTATCTATTCATAAAAGATAAAACATATTAGTCTGCATATGAGTTGATACTCACAATAGACAAAGCATTAATTCACTTCTGGCCATTTTGCAGGACATCATAATTAAATCGCCAATATTCCTAGTGTCTCACATGTTTCGTTTAAGAACCGTATTATATTCAGTAACATGTATAAGAAATCTTACAATCCAGTTAGTCTGAAGGTGCTTGAGAAGTGGCAATGCCAGGGATATCATTTTAGTTGTTTTTTTTGAATATTTTCAGTGAGGAATAAAAAGTAATTTTTTTTCTTTAGGAACCCAGTCTGAAATGAATAAAAGCATGTTTTTCTGAATTCAGAGGTGGAGAAAACCCCCTCTGGACCCCAAATGATGTCTTTGCATCTTTGGCGTAAAATATTAGCTAAAATAATATTGAAAAGTGAATAGCTTAAAATTCATAGAAATGAATAAAACAAATTATTAGAAAATAATATTTTTGATACTTCTGCAAAATTACAAAATGAAATTTAATGCTTTGTTTATTGGGTGTGTCAGAATTAAAAATATAGTTTTCAAATTTAATGGAAAAAAGTAATAACTGAGCAATCATCATCTCCATTGCATTTCACCCACACAGAGAATGTTTCTAAACTGAAATAGTCAAAATTACTGGTAGTCGTGCTGGCCTTATGATTGGGATATTTGGCACAAGTATAGTTGACTTATTAATTTTTTTTTTCACAGAATAGCAACAAAAATTCCTTTGTTTAGTTTTATTCAATTAAACCACTTATTTCTAGTGATTAATTTTAATGAATAAAGAAATCTGAAGTCACACTGATACTAAAGTTTTTTTTTTTACTTACGATCTGTCAGATCTATTTATTATACACCAATAGGAGAGCAGAAAAAAGTTCCTAAAATACACAATTATGTCAATGTTCTGAAATAAAGTTTGGTCAACAGACTTAATTTTTGACTTTAAACTTTCTTTACTGTTCAATTTTTTGGATGAATTGTGTAATATCAAATAAACATGATTTCAATTGAAAAATTACGACATTTAAAATCTACTCAACAGCATACACTTATTTCAAACTGGAACATTTAATAAAAAAAAATGATACATCGCAAACAAAATGGAGTTCACAATTTCAATATTCAAAACAATCAATGTCTGGCTGGAAAATATTTTTAATTAACAGAATATCAATTCAGCTTAACAAAATTAAATTTGAAACAGCAAACAAATTTTCGAAATTTCCCTTATTAATTTAACGATTTATTAAAATGAAAGGAAAAAATAGTCAAAATGTTATTTTATTCCATTGGGAAAAGGCACATAATCAGAGGTGAGTATTGCTTTTTTTTATTTATTTTAAAGGCGGTTCATTGTTTCGCATTGTATTTATATTATTGCAATATGAAGAGATGTTTTATGTCCGCGAAATTACACATACTTCAAAATGGTCTATATTAACATAGGTTGGATTAATATTGCAGATAAATAGTTCGCCTACCAAAATGCATTTATAAAAAACGAACGGTCTAACGAGATTCTTGTTGGATTCACGGTTTCAGAAGGCTTCATTAAATTCGTATAAGAAACACTTTTATTTCTATAAGTATAATATGAATAACATTTCATTGTTTGAATTGGCATTAGCTTGTTAGAAATGCATTATAACGTTATTATAACATAAACATACATTATAACATAAAAAGTGTTGTAGAACTAAAATACTGCTATTTTTTCACCGTGTTATAAATAACATGTTCACCAAAGAAAGAGTTTCAAAATACTCTAGACTTGAAAAAGAACAACTTGTCAAATGTTCAGTAAAATGCATAATTGTTTAAGTAAGGAAGAGATTATAATTCATATCCTTGTAAATTAATAACTGTTCTGGAATTATATCAATAAAAGAATGGTACATTATTATAGTATTGATAATTCCTTGTATCCGAATATAAAAAAGTAATATATCAATACGAAAAACCGCGAAGTATATTTCCGAAACATAAAAATAAAGTTTATCCAAAGTGTTATGTAATGTTTTCTCATTCATTAAAAGTTTTGATTGCATGGATATGTAAACAACGAATTACCAAAAAACAATGTCTCATATATTGTAATATTTAACAACGTCATAACATTGACGGTGCGTTTGGATTTAAATATTACCCGACCATGCCCAAGATTAAATAAAACAAGACAATTACGTTTTCCTGCTAGAACACGAAAAACTGTTTTCTGTCCCCACTTCATAAAGAGATTAATGTTTGCATGCTAAGTAATATTTTTGCTTGTCGGTCGTATATTTTTGTGCTCTTGAGTCAAATACTAACCCTTAAAATTTATTTGTAATATATATATATCTTTTTTTTTTTGCTTCCTTAATAGTTTCTAAGAAAAACGTATTGTCATGTTCATTGCCACTGCTTTCTTAAATTTATTTGATAAATATTGACCAAATAGAATTCCCACGCTTTTCATATCCCTTTACAGACAGAATTGGATTTATCCATAAGCTCATTAGATTGGAGGTAGTGCCTCTAAGTTCTGGGGGTCTTCAACAGAGGTTTGTAACCGAAAGCGTATCATACACATGATTGTGGCCCAGTTATCCGAGACTATCTTGAGAATTGATCAATACGTTCCTTTTTTTGATAAAATAAATAAATATTCAAATCAAAATGAAGCAAAAGTTTATTCGGTGGTAAAAAGATTAACAAGCACAATCTACAGAATGTCTCGGGATAGGTTGTCGGCACTAAGAATTTTTACGCATTGAAAGTGACAAATAAATTTTGACCGACTTTCGAATTGTTGGTTAAGAAAAAAGGATCAAATTGGTTGACTTTCATTATATTTACTGATGAAAGTTTTTTGTTATATAGAAATGTTTAAAAATAAGTTAACACCTTAAAAGGGATTTAGAAGTGACACATTTGGTTAATAGGCATTATGTTAACGTTTAACGTTAAACAGTATAACATAAAACAGAATAAATAGTACTATTTTATAGTATAAATATCAGTTTCGTAATCGCAAGTTTTGTCAACTACGTTATCGCGCTCGCGGTGAAAGAAACAAATCCTGACATTTATACTATAAACTTATGGAAAAATCATTATATATGGTGTTTTATTTATTTAAACATAAGGTTAAATTTAAAAGTATAACGATGATCGTAGAATAATTTTTTTTTAATTTTTGTGGAATATCCTAGGATCTACTTTAATCTATATTGATCATTAAAACAACGAATTTTGAGGGGCACGCTTAAATGCTTGTCACCATCAAACAATCCTGTGACGGTGCAATTAACTATCTCATCGAGCTCCAGTAGCATGCATAGACTGAAGGGTTGTGAAACAGGTTGTATGTATATACATTCGAATATTATCAATTATACGAAATATCTAAATAAAAATGTATAGTGTTCTATTAGTTCGCTGTTGGTGCTGTGTATTCGATTTTACAGTAACTTCACTTGCAGAGAAATAAGACATTTTTTAGTAAAAACACAATTTTATTATGTTAGCAAACGTCATAACAAAATAATAAAATGTACGTCTGGTTTTCGGAGCTTAAATTTGCTTTTACTAAATTTTATGTAGTGGATTTTTTATTGTTTGTGACATTCAATAGGAGGTACATATTTAGGCAATGCTATAACGCGTCCCATCCACTGGTGGATGGATACAGTTGAGACAGTGGATTTTCTTTTCATGATATTTTGACAGGTATCTGTAATTTTTTTTAACAAAATGAGTTAGCATTTCTTAAAAATTCTTAAACCTATGAATAATTATATACAATAAAATATGATTATCCTTCAAGTAAATCATATTCGTTTTCCGTTTCCGCTCGTAAAAAGCTCTGCAAAACGCACGTTGTAAGTAGTGCCGAGAAAAATATTCATTCTGTGAGATAACTATGTATTACATAACTTCGGCAACGTGGATTAGCCTGTTCTTTTTCTAACGTACGATGATCGAACTCACGCTTACTAGAACGTACGTTTATTCACTTTCACATGGAACACGTACTGCACAAAAGCCCTGGGGGGTTTGCTAAGACGTACGTCTCAAGATGTAAGCTCGTCTTGGACAACGAGAAAGAAAGAAGAGGTAGCTCCTAATTCAATATATTTAGTACCGAGCTTTCAACCAATCACGTTGAGTCCTATGTGTATTCGGGTCCTTTGTCATCAATGGGTTATGGACTAGTCTAAGTAAAATATAATATTTTTCTAGAAAGCGCTTAAATATTTGATATAATTTTATAATGCCGGTCTGAATCTTAATATTCTAAATAAGATAATTCGCGAACTCTGCTTGTTATAACTGCATTTGTTCGTTTGAGATAAGAATTGAAAATAGTAATAACAGCGGCTGAACACACCTTCATAGTAATAGTGGACTGTTCCCACTTCAGCTGACTGTGTTGTACGCAAGGCTACTATTAATTTAGTAGTAGTCGGGTGTCTGTGGGAGTGGGTTGTATTCGTCATTTCCTTGTTTGCTTAATCTGAAATGTCATTTATTGTGTTTAATATGGCTTTTAAAACGATTCGGTAGTCATTTTATTTCTGGAAAAGTTAAATTTTCACCGAATATTGCACAATTTTCGATGAAAATTCGGTTTTAATCGACCACTTTGACGTTTATGGTGGTAGCGTTGTGTCAAGTGTCATCGCTAGTCGGGAAGTGACAGCCGGTTTCAATCTCGAAATATGCTTAAATTTTTGACGCACAAACTTCGCACGCACTCCTTGAATGAAGAGAATATTCCCGAAAAGGTGTGTATTGAATTAATACATTTATCGGGTTTATTTAGTGCCGGGTCAAATGTTTTATGAAGGTCATAGCGGTGTAGAAAATGGCTGCCTCTGGGCCCGACGAGAACAAAGGATTCGGTTATTTACTGTTCAAATATTCCAGTTTCTTCTTAACCTGTAGATACCTGAAGACTCCTCGTAGTAAACTGATATATTTTTTGTACTCTCATGAAGAATTTTCATTAGAAACTCTGCGTTGAATGCGGTAATTTGACTCTGGAACGGCGTCAAATATGGCTGACTGCCGAATAGTTTTTAGGTCTATTTTGTTTATCAATTTTATTGATGTTTGATTATGTTTTTCAGGTAGACGGCCACGACTCGGGGACAGAATCTGACGACGAAGTAGACCGCCCGGATTCAAGTAAGTGGAACCCGGAATTGTCCTGTCCTGCCCTCTAAATTTAATATTGACTTTCACTCTCGCTTTGACTTTTCCTGGTCTATTTTCGTCTGTAGGTTTTCAAGTTATTTCCTTATAAAAACTGAAATATACTGAATGAAAATGTCCAAAAAAATGCAAACTCTGATCTTCATTCGATCTTTCCGGTTATTCAAATATCATTTAGTTTTGTGACGTTTTAAAAAATAAATAAACATCGTACACCTTTTTTGTTTACTATATGGAAGTGCGTATCTAGTATTTTTATTTAATGTTTTTTCAATACCATTCGACCACACTTTCTCTGAGATTAAACTTTATGAGTCAAATTAAGAAAAGAAAAACATTTTGTACTCATGTCAAACATCTACCGGAATTGATTATTTGGCTTTTCCTGGCTTTCTTTGTCACACGAAACGTTTTGTGTTCAGATCTCAGATCTACCTATTGATTTTTTAAACTGAGAACTCTTTGTTTTAAAAAAATGTAGTGATAATTTCTTACTAATGACAACTTTATAACAGTTAACATAGTCTTATTGCAATATTTCTTTATTATTATTGGGTATCTAATATAATATGTAACGTGTGGTCATAAAAATCAATCAATCTGAATATTACTTTCATATACTATATTTGCTAAATATTCCACTTTTAGAAATAACTGGCTTATGGTTTCATTGCTAAGATAAAATAGAATATCCATAGCTCGGTGTTTTCATTATTATTTTGTCGACTCGCACACGAATAAAATAGTTCTCCATAACTTTGTTTTCTTATATTTGCAGCGAGTGGTATTTACAATTCAATTTTAAAAATACTTTACGGACACGTAACCAAATTGAAATGTATTCAATACAAATGCATTTATCTGAACATTACATTTTGCACAATCTAATTATTTTCTAATGTCAAACATCGGAGTACGTATAAAAACTAGACGTAGGTGGGCAGTATACGGCGAATTGCTTTTTTTATCGATCATTATAACTAGCTATTGATTTCATTTCGTATTGTGTACACTTTGATAACTAGAAAGTTTTTAGTACCCATATTTTTAAGCACAGTAACTAAAGCCACGTTACTGTTTATTGATTGGTGTATCGGACTACAACTTATTGAAATGTGTACACTTATTAAGACAGTAATTAAACGTGAGATTGAGACTCGAGAGAAAATTTCTACTTATTATTTGACCGATTAGTCGGTCTGAATTAATGGAACAAAACATTTTTTTTTTTATTACATGTGCACTAAAAATATACCTTGATTATATTCAATAAAAAATATTTCAAGCTCATAGCTCATTTTTTTTAAACTCTTAAGTCTATGTAACATTTTTTATTTTGAAAACATATTAAACTGTGTTCGTAAAAAGGGGAATAAATAGTTTTTGATGTAGGAATCCGCCAAAAAAACTTATGTATTTTTCACTTGCCACGAAGTAAAACCAATTCCACTTTTTTCAACTTTTAGTCTCAAAGTTAACTTTGTAGAGCCTACATTTTGACTCAATATAGTTTTTTTTTATATCGTTTTTGAACGTCTTTGGAAGCGCTGTTCAAAAAATAATAATGAAAACAGGATTCTTAAATCACAATAATTATTAGACTCTGATATGAACTGTGACAAAGAAATTATGACCTCTCCTTTCCTAACCCTTCCGAAAAACTTTCTTCACGGCGTAGACGATAAACCGGTTCCATAGAACTGGATAGACAGGGTCCACGACTGTATTCATGCTTCATCCCCCCTGTACGATGAATGAACCTGTACGCTGAGGTACTCTTACTAGAAACTCCAACAGCCAGTCACTTGGATTGTCTCTGTTCATATATAAACGACAAGCTTTGGATAAGCTCTCTGCTACAGCACTTATTTAAATTTTCAATTCCATCGCGACGGTTTTTAAATCTAGATTTGAAATACCTCTACAGGAATTTAGTTCAAACGACTTAGTTAAGTCCCTAGTTATGGGAATGATATATATTTTTTAAATCTGTCCAATCGGAAACTCGCCTGAATCGTAGTTGCACATTATTCACTTGTGGGCATAGTCTAACTGGAACCTCACGTAATTTAACCGAAGATTTTTTTGCGTATGTGCACAGCGGCGCAACTAGTGTGTTACCACCAGCAAGGCGAGTGATATGGCGGGGGATTTGAGAGATTATTGCTTTGCTTTTTGTTTATTGCGGTTTTTATTAATATTTTTTTTATTTAATTGTGGTATTTTATAAGCATTTGAGATTTAGTCCCGTCGTATACTGAGAGCGGCTTACGTTCCGCTTTTCCGAGTTTAACTTTATTTGTAAAGATGAATTTGGTCCATATTATGTGATTTGTGTTCTTTTACACAATAATTCGCTTGAAAACGAGCAAGTTAAGCACACGAACCTCTCGATCGCGTGTGGAAAAGCGGCGGTGTGTAATGCCGGCTATCGAATAGATGCAGAATTTTGGAGCTCTTTGAAGATCAACCTCAACGTATTTCAATAGTACCGATCCAGTATCCTTACGGCGATAGCGGCAAGAACTACGTTGCTTATTGTTGTCTGGAGCAATATAATCATGATATGCTTATATAGGATTCAAAAATATTATATGTAACTGCCTATATAAAAATATGAATAACCACAGCCAGAAAAATAAATAATCTCCTACATTTTCGGGTCGCTTTGATATTATCATGGACTTAAATTACATAAAATATCTCAGAAAAATGAATTCCTCCTTTATGAATCAATTACGACCTCAAAATAAGATAATTACCATTATTATATTGAAATAAATATACTGGAAGACTAAATGTATTGTATCTGACATTTGGTGACATTGCTCCAAACATGCCGAGAAGATTTCAACATTCGCGACCGTTCCATCGTGTAACTCCAAATAAGTTTTTCACATTAACCGTCTTTGCGTTCAGGCACTCACACGCGGTCGGGTGATGTGTATGTTTTAAAACGAGAACACAGACGACAGGCCTAAATCGTTTTTCTGCATGCTTATGATATGCTAGTTTGCAATGATATTATTGAAGCACTCGATACTTACATGTATTCATGTTTTCTTTATAAATTAGCTACCAAAATATCCTCGTTGTATAGCGTCCGGTGCTATCCAAGGGGCAAATTTAATCAATTCTTTTATTATGAAAATCACTACACCATTTCATAATCAAAACGTATATGTATTCTTATAATGTGTTTTTAAAGATAAAACCACCCTTTTGTGTATCATTTCCTCTAGAAATTAAATTTTATAAGACAGATATGAGTTGTTAGTTAGTATTATTAAACGGTCTTATCAGTTGACTGATATTATTGTTAGGTAGGTGTGTAATTAAAACTTGCGTCTCGTTTACGGCGGTGATATAAACACAAAGCTACAATGAAATTATTTTTGATATTAACTCTTGGGGGACCTTTTACAGCCGGAATTTTCAGAAGTGCCCGGAAACTTCGAAAGTGTCTTGGATATAAAAAGGGCAATATCGTTACCATTATAATCATGTTAATTAATGAATAAAAATAATAGTTATAGTTAAAGTATGCGTGAACTCAACACTCCCAAATATTTTTTACAATACTTAAATGGAGGAAAAAATGAATTCTCTAATTCGGCGGATTCGGAAGTGGTTTTGTAAGGTTTGACTATACATAGCTACAGTATAATTACTATTTTAGTAAGAGCAATTTTGCGTTTATTTTTATCTAGCTTATATTACCTTATACGTTTGAAATTTCGCTGATGAAACTTTTCGCCACGTCTATCTTGGGAAATAATGTTCGTCATTTTTTTGCTGTTTACCTTTATACAAATTTTTTATTACAAGTTTTTGCCAGTATTACAACCTTGATCTTGGCCGAGAGATGAAAATGGTAATATTAACAATAAACTGATCTTGATTATGTATCATATGTTCACGCTATACTTATATGTATTTTAATTGTGTTGTCAAAGAAATTCTTTTGTTTTGCACATAAGTAGTGTGACGAACGTGTACTGGGACGAAACGCAATCTGGTATTTTATATTAATATAATTTCATCAATAATTTATATCTCAATATTTAGTATTCTGGTTCTTCTTTATTAATTAATAATATTGGTTTTTCATTTCAATTACTTAAATTAAGAAAGATATATATATCACTCGATATTAATGGATTCCATTTGATATAATACGAAATTGATTAAGTTTAAAGCATAAAGGTTATGCTCTAGATTCTATATGTTTGAAAGGGACATTTTTTTTTGCATTCAATTACAGAAATCTGTGGTCAGGTAATCGCTTTATGATATTTACCAATACACCGTTAACTCGAGAATTTAAAAATTCACATTTTCCAATATTTACTCGCGCTTTCTTCTGGAGTCAAATATAATGCGTTTTTAACGCAATCAAATATAATGCACGAACTGGCTAGGCTCAGAGCATTATTAGTCAGTCACGAAGTAGTTATGTTGTATTTATTTAGGATGATAAATAGAAAACTCAATGCACCTGACTAGCTTCCATCAAAATATAACACTAGCTCACTGAAATATGAAGAGTTACACATGCGGCTGCTTGCTACCGTGCCAGCGTAATATTTCCATATTATCAAGGTCGCGCTAGGGGCGGACAACCCTTTTCATGGAACGGGCGCAGACCCAAGTGCAATCGAAGTATTTATACATTATTATTATATCGATCTGGTGCAATTTCAATGTCCCTTAAATTTTACGTACGTTAAAGAGAGATGGTATCTTCAAATATAATATCCGTGCTTAAACCATGGTCGTAATTATTACGGAGTGACTATAGCTATTTTTTAACGAGTATTGGAATATAAAACTAATATATTACACTATTATAATTATGTTGTTCGAATAGTAAGGGCCGAAACATGTTACTTTGTCACTTGTCATAATTATAGTTTCATAATTGAAGTAGAAAAGAAATAACAAAATAACTTATTAATTCTTTTAAATTTACTACTTAGTATAGTTTGTGTTTGATGTACAATACCTCATTTCATTTTTGTATAATACAACAATGAAATTAAGAACCAACGTAGTATTAAACACGAGATTCGCCTGCTTTTCAAATATAAATACATTAATTATTGGATTAAAGATGTACACTTACTCGTTAAAAAATGAGGAGCACACAACATTTTATTATATATATATATATATATATATATATATATATATGTCGATAAATTTTACTAGCGTACAATGTATGCTGGTATAATCTTATCAACAACATGGATACTTAAGCAGACGTGACTGAAAGCACGGACGAGATTACGTACTCTAGTTCAAGAAGATCACATTATAAATATATTATATGCAACTCTTCTCGCTTATTTTATATAAGAATGAACGTTGACTTCAGTAACATTTGTAGATTATTTAACATCAGTGAAATATCGTAATTGCTGCGCAAATCAATCACTCCAATTCGCGCTCGACTAAAATAGGAGGCAAAGCGTTATAGAAACTGCATTCCGCGGAGAAAGCAAATTAAGCAAATACTTTAAATTATAGAAAAAAAAAACATAATGCGCATCAATTATATTAATACTCTGGCTAAAGTTTTGACTGAACTAATAAATGGTCGTGATAGTTTATAATTAAGCTCTTTCGGTGTGAATACCGAGAAGTCAAGAGAGATTACAATCCCTGTCCGTTTTTTAGATTTCAGGATTTGACAGATTCAACTATGTTTCATTAAAATTTAATTCAAATCTATTTTTACTGGTTTACGACGAAGGCGTGGCAAGAAATACTCAAGAATATGACGCATTTTTCCATTGAGTATCATGTTTGATTTTAAGGGATGTATTCTGCGATTTTAATCAAATAACTTCTCAGATTTAATATTTTAAATCCAAAGTATGTCGCGGCCAGGAAATTTATTATAATTACCAAGTTTAACCGATTGTAAACTTCTACTCCAAAATCATACTATGCTCATAAATTTGATTTAAAATTAATATTGATTGATAATCATCAATTATTATCAAATTTCGGGCATAGTAAATTACCTTTATCCTTATTTGTTGATTTTTAGAACAGATATTTGAAGTTTTGTTACGTCTTAACAGTTAAGGTTTGTTCTATTAGCCCCATGTTTATGTTGATTTCATCTTGCATTAAAAATCGAAAAGTGGAGAAGTATTGGGTATATGACATAAATGATAAGAAAATCTTACGTCGTGCTCATTTGTTAAGAATTTTTTAATCATAATGTTATAATTAATATCAAAATTAGCGTGACTAGAATGCTGCTTCGTTGGTATTGTATTATTTTTTTACACCGACCGCAGTCCGTATTGCAACTTTATTACTTGAAGAGAGAAAAGTTTGACAGATATCTTTTGTTATTGGTGTTGCTGTGTGTAGCGTTACGAATTGACGAAATTGAAATATAAGCGAGTGGGCGGATGAGTTATAAAAGACGACTTGATTAATTATTGCCGTTTTTGTTTATGGATGGACAAGTTTTTTTTAATCTACACGACACTGCGCCTTTGAGCTTTTTTTGTTTCTTTGTTTCATTGTGAACAATATACATAGATCTCGTGTTATGTGTTACAATACACCGCGGTGCAAAAATACTAAATAAAATCCCACAAAATATACCTACTCAAAACATTGCATCCAGATTCTAATAATTGCACCGGTATCTATTGCATTTTAAAATTTCTCTGTTTGACATTAATTATTTCCGTTTTAGGTATAATGTATGCATAGTTCGTGAAAAATGTCGTGCCCTATATGATATACATTACAGACATAACCCTACACAATAATCAAATTAGATACAAATTTAAGGGTTAAATAAAAATGTACAAGGACTTAACCCCACGGACATAAAACCGTACACAGATATCGCACCAGGGAAAACCGCACACATAAAACCAAATATTCACATTTATAAAACTTCTTACATGTTCATGTGTTTTTCAGGCTAAAAAATATGATTATTGGTAGTGTAAACGCTCAACTCTGCGTACTATGTCACTGAAAATCCATAAACGTTTTATGCCTAATCGCAAACGAAAACGAACTATCGACAAGGACCGATTTCATGCGAGCTAAGTTCAACAGTGTTAAATACTATTAAAGGCGACTTCCTTATATTCAATGGAAGTCATTTGGTTCTAGATTTCATATTGATGTTTATAGACAAGTATTTACTGTTTATTTTCCAATGAAATGACTCAGTAACGTATTACGATACAGTAGAATTTTTTCCACACATTCGATGGTCAATCAGTAATAGGTAGCAGTTGCGTAGCTATTTTTTTTTACCACGAAAAGGAAGCTGTCATAACGTTGTCGATTGTAATGCCACTGCTTGTTGTCAAGATAGGAAGACATAATCTAAATTTAATGTCTATTTTAATACCATGTTCCTCGATTGATGTTCCTAGCATGCATTTAATGTTGATCCATTGTTTCATAATGGTATTATATTTCATGTGAATGCCACGGCAGGTCGCGTAAACGCGACATTATTTTAATGGGGCCGGTTTTACTATACGAAGATGCGACGCACAAACGTTTCACATGCACATATTCATATCAAAAATAATTATTTTTGGTTTTCGTTTGAATTGAAAATCGTTTTTTCTGAAGTATATGTATTGATTTCTAGATAAATGAAAAGTATATTGTGGGCTCAGTAATACATAGTTTTTTTAAGCCTTTAATGGCAGTGAAATTCAAATTAAATATGTGTGATTTGATCATAAGAAAAAATACAAGTTGTGCATGTTTTCCATTTATCGTTTTGTATTTGAATGATTGTGTATATATTTTTTGAATGACAGAAGTAAAATAAAATTTGAACGTCGGATGTACAAATATATTCTTTTTTTATCAATGGTCCTGTAAATATTTAACTACTAATTATTTATAGTGATTTTTATCAATTATTACGAACTATAGGTCGTTATGAAGTGGGAACACTGTGCGCCGGTCGACTATGTAGAGATGTCGCTTCGGGTCGTGTGTGCGGAGTATGGCTGAGTGTATAGTAAGTACGTGACGCGTTTCAGAAAGAAAACGAATCGAGCGGACGGATTGTTTCGCTCGGCGAGAGATTCGAACCGTCTACATTCCGCCATTAAATTAGTCTATGAATGGGCGGACGCACTCCTCGCACACTTTGCCACGTTTAGCGTGTGTAGGCGGGCTGTCAAAAGTTTTACGATGTCCTCAGATTAAAACATCAGCGGTCGCGCTGGCCACTGATGCCGCTTCTTCATTACTGACTAATATTTTAGAGCTCTTAACATTTAGTGACCGCAAAACTGCTAATCTATTCACATATTTCCATATAATGACAGCGTTATCTGTTGAAAACAATGTTGATTTTGTATTTTTGTTTAAACGTAGCGGCTCATTTCGCAAACGCATTAACTCGTACAAAATTCACAAATTGAGCTTTACTATTTCGTATTCGTGCATTTAATAATTGAATATTTTACAAAAAAGATTATAAATTTAATACCATCCGGTGACCAGAAAAAACCTCCCGCCCAGTACTTTTATAACAAGTTATGTCCTTGAACAACCACTATTATCTTAGTAGTCTTAACAATATTTCAATGTTTTAACCCATTTTTAAATAGCTTGTAAATTATTTATGTCCTTCTAATATGAATATCATTTTTTGGACGGCATTCGTGTCATTAGAAAAATATTTCTGGTTAAAAAGACAAAGGAAGGTTCTGATACTCGAATAAAACTTACAAGTTCATATTTACATCGTAGTTGCTAAAATTGGCAAATATTTCATGAAATTCTTTTCTATTTATATTCAAAAGATCATATTATATAATTATACAATGTGAGATTTAATCAAGTGCTCGTAAACTTAAACTTTATTTATACAATTGCTCTTTTGGACATCCATAGTGCATATCTTTTTACTAAAATTTTAATGCTATATTTTTCTTATGAAACTATTGCCGTTGGCTGTGTTTTGCTATGAAATTCAGTCATAACTATCGACTGAAACTATACTTAGTCAACAAGTTAACTGAACAATGGTGTATTTATTAATCATTTAATTTCCCACCAATGTTTTTGTTGTATTCTCATAGAAAGAGGTGTTAATGTTTGTTTCGGAGGAGAAAAATATCATGAGTGATATTTTTTTTTATATATATATATATAATAATACAGTTTACTTTTTAGGAATAAATAGCGTGCAGACTAAAGGAGAAAGAAAAATGCGTAATATTTCATAATATGTTGATTATATATATTTAATAGTTTACAATACGTAAAATTGTCGCTTTTAAAATTAATCTTATTAATATTCATAAATAAAAGATTCATTCACGAAATTTTCTCCATATACTTTTAAAACTATAAATATGAAAATGAGATTCATCCCCGAAAAGGGCGTTATCTGGAACAAATGTATTATACACCATCTATGTGTGATGTTGAAGAATGATCTTTTTTCTCATGCCAACTTTCGGCGCGCATCTAAAATACTTGTCGCTCACGTTTTCTAGATTTCTCCATGTCTCAGAGAAGCACACACTGAGCGGGCCAACGCGACGGTCGCGTCGCCATAATATTGTTTTATCGTTTTTTAGTCGACCGAGTTTGTATAATGTACATACTATTTATACTTGTGCATACAGAAGACTGGCAATCCTTTAGAAATATGCAGGGATGTGTAGGGTCTTTCAATAGGGACGCTCGAAATTTGTTAGGATATCTGACATATTTGTTGCCACTTGTTTCGTAGAGTACGGCAAACACTATAGTTGACCCAAATTTTGTCAAAAAAATCTATACGGTATAGGTATCTCGCGCGGCTGTGACGTGACTGGCCAACGAGATCGTGCGATTTAACGTCTTTAGACTTCTTTCTTCCTCTGAGACTCTTAAGTTAAGAGTATTTGCGAATAAACCGCTAACAATTGACACCCTCAAAGTCAACTTAATAAACGCCATCCAAAATATTCAGTCATATTCGTGCGACAAAGTCATTGAAAATTGGACTTTCCCAATATGTACCATCAAGCAAAGCCGCGGCGAACATTTGAACGACGTTATATTCTATACTAAATTCTACACAATATACTTTAAAATGAAAAAATAATTGAGTGGATATCTCACACACAATTTGTTTTATTTACATTCCAACAAATTTTGAACGTTCTATTGAAAGACCCTTTTGTAGTATTGTAGGAAAAATGTTTAACTTACAGAACATCCGATTGAAATCATTAGTTTCTTCAGTGTATGTCAGTTGATCATTCCAATTATCCAAATTTTTTGTAAATAGTGCATATTGCGTGATCTTTTTTCTTTGACCTTCTAATCTCACCGATGAGTATGTTCTTGCTATCTGCGAATAGCCAAATAAATTTAACAGATATGTAACATGTTTTATGCTGCAATGTTACCAATAAACAACAAGGCTTTTATATTTAAATACGCTTAAAATAAAAGAATATCTTCTTAAATCTACATCCAATTTTAATCAATCAACGAATACATGTTGTTTGTATAAGCCCTATTAATTTTACCGCTTCATTAATATTTAAATGTTCGATGTCACCTAGTTAAGAATACAAAATAAATAAATTATTTGAAGCATTTTGACTGCTTAATCAATGAAATCCTAATCTTGTAGTTTGTTATAAAGTTTAATGAAATAACGTAAAAAAGTATGCGTAGGTAATACAAGCATACAATATTCATGTTACAACTATGGATATAAAAGCCACTTGATATTAAATTCGATGTGTGTAATGTATTTATCCAACTATGTGTGTATTTGTACCTACTTCAAGTGTCACTCAAAATATACGTGTAATACTCATTAGAAAATTTTAAATGATACGCATCTTTCAAATTTAAACCGATAATGGTAATGGATGGCGTTTACGATATAACATATTTATATTATCGCAGGTTTTCAGACATTATTTTTTATTAAAAAACGCGATAGATATTTGACGTGATAAAATCTTAAATTAAAGCTCATTAACTTTTATATTGGTATTGAAATTCCTTCGAGAATTCTCAGTCGGTGTCGTAAATTAAACATAATGTAGACATAACATATGTAAACTTGTACATATTCTACCTTAAAAAGGCTTTACAACAAAGCTCGTTTGTAAGATTGTGGTCAATAATTTCATAGATAAAGTTACCAAATTTAAGGTGGATCATCATTGTTAGGTGGATAAATTATTTATGGTTTGTGGGAAACACTTCGCGAAGGTCATGGCCGATCTCTAAATCTCCGCGTGGAGTGGTCGCAGTAATAAATAACATCGCGCATCAAATAGCTGTAATGACCGAAATGAGCCGGGGCTACCTACCTGTAGGCGTTTGAATACGTAATTCTATGGTAATAAATTTTGTCGGATATCTAACACGAAATTTGCTTTATTGTTGTTGTTTGTGAGAGATTCCTGCTACCATAAAAGACGGACAAGATATAAAGATTTGTAACCCAAAAATTATTCGTTTGAAAAATTGGGGTTTTTTTGAAGCAATTTACAAAGAAAATATTTTTCGCTTATTGTTCACACACGCGAAAGTATTTATCTTCTTAACTATACGGGGAAAAATAGAAAAATAAAAAGCTACACATGTTTTTATCAATATTCGTTTAGATCAGAGTTTCTTAACGTTCTTCCGATCCTTTTGTGGCGGGGGCGTATATTTCTTTGCATAAGTGTATCTGAGTATTTCGATATTATATATATATTGGCTATTACTTAAAGTATAATAATACATTCTTGTATATGATATGTATTTACTAGGTTTGTTAAGAAATGATGTCTTTATGAAAAAACTGTTGCTTTTATTCAATATTCCCACAAAAATTCGCAAAAAAAAAACACAATCTTTTTATAATATATGTATATTACTATTATAATATGGAATAGCCACGGCAAATGCTATATCTCAAAATCAAATATTCTATAAAATAGATTAATTTCATGTTTAAATTCATAATTTATATGTGGCTGTTTTTTGGATATCGCATAAATCGCAGAGGCTGCGATATAATGTTATAGATACTTGAATATCCTATTCATTTACATAATAATATCTGTCTTTTTTGCGTTATTTGCAAAGCGAATGTTGCCAACGTTGCTAAAATTGAACCTATATAATATGTGTAAATGTCAGAACCGTTTCACTTGATTTTGTCGGATGAGCGAATTTGTATCTGGGCAAAATGAAGCAGTATTTTCAACCTTCTGCCGGTGATGAGATGATCACACAGAGGCGTCCGTATCTTGAATAATGATCTATCTTCTTTAAGAGTACACATGATTCACATCGGGAGTGGGAATGGTTAATGTGTTCGTTTACAATACATATTTGTGTCATATGATAACAAGAAGTAACGGTTATACACATTAACGAGTTGTAAATTCCTTACTATACTAAGCATAATTATAAATAGATTTGTATTTATCATATGCTTTTCCTTTTGTTTATTGCGACATTTCAATTTTATCTCAAAATAATATGCATTCAAATTTTTCAATACGAATAGTTTTGTGTATATGTGTAGTGTAAAATAATACGGAAATAAATTAGCGACTCATTCTTCGTATCGTTAAAATATATTCGTATCAAAAATTTTCTAAGAAATCTTTAATTACTTATTTTTAGCATTATTTGCGACGATTTGCGAACGCCGCTGCTGCAACCTAGGAGATAATGGCGTAATATACGATATAATCAGATACAGACGGTTCCGAGGAGTAATGAAGCCTTCGGCCAACTATCTAAAACTTCTCTTGTCTTTTTCATACAAGCCACTGCACAGTGTTATTTCAGGACGCCTCTATCAAACAATAAGAACCCATATTAAGATTTCATCAATTTACGTATAATACGCCCGGACACTCTGTTTAGTTTCCAAGAGAAGTTGTTATTTGATATATTCGCAACATTATGGATTGCTTGTAAATTACTATTTTCGGCTTACCCTCAATGTTTTATATGATATTAATTAATCAATTGGATATTATTTTTATAGCACTGAAGATAATTTTTTCTTTTTGCATTTTTTATTGTAGCAAAAAATAAGGTTCACTTAGTGATAAACGTATTTTTATTATATATAAAAAAAGTTTTCAGTGACGTAACTAGTGAGTGAATGGGCACATGAATAATTCGTAAATAATAATTATTATACTGACAACACTTCAATTTTTTAATCTTAGAGTTTTGTCGCGTTTTTTTTTTTGCATTATGTTGTATTTGTTTCCTTCTTTTTTTGAGACCATTAATCATCTCTTACTTTTCGTAATTAATATTTAGTCACTAGTATAGTTTTCATCTCTAATAGTTCTAGTATAATACTATTTGACACTGCCATTTAAATTCTATAATCGATTTCGTCACTGAACTTTGCCTGATTAACTTTTACGCGGTCGCCCGGCACTGAATATTCGTCTGTATTGCTTTGCATTTGTTAATTCTGTTATTCAATATACTTGGCATAATGCCTCATTTACATCTGCCGGTTACAATGCCGAGAGAGTGAACTCGGCCGAACACTCGACGAATTTGACAATTGGACAGTGAAGCACATAACTCGGCCTAGTGATCTAACATCTAAAACAAACGAACGAGTGAATAGAAACCAATTCTAAATATTTCCCGGGTCAATCGAATACCCGTCCACCTGTAGCATCGCACTCGTTCACGTACTTTAAAAATGGTTTGGTGATCCAGAAGTAAAAAAAAAATATACTTTATTTTTGCTATGGAAGTCAAAACAATGAGAGAATCTGTAAGGATAATTCGATTGACGTATTATGAATTATTGTGATAGTTTTTCATTCACGACGACTACTCATGTTGGCGTGATGTGAAATTGAATGAACACACGTGAAAATGAACTGCTCATTTTTGGCCTTAACTTTTCCAACGGTGCCCGGTTAGGCCATATTGAGCATTTCGTCTTTAGGAAGTATGTTGTATGTTTGGCCTGTCGAGGTGTTGTAGTCAAAAATGATCCGAATCGCTTCACACCTTAAGTGAGGCATATCTCCCAAGGGAATCTCTAATTTGTAGGTTTTTTTTACGCGTCTTTCTCTGACCCTAACCTAATTTTTTTATTACAAATTTTAATTGTTCAAGCTGTGTACATATCCATATATTTTATCATTCACGATCCAGTTTTCGCCTTTCGGCATCTTCACGAACTCTCACATGGCCATAGTACTGGCCAAAATGAACTGAACAACACATATCGAAATGTACACAGTTTCAAGAATTCAAATTTGATATCGAAATTCCATCAAGCATTAGTACTCAGTTGATATCTTTTTTTGTATAATTATGTATTAAATTCATCTCTATACATTGTCGCTACTGCAAAAAATTTTCGGAAACCTGTACGACTGAATAAAGTAAAACTCGCGAATTATCTGTACACATTATGCCATCCCCCCCCCCCCATATATTTCGAAGCACATGCAGACCAGTACCGCAGCCTCAAACGCATCAATCACAGGCGGGCAAAATCAAGGGGCGTACAGCGTGTTTTGCGAACACAAATGTTCTGAGGGCCAAAGGCCAGAGCACTTGCACGCAGTAAACGCAGCTAGCATGCAGGACGTCGAGCGCTGAAGCCTAATAGTTACACTTAAGCGCGCGTTGCTACGTAAAAATCTAATAATTATTAGCAGACTTTACATGCAAGCGACACACGCGTTTGGGTGTTGCGCATGCCTTAAAGCGAGAAATCGCTGGAGCCGCGAACACATACACTCGTTTGTAAGCACACAAAGCTTCCAAACGCGCGTGGAAACGTCTGTGTGCATAACTGTAAACGTTAACGCGCGCTCAACGCTCATCATGTGAATTAAGCCTCAATCCCGTGTCAGTCAACCGATAGTCAACAGCCGATGACCGATAAACACACTTGACTGGGCGTAAAACTAACTCCAATCAAATATCGATTTGTAATCGGTGCGGAAAACATTTTTTATGCCCGCGGGCCCGCGTGGCGTGCTGTTGTTTTTCGACAAACGACGAGCATTAAAATTATTTACTGGTACCTAAACATTATTAATTCAAATCGATTATAAATCAGAGTTTGGAAGTAATTGATGCGTCGGATAAAAATGATACTAGGAATTGTCAAATCAAACAAATCGAACCTTTTCATACATTTAATTATGCCTTTACTTATTTGTCTATTTCTACAATCATACATATTAAACAAACTTAAATTTAAGGAAATCTCAACTGATTCTTATGATGAAAAACTGCTTTTAAAACTGACGGAAGAAGCAGTGTAATAAAAATGTTGTATTGTATCAGAAACGCACACACAAGTTTCTTCGCTTTCTCTTGTGGACGGTTTGTTATTGTTTTTATGCCAATTTTTTATTGCGTAGAAAAATGGTGAACATATTTGTTTTTGTGAAGGATTTATTGTAAAACAATTGTACGTTGCCAAATTTGTATCACTGAAAACTGGCGCATACGAAATCTTTTTTTGTTTCATATTTATAAATTTCATTTCAAGCGGCGATCTCTTATTAATTTAATATCATATTTACATTAGTATTTACATACACTCCGTTCGCTCACAAATTTTGCATATGAATATACTTATCGTATAATATAAGAAATAATAAGTAGTATTATTTTATTTATTCATGTATACTACAAAAAAAGTCTAAAAATTCGACCTACATATTTACGGATAAGTGTCATTTTTTTATATTTTTTTTTCTTATTAGGCTTTAACCTAGTTACGATAATGTAGAATTCGAAGTCGGAACAGATTTGTGATAACTGTTTGGGGTGGGAGTATTTTGAGATTATATTTAATGTGTGATTATTATTTATAAACATATTTCCGGTACTTTGTGATGAAGCGCTGCAATAAAATAAGTGCATTTACACGCATGCATTTTTATGATAAATAATATTTTAATATTAGTTGATTAATATTTGTTGTAAAATCCTTTCAAGAATGACTCTTTAACAAGATCGTTAATGAAAATTAACACAGAAAATTGCGTTAATTATTATCAGATTAATACTATTAAATTTGTTTTAGCCGCAATTTACTGCTTGCCTTGGGTTGTAAGTGTTTTCCTGTAATTAATAACTTTGGTATATAGCCGATGCTAACTGTTTATTTTACGTCAGTTCTGTTGTATCCGTGTGATAGAATGCCTGAAGATGCCGAAGGGCGAAACCCGGGCCGTTAGTGATAGAACATGTGGAATCGTACAGAGTTGTAACAATTCAAATTTGATATTGAAATTCCATCAAGCACCTTCAGTCGATATCGTAAATTATAAATGCTTTTATTTATAACGTACCTATTAATATTGTCATTTTGTTTGAACCGAGAAGATTTCTTTTTCGTATTTAAGATTGTTGAAGCTAAGTGCGCCACTGATCCCGCAATATGCAAGTTGTTATTCGCAAACACGTTTGCCAGCACTTCCAAATGCTTATTTTTGATTGAGTTTTGATATTATTTTACATCATTGATTCGTACTAGTAACCCATTAGCTCCGAGCCGACTGAGTTAGAGCTGGTGTCATTAACTTTCGTTGTAATATGGCAAATTATTATATTATACATAAGAATAAATGGATAATACATAGTTACTTGTCTTGGCTTTTACTTTCAGTTTAATAACAGCGTTTAAAGCTTGAACTTAATTGTACTTGTAACGTATATCTAGCAAACGAGCTGTTTCTTAAACGGATAATATTGTTCTTTATTGAGTAGACTTCTAGTTAGATATATTTCAAACTTGAATCGTTCAATCTATGTACAATTCAAGTTTGATACTGAAATTCCATCTAGCCTTAGTCGATTTCGTAAAAGTATTTTTTTAGGGCAAATACGTTACGAATGAATAATTTTGCTGTCGACTCCTTAATTTTTAAAGCAAATAACTCGAATGCTTACTTTTTAAATCCAAATACAGGATACTAGTAAGAAATATAATCATATTAGATTTTTTTTTAAGAAGACTATTTATTAAATCTATTACAAATAATTAAATACTGTTTCGGTTAGAATCGCATTAGTTTCTATGTGCTTATTTAATATTTACGTCTGCTTACAAATATTGTTTATTAAAAGATATTTCAGTTTTATTACAAGTTATCTAATTTGCGGCGATTAACTTGTACTTTTTCCGATTAGTTTGCCTGCTGAGCAAACTGACAATCTGTACCACTCTAACGCCCGATGGTTTTCAGTCGAACCGAACCCCTTTTCTATGCAAACACGGCTTTATGTTGTTAGTTGATAATACGTAACATCAACATAATCATAGCGTAGTATGGGGGAGACGGTGTGATGTAAGGAACCCGTGTAAGGTGAATATCAAAATACGTTATTCATAATATCTTACACAGGCTGTCAGCTTATTCAAGCCGTTTTCGTGGTATTTAATTGAGATATCAATATTACGAAAGCACTTGTTGCTAGGCAGTACTAAATCTTAATGAAGTTATAAACAATAATCTCATAGAATAATGGATGGTAATGTCGGATTACGCAATCAATTATTTCCATTCTACGGGAATATTTTTCACATTCAAACTATTGATTTCAATGTTCTCACACATTTTTAACAAGAATAAACAGCCGTTGACACAACAGAATAAATCGAATATTTTTCAATATCAATGAAATTTTGAATGAGTAAGTTCCACATTTATAGCCTTTAGAATTCTAAAATTCTAACATTTTTAGTGTTATCTAAAATATTTAGGGTTTTAAAGAATATTATGAAACACATAATCCATTGTCTTTACGTTTCAACTAATACCATGCTCAACGCAATGATTACATTTTTATCAGCTCAAAGCCACTTATTTAATTTACACTGCAATCTAAAATGCAGTACAATTTGTATTTGGGAAACAGCTGCGAGCAATGCGATAACGTTATCAAAATTTTTATTGTTAGTATGATTATTTTTGTTGTTTTTTTTTGTTTTGTTTTCAAAATGATTAAATTATCCCATTTGCATACCTTACAAATTAAATCTCGAATTATAAGATTTGTACCACTGCATATATAAATTTAATTTGAGAATATTATAAATGATGAATACTTAGAGTACGTCAAAAACATATGAATAAATATGCGAAATTGTATCTTATCGTCTTCATTAACGACTGGTTTATTTTTAAGTGAGGACTCATAAAATCACAGTCGCGTAAGTTGTTTTAGCAGAACCATTCATCCACGAATAATGTAGCCTTTTCGACTTGTATATATAGGTGTATCAGACGTTCGGTTTGGCAGGGACCATGGCATTTTAAAGGTATGGTCTTTGCCAGCTTCAAATTATCTCAATTACTTGAAAAAAGTTCTGAATATTCTCGACAGTTATTAGCAATCCGTGAATTCGTCTCAACTCATAGCATGCATCACAAGTCTGTTGGGCAAGCGCAACTTGGTTTAAATCACGAATGTATAATAATTTATTCGAGTTCAAATTTGTTTTTTTGTTAATCAATTAGATACATAGCCTTTTTAAATCACAAGAACATAACATAGCTGGATATATATTTTTGTTTCTAAAATTGTATTGATGATGCTCGTTTTTTTTGACCAAATTAAATACTCAACTCTGAAATTGTTCGGCCTTAAAAACCGGCCGGAAAAAATATCCTGGCAAGACCATCTGCAATTTCTTGTCTTAGGCCGATGAGATTCGCTTAATTGCACAAACGTAATCTTGTAGACGGAACATTTTAGCGGCCTTTTGGTGTATCACGCATCGTGACACACGCTTGACTCACAGAAAAATCTTTCGTATTTTCTTTCAATCAAACAATCTTACAAAATATTCACTCCATCATTTAGTCTTGCTGTGTGTCACCAATTTCTTTCATTACATTTTTTTGTTTTTTTCTTAGAGGCTCGATCTATGGAAAGCCATAGACTGTGATGAAATGCCTTAGACAACCGATTTATATAGATAGATAGACGCGTTGGAGCTATATGGTTTAACTGTTTTTTTTTCACTAATTGTTTTTATGTTGTAATTATCACTGAGTATATATTTATTTTAGGTTATCGTGATGTTACAAGTACATTTTTGATGCGATGTAATTATTGTATGTTTACTATATAATATTAGAACGCGAATATACGCGTCCGCCGCAGTAAATATAGAGATTCATAAAAGCACTGCTTTTCGTGCTTATAGTATTATTAATTTAATATTTTATAATAATATCACAATTTTCGCAAAGTCATAATGTTCGCTTCAGATAATTCCAGTTGTGGTACTCAAAGTATTAATGGCATAAATTGTATGGCTGTTGGTGTAGGTCAGGGATCCCAAAACTTGCAATCGCAAACCCCTTTGAATAAATCAAACCGCCCCTGTTTTATCATGTGAAATAGTACTTTTTACTTTTCTAGCGTGTTAACCAAATTGAACTTATTGAGTTTTAAGCAAGTGCGAGAAATCAACTGAATTTTTTTTGAACTTAACACTTGGACCATATAAATACATTCAGTGGAACGAAAAACAATAAATGTTAGAGTGATGTGAAAAAAAAACAAAACTAAAATGGTTGGTACTCAGATGTAACTGCTGAAAAATATATTTTTTACCCTTTCGTTGATACATACACAATTTCGAATGCATCTCATAATAATTGTGATTTTATCACGATTGCACATTTTATTGAAAATGGAGTCTCAATCCAATAGGTAGTAAGAAATTTGTATATCAGTATCTCCGGGAAAAATGGTGAGAGTATTTCTCACTCATTTGGACAAGCTATTCATTTGAATAAGCCAATTAAAATTCCACGCATTCTCAACATGGGAAGTGAAGATAGCTTTAGAAATATTTTATGAAATAAACTCCGATTCTTAGTTTCTCAATTAGTAAATCGTCAAAAAAACTTTATGCGGGAGAAAATTATGAATGCTGAAAATTCTTAACACTGGTCGACTTTACGAGATGACTAGTCTGTTAAATCTGCAGAAACATTTTAGCTGACACTATAACAACAAGACGACGCTAGAAATACGTTATTGGTTGAAGCCATTAATATTTATTATCGCCTGTGCTTGCAAACGCGATAATAAATATTCTTCAAAACCGATTTGTGGGGTTAAAACTTGTCATGAAACAACAATAAGTAACTGAATGAAGCTGCGCGTACTTTCTGATTGGGTTGACAAAAGTTAAATTATCTATCAGCATAATATATAATATGTGACGAGACCGTAATATTTAATCGGGCAACTTAGAGAAACGATAGATTGGGAACCGTTGAATGCGGGGTTGCGATTGGTACTAGAAAGATAAATTGGTGTAATATTTTATATGTAAACAAAATAATGTTTCATTATTTCGGAAAATGACTAGAGATAAAATATAACGTTACTTTTTACTAGTATATGTATCTCAATCGCATTCAAACTATTTTTGTCTCAGCGTCCACACCTCTCGTCTATAAAATTTATGTAGAGATTTGGTATTTATGTAATTATGTAATATCATAGTCATAAAATTTTGTAGAAGTAATAATTGAAAAATATTAGTCTCGCTTTAATCGTGTGAGTTAGTTTAATGATATAATCTTTTTACATATTTGGTTTTTTAAAGCATTAATGTCATTTCCCATTTTTTTGTGAGATACACGCTTTGGCGGACGGTATGTGTTTTAAAATTTAATCGTCATGTTGGCAGCGTTGTACATAATATGTGTTCGACATCTGCACCACGGCATACGAGCGTACGTAGAATCCATCCCCCACCAATTCATAACCTCAACCTTGCGCAATATACTTTTTTTTGAATATGCCCTCGCCCCACGGTCTGTGTCGTTCCGCGGAGGAGGGCGCCTGCTTCTAGGAATCCGGAGCTTTGCCTCCGTCCCCATGGGAGTTTTGTCTCATCTCGGTTTGTGTGAATTGAGTGCTACATTTATTTTTCATGCCTCGTTTATTATATCAGAATTGTAATACTACACGATGATGTCAGAGGACTGAGCGATGATTCATTCACTGCAGGGAATCCAAAACCATATATAATGTATACAGATTCAAGGCTGCTCAATTTAATACCAAAATTGAAAAACCGCTATGCGCATTTAAGCTGGTTGCCGAGAATATTAGCGAAAAATGTTTCTTCGTTCTTCGGTTCTACACAGAGTTCCTTACAGATTTTGTGGCATACCTTCATCCTATTTCGATCAGTCTAAAATACTCATATATCTTGTACGGGTGAACATGTCACTGTATTGCACTAAGTGTTCGCTCAACGCGTTTAGCTGTTATAACGATTTAATATATCTCAATATTTTGATCAACTATATGCATCTTATAATATTTCTTTCAAACTTTTTTAACCGAAATATCACATAACTTTTTGTATTTCGAGAACATCAATTAAAATAAAAGGGAAAATTATTGGTTTATTTAGATCAAATTCTCAGATTTATTTTATTAAATCACAATTGATATCGACTGAGGACGTTTGATGGAAACAAAGTTGAGTCAATTAAACTCTTTCCATTTTCACATGTTTTGTGTAAACGATTAGAATTTAATATATTAACATACTACTTAATATTTAAATATTAAGGAAGTTTTCGAATAGAAGAGTGAAATATTAATTTGAACTTCTATCGAACATTTTAAGCAATTTATTCGAAAAAAATTTCACTATTCCATTTTGATAAAAATATTACAACGACTAATAGTGTTTGCTAAACCCATCGTGTGACGGTTGTCCACTAAAAAAGTCAAATTGAAATAAACTGTTAGCGATCGGTAAAAAAGCAAATAATGGCTAGACCGCGGTTGAATGGCCGCTGAATAAAGGTGATGGGACTCCGCTTTATTTGTTATTAAAAAAGTATATTTCTTTTTCATTTGTTTTCCGGAAATTTGGTGCAAAATCGAATATTTTTTAACAAATTGTCATTCTATGAATTCTTCAGACTTTGGTTCCTGCAGTGTTCTCAAACCAGTTGCTGTGAAACGGTTCTATTGTATTTTTATTTTCGATATTTATCCTTCTTAATGTTATTAGATTTCCTCACGATTCTCTAAACCTTCTTAGGAAACTTAACATTTAAAAAATATATATTTTTTGAGATTCAAGCTATTCTAATTAAACCCATAGATATTTAAAAATGTTGCCTTAATTTGCTGAACTCGTCTCGTTCCTAATGTGACATTTTTTCTTATCATATTATTCCGAGATGAATGCAATATAGGTAATTTTACAATAAAATCCATTGATGTGTTTAGTTATATATTAACACAATGTTTGCGGGCAATTTAACTTAAAATTTTACATTTTCTAATTGATTTGCAAAAACATACAAATAATTCACAGTTTTAACTCACTCTCATGTAGTAGGCATATGTCATTTTTCCAGATCACTCAATTAGGTTTCTTTTTTAGTAATGATAAGTGTCCTAAGAAAATACTTGAATAAAGTAATATACATATATTATCAAATTGTTCAAAGAAAGCTTACGAGTGCTATCACCTTTATTTTACTTATGAATATAATCATTAATTTTTATTTGGTTGCGTTAGCTCATTTCTTTAAATTGTTCACTTTTATGCCTCTCAGGTAGGCGCTGAAATAAATATACAGTTTATTATAAATAACTTAGAATAAATTTCAATTTAATTGAATTATTTGTATGTGAAAATTACTTAAAAATATATACACTCCCGAAACCGAATGTTTTCAATTTGTGAAAACAGGCATTAGACAAATATTTGTAGTGTATTTTATGGTCATACAGCATAGTTAATAAAAGATAAATCATGATTTTTAATTCATACATTGACAATTTGTAATTTTTCCATGTTTGATATCGTACATTTTCAACACCGCAGAGAAATATAATAGTTATCCTGAAATGATCATGAATTATTTGGGACCTGTTGTAGATTATAAAGACTAAAAACTAGTATATAATAACAATCGAGATCATCATGGTCATTCTACCTGAAACACACGTTGCCTGCTTTGCGATGACTTGAGTAAAAAGTACTTTGCATCTTATACATAGGGTATCAAAGAAGAAAACAATAAAAAATACTTTTATATGGAGGGAAGAGTTAGATTTTTTTGTGTTGTGCAACATAAAACAAACGTTACATTCACAAGAATATATTTTGAACATTTTGTATCATCGATGGATAACTTTCATCACACTGTACGAGATGATAATTCGGAAGACACTTTTTTAAAATGAATTATGTAAAGAAATGTTTCATGAAATTAATTTACTATAGTCAGTATTTCATCCGTGTGATTGAATGCTCAAAAATGCTGATATGCGAAATAATGTGAAACTTATTTATGAATATAATTATTGAAAAAGATTTGAGATATTAAGATATTGTTTTCTTAGAATAACGTAAACTTTTTAAATGCACTGTAATCAAACAGAGTTGGCTGACATATCACCTTTCGTCGACCAAATCTGAGCATTTCCAAAATATTTGATCAGCATCCTGAAGCGTATTGCCGCATAGAGTATATATTAATCATCTTTTTTATCTAAAATTTTTGTGAATTGACAAATAAATAAATGAAATGGTCAGCTATGAATTGGTTGGTCCAGAAATAACATTGACAAAACGTTGGTTATCTCATTCGCCACTATATGTTCAGGAAGAATTTTATATTACCGTATATTTTATAGAACCATAAATTCTTATCGAAATGTAGAATTTCAATTTGTACTGGATTTTGGACGGTATGTTTTTTAAGCACCTGTGACACCGATGAAGTTCCCGTTTCATACATGTGAATACGATTGCCGTAATAGAGCTTGGACTACCCTATAATGATATTTATTTATGCCAACAGATTCTATAATAGCGATGGTCTCACTGTTTATGGTCACACCCCGCCATTTGAATAACAATACATTATTCTAATTACGACGATATCACTATTTAAAAGCGGATAGCCATAAAAAACGAGTTTACTCAGAAACGCTTTCAAATTTGGAATGATGGCTAGGGTTGCCAGTGAATAAATACACATGGGCCTCGTATAACACGGCTATATGGTTCCACAAAAACCTCGTGTAATACAAATCCGTGTTATACAAGGTTTGAAGTTCATAGAAAATTAAGGTTGGTGTTCCAAAAAAATTAAAAATCGATGATAGTTTATATAAATATGTACTTTATTTTTTTAATTAAAGAAGTATGCATTTACATGTTAATTTAAAGAAACCTTAATAGCCTAATACTCCATTCATTTATCATCGCTTTCACTTAGAATTCTATATTTTTTACTTTTTTTCGAGATTTTGAGAGAGTGAATTTTCATCATCGGAAGACTCAGAATTTTAAGAAATCGTTAATAAGCAATTGCCTGCTTTTAGCGTATAATTTACGCATTTCCGTAAGACATTCCAACTTTTTTTGTAATTCCGTCTTAAATTTTGAACTCCTTTCCATTGTAGGATCATTATCAATAAAAAAAAATTTAATTAGCCAATTCCAAGCCTTCATTTATTGTGTTTAATATGAAACATGTAGCTACTTCGCTGCAAATGCTTTCCGAGTCATTGATTAAGGTGGATTTATTCAATTCATTTCATTTTAATTATCTTTTCCCCGTAAACCGTGTTATATGAAGCGTGTTGTATAAAAATATGTCACAATTTATACATCCGTGTTATGTAAAACCGTGTTGTATAAAACCGTGCTATACGAGGCTTACGTGTACGTTGAATCTCAACATTTGAAAAAGATAATTTACGGACTAGAATGGTTACAACATTTCGTATAAAAATACGGACTCGTCATACCCAGCGAAGGGCTCGTAACCATTGTACGGGCCGTTTACTTTTTGTTTTTCGTTATTTAGAATTTTAATGAAAGAATAACTTTGATAAGGCGTTTTCATCTTTAATTTTATTCCTTGAAACATTCTTTTTCTGCGCATCCTTCTTTTCTACTCGTCTTCTTTGTTTCATAGTTGGCGCTTACTTTTTCTTATTACTCCAAATTATATATCAATATAAATTGCGATTGCTATATTCTACGTATTGACAAAGATTACCGATGGAATAGTTAAACTTAAGACCTTTCATAATTTATCACTTTTTGTTTAATATATGACATATAAGCCAATCACCTTTCGCGAGTTTAGAGCCGTCTTAAACATTTCATATCAATAATGTGTATGTATAAAATAGCATTAATGCATTATCAACCGATTTGTTATAATCATCTGTTGACTTTCGACGTATTAAAAAGTGTAGTCGCTCACTTCATAAAAATAGGGACTTACTCATATTATCATAATGTAGCCTTGACCCTGACGGTAAGCAATATCAAACAAATAAAAAGTTAGTAGTGTGTCTATGTAGAAAAATAGTTGATGTAACCGTACTTCTGTTTGAAAATTTTTTATTTAGATATGTTATATCATATTAGTATAATAATTATCTACACTTAATTGCATTTTAAATTAGCTTCGTAGTCTGCGGGTTAAACGATCTGACGCGTCGGTCATTATATACGAATTACAGCAGGCTCGTTCTTCGTTGTATAGTGTGATGCATATTCGTTACATTATCCTCGTGCATTCATCGGCACAGGCTCGACTTGCACATTGTGAAATATTTGTATTGACTGTGGAGCATATAACCGAACAATATTATTGCCTATTTGTTGTTTTGCGTTTTTTTGACGGGTGCATAAATTTTGAATTACAATGAATCCCAATCTATCTATGTTCCTCTCAAATAGAATTGATAACTTTTTTTTATATCGCTTGGTGTGTTACTGTACATATGACACTTGTTTCACTTGTATAATACCATTTTCAGATTACTTTTCTTAACCCATATAGTTACCGCCGAATCCGCCGAGAATATATCTTCTCTCTAATTTATCGTTTTATCGCTCGCATAGTTATTTTTATGATCCCGTAATTTAACCATTTCGATCAATGTAACTTAATCTAGCATTAATTATTGTCTGGTATGTAGTTTTCCTAGATTGTGTCTCCTCAAATATTATACAGATTCATAGTTTCTATCAAACATATGAGATCCCTCTCTGGGGCAACCGATATGTTTGAGAGGGCTCACTGTTTTAGTATTAAATGATTTTGAAGTTTAAAATTTCTTTGTTTTTCAAGAGAACTCGAGAGTAGGAACGCATGCCCTCAAAACTTTGCGGTCCACGGCATGATGATTATTTTTAAGTTAGTGTTATTATAAACAAAGTATTCAAGAATTAAATCATTCTTACTGAGAATTTGATTCTATCATCAAATAAAAATGTGTTTTATAATATACTGCATATTGAGGTTGTGCATAATGTTTTGTATATATGTGTATTCATCTTTACGATAGCCAAATCTAGACATTTATATTGCGCGATTGGTTTGATGTATTCATATATCTTTTAAATTTTCGTGGTAATAATTAGATTTTGATTAAGATTGCATGATAGTTAGATATGTTAACCACCGTGAATTATTACAGAGAAATTAATATTCAAGCGTCACATAAATATTGCCTCTAAATTGTGTTCATTAATCTGCGAATCACGTTTCTATTCATTGAATTGCCGAGTGCCTGTGAGTTTAAATTTTAAATGCTTTATATACTATCTATTTTTTAGAGTTACGTAATTGAGAAACATAAATATAATTTCGTCCGCCGGTGAGCGGTGGGTACAGCGAACAGACAAATAAACAGCGGGCAAGTCCATTCTTGAATCTCGTTGCCAGTTCGTCTGCCGCGCTTGGCTGGAAAAATACACATCAGCTGAAATAATTTCCAGAACCCGAGTGATCTTAAAGTGTAATACGAGCTATTATAGCATAACAATGTGTTAGTATTGTAGCGTAAGACATATTGTTATATTACGTGCTCTTACACTCTATACGGAGAGCATGAGAAAGAACATATTATACGTGTTTTCAGTCCAATCGTCGACTTGATATTTTCAATACAAATCTGTATAATAAATATAGACCAGTATCTATCATATATTTGAGTTATTCTTGAACTTTTTGAATACTACCTTACAGCGAAATAATTCACTAATAATTATTGCTGATAATTTTGATATTATATTTTCACATCTGTCTAAAATAATCAGCACCCAAATATATATATATCAAAAATTAATTAATTAGTCAATCCCGGGATATATTGTATAACAAACGTAGAAAAATATTTCAGATTGATTACTTCCCTATTTACTTATTTAATTTACGGTATGGCCAAGCAATTAATTAGTTTACAATTTTCTACATAGTTGGTGCAAATATTGTATGCTACCTTGATGGTCTACGGGTCACAGCTAATGTTGCACCCAATAAAAACCACTGTTTTTAATTGTGGAGTAATAGTTTGACTTATTTTTTTTCTTATTAAAAAAATCTAACAATTTCATTTATAAATTTATGTAAATAAATAATTTTCCACTAAATATCCCTACTCTACAATCCGGATGAGAAACTGCGATACTATTATGAAGCTAAATCTCAACCGTTTTAGAGGTGCAGACAAAAAGGATATAGGCAACTCGAACAACCCCAAAGTGCTAGAGCAGAGTGTGTTTAAATCCGAACACACGCCCTTATATTACGCTGTATAAATCGTGTAAGATTACTTGCAATAGAAAGAAGTCTTTTCGTAAATTAAGATTTATGGCCGTTAAATTAAACAATTTGCATAATCCGAGTGGATCTAGTTGTATCATCAGACTTCGATTAATGGCATTCCCGCTCAGAGCTTCGCTGGAAAATTCAATTTTATTGCACGAAACGGTGAAAGATAATACGACGTATAAAAGCACTTACATATCCAGTAGCTTGTTCTGGTTATACTTGACTTTCAAATAAGTGGTAAATAAAGTTATGATTGATATTCGATATTGAGAAACAGTGCAAGTTTGTTGGTGTTGGTACTTCAATGTTATTATAATTATGAAGTGATATTACGCTCGACCTCGTATAACACGATTTTATGTTTCGACAAAAAGGCGGTGTAATGCGAATGCACGTAATACGAAATCCCACTGAATCGTAGAAGTTTATTTTTTAGAAGGTTTTTTTTCAAAAAATATAATTTTGTAAGTATCAAGTTCAACTGCAAAGTTGAAATTTTTTTCGATCATTGGATATTTTTTTTATAAATATAAAATTATTTAAAAAAAATCTTTTCTCATAAGTACCGCATTTATATAAATAAACCGTGTTGTATGGGGACCTAGTATTTCCTGTTTATTATGTGGTGGGCAATGTTTTGACATGCAAACTTAACCGCCATATTTCTCAAGGCATAAATGGATTTGAATTTACAATTGATTAAAAAATCTTTATATTACATTGAATACGATTTTGGACTACACATATGATAGTTTCTCATACGCAATCAAACATATGAAGAAATGTTGACGCGCATTGGCTGATTATTTTCATATGGCCAGTTTTGATATTTTTTTCCTTCAATTGTATTTTTATTGTCGCCATTCTACTTTTGGTATAAATATTAACAGTGAATTAACAATTGTAAATTTGTAAATTCAAAAAGTATATGTTTCGTTTATGAAGAAACATTCTTTCTTATTTTAAGAACTTTTATGAACATGCCGTCGCCCGCATATTGAGTATTTACTATATCAAAAATCGCTAAGTTAGATATGATGCCACGAAAAAATTTCATGTTCTTTGTACATAGTTGCAAGTCAGTTCATGTACACATGCTGAGTTATTTATAGGACACGATATTGTTTGTACAATTTTTTCATACGCTTTAAATGTCGTTAATTTAGATTCCACTCGACATCCACGGCGATAATGTAGTCGCGCACGCTTGCCAATTACAAATTCAAATAAATATTAATGTTTTTCACTTATTTTCATATTATTGTTTATAAATCGTAAAGTGCATTGGAAATTGTCTGGTTATACACATTTTAATAGAACAAGGCCTTGCGATAGCATTATCTTCATTATAACGATCGTATGGGAGAATTTATTTAGATTTCTTTTCAATTATTGTATTTATTATAAGATATTTATCTAGGCTAGTTGCTAAAATTATTGTCATACAAATCGGGGAAAAGAACTCAAATTACAAGCCCCCTCCATATACCATAAGAATTATTATTTGATTATTAGCTTACAAGTTTTTTATCAATAAGAATACGAAAATGAATTCTCTATGGTTGTTCGAGTAAGAAACGCTTGCATTTTCGCGCTTTCAATCTTAAAAAAACACTTAAAATGTAAATATGTATTTTTTATAAGGATGGAAAATGGTCTTTTTTCAATAGTTAAGACTATCCTTTATTATCCACATGTATTGAATTTGTCAAAAGCTATAAGACCTCTAAATATATATTTTTCTTCAAATTTAGTAACAGTCCACACTGCGTGAATAATTATAACATAACGAGACCATTGGCAGCCGCTGTGGAATGGCGCACCGGTCTCCGCTTTGCAAATAAATAATAAAAAACCGGACGGGATGGCTGGAAAAAAAGACATTTATTTTTTCAGTGGCACTTAATTGAGGCCCGCAAATGCGACGAGGCACATAATATTTACGTATCAGAATCGTCTACCGTCGAGATTTCCGCTTTGTCCCACGTTTTTATAGCCCAGCATTAGCGTAAAAGATTTTCTGTGGGTTTTGGCACATCAAACAACGCTGATTAAATTCATCTTTTTAATTGTGAGAATTTAAACGTTTAATACGCCTTACGATTAAATTAGTTTTACAAATGTTAAATCTATTCTAGCCAAAAACGATCGGACCAAAAAAAAAAAAACATTACCTGTAAATAAAAGAATATCAATATTTTTTCATTGAATCGACGAGCTTTTTTATTAATCCTGATTTTATCTCTGCAACGGATGTCTAGTATCTAAATCTTAAGAAACCTAATAAAAATTAACGATATTCTCAACGATTATCATCGATTGCATTTTTGTCTAACTGAAATTGTATTTAGACGCCCTAAAAATCCAATAATTGGTCATCCTTAAATATAATCATGAAATGTAGTTTGTGAAACAATAAACATTTCTAAGTACAGTATGTACTATCCAGTATCTCGAATGTCTGTGCCTGATAATATTCCACAAGTGTATGGCGATTGGAGTAATATTTTCTTGATTGAATTGGCATTCACTTGGTAGAACTCCATTATAACACGGTTTAACATATTTGTTAAAAATAATTTTGTAGAACTAAAATACATTGCTATTTTTTCACCGTGTTAGTAATATTTTCGTTGCAGATGTTACATTGCAGATAACTCGTTCATTTAGCAATCCAAGGACGACCCCGTCGTGACTCGTGGTATCATTAAAAGCCAAATGAAGCTCTCATGTTTTGCGATGAAATCTACAAAATCATCTCGCGCGCATGGGATGAGTTATGAAGAAAATACATCCCAACAACACCATTGTATTCGGGAAGACTAGATGAACAATCGTTTAATGGAAATGGAAATTAAATTGCACTCTGTCAGGTTTATTATTCAAACCGATTTGAATATGAGACAGAGTAGAGATTTTACCTTCGGGGTATCAATGATTTAATAAAATTCGATCGATTTCACAAACTGACTGATTTCATAAACATCTTGAAATTCATTCTATTGAAAAAATGTGTGATACCAATATACAATAGTATGCTGCTACAAAAAGTGTGAAAGTATACTTTCAATAACCTTCCCATTTACCATTGAAAATGACACAGCGACTCGAATGCTTTGTAACCCTTTTCCTGGGGGTGTCATATTCATTGCTGGGCATCTTCGGATTGGACGATTCCGGAAATGAGGTCCTTATCGGTCGGTAGTCGGCACCCTTAACACCGCCAGAAACCCGCAGTAATAAGAGTAGTGAGTAAAATTTTCAGCATTGCACACTTTATTTGAAACTATTTTTTTCCAATCTTTTATGTCAATCAAGTTGGGTAGACGTCACAAAGTTCAAACCATTCCATATTGAGTTATTGTATTTCGGTACGCGTCAAAACAGCGTTATATAAGTATATTATACCAATGGTTTATGTACTTTATTCTTATCTGACAAAATATGCACAGTCGTAGTTTTATTTATTTTTATTTTAATCTAAAATAACTCTCCCAACATAGCATAAATTTATAATATGATGAAATCTAATCTAACTAAATTGTAAAATTTACAATTAATCTGTCTTTATAATAAGTACTCGGAGACGTGCGCCGCATCGGGGAAGGAGGTAAGGAAACATTCGCCATGTAAACACGAAAATCGTAGATGTCTATCCGTATTACTGGGCTATGAGTTAATATTATACAATAGTCGACCTTCGTATTAATTTTAATTTATCGCGATTGAGACACACCTCTTTTAAGTAATCCGAACACCGCGAACAGTCAGGACTCACGCTTACATAATTGTATTTATTGAATGAAAAATTGCTACAATTTTTATAGTAATGTATTTGAATAGAGATATTTTTTAAATAGTGTCCGCTAGCAGTGCGGAGTTGTTCCACAAGAATCGATTGTTATTCGGTCACTTAACCTCTATTACTTTTTATGTCAGAGTAATAATATAATGACAGAACTAAACAGGATTGTTTTTTCGCTTAACTTTTCAATCAGGCTTTGATAAAATACACCGAAGATAATATGAGGATTATAAACTCTCACATATCGAATCTAAAAAATATCGCCAACAAATTCTGTACACAATATATTTTTTTTAAATACGCACGTCTTATCGATGCAATGCAGTCGAATCGTTTTTATTTATTTTGCTCGCAAATACCAATATATGTCATATCTCATCAGAAATTTTATTTTTAATTCTCGTCTAATTATTTCAATGATATATGAGATATGATACTTGTAATAACACATATCAATGAATTATTTTCTTGTCCTATTACGCAATATTTTAAATAAGTGAACGATGATCCGAGTCGTTTCGCGTGGGTGCACTTGTTGCCTGCAAACAAATGAGCGTTTCAAATTTGAATATGTATTGTAGGCACGATGCCTGCATAATATTTGCCTACACACTAACATTACTGACTGGTGTCAGATCACTTGTTTGTTATATCAACGTTAATATTATACAATGATATATAGATTGCACGAAATGTGACGACCTGTATGAATTTGAGTATATTACAGTAACCTTCAGTGTTACTTAACTAGTGCATATCAATTAACAGATTTTTGATCATATCTCTGCATACTGTTGTAGGTACTGGTATCGTTCCAAACAAATGTCATAGTATATTCATTCGAAAATTTTGAACATGTTTTATTCCGTCAATCTGAGCGTATATTTTATTATATTGTTTGCCTTCTGTCTATTTTTTTTCTGGAAAAAAAAACAGCGAAACTGAGTGAAAATTTTAATCTGTACGTCTACTTTACCTAAATTCGTGTGCAAATCTGTTATTAGTACAATAATCAACTTAAAAATAGTATTTTTCCTTTCACTTCATTTACAAATAATCAAAACTATCCACAGAGATAGAAAATATTTTGATTTTGGAAGGCCGCATAAATTTATTTATATTCCAATAAGGCCGCGTCGAAGAAACTTTAATTAATCGTTTTTAAAAAGCTTATACAACTATTTTTTATACGAACGAAAGCAATGAAAGAAATATGGATTTCTGCGAAGTATCGGTCTTGGTATAGAATTGGATATAGAAGGACTGCATGACTGTGGACTTAGAACGTAGATTCCACACCCTTGAAATGGTCCAAATTATACAGCCACTATATTCAATTTTACAATCTTAAACAATGTCATCTATTTAAATTTAGGTGCTTACAATATGTATTTACAATTTTTTTCTGTTTCTCTAAACATTGGACACATCTGTAATAAGGTGTAGCGAATAGATAAAACACAATAATACATATAATATTTTTTACATGTCATTTGTATATGTCACACATGTACATAAGTAGGCCCACGGTGAAATACAATACAGGCATTCTCAAACAAATACTATTCCAAGAGTTTTGACCTGCCCCAAGGTTGCGCTAATGTCAAAGATAAACACTTTTTTGCCTCCCGTTTTTTTCATTTTTATGATCGTTAATGCCTTTTAGACACTTAGCAAATATTTTTTTATGAATTATAAAATTTCATAACATTTTTTTTAGGCTGATTCTCTCACTTTACAATAATATTTTCGCTACATTTTACGATAACCTGATAAGCAGTGATAATAACAAAATTTTAATAAAAACACTGGATGATGTCACACGACCAATTTATTTTTTTGAAACTACCTAACGTACACTATAACATTTATTCATTGATAATGGTTAGTTATAAAGTTGTTTTATTTCGGAGGATTTGATAGCGCGATAAAATCGAAATAGCGTCTGTTATTTAAATAATGTATTATATTGTACTTGTATCTAAATTAAATTACCCTTCTAACTACATTTATTTATATTTGTGCAATCTTCTCAAAAGCTCGCTACCTGTTCTTCATTTTAGTCTAACCGATGTTGGTTGATTCACGGAAAACGAGTGAGAAACAACAAAATAATGGAGTTTCTAATTTTCGAACATACGTGCAATAACTCGGTAATAAAAATACTCGATTGTATTATATTGGATTATTATAATGTGATAGTTGTATTCATGCAGCATGGGCGAACCCCATAACTGTTGATTCTACGATAGCCGCATTCATTTTTAAACAGAGAGATAACTAAAAATTCTCATATCTCAGGAAGAAATTGTATTTGGCAGAAAACTATTCTAGAATACATACCGTTAAATGAATAATTGTCATGTGCAATGCCTAAAACCACTTGATTCCTAGATCTAGATTCCATGACCAAATTTAAAACGCACACTGCTTTCTTAGAGAGCAGGAGTTTCCAACTGCGTTGATATTACGGGCCCATTCGAGATTTCAAAACTTCGTGGCGAAAGATGATAGAATATAACTTCAAATATGATAGAAAAAATTACAAAACGTATTTGACTGAAAAGATTACAATGCATCTATATTATGTCCTTTGCCGCCATTGTGTTGGTGCTTATTTTACATTTTATTGATTGAATTGGCATTTACTTTGTAGAACTCCATTATAACACCATGTTTAATTTACATCTTCATGGATACTGGTGAAAATTACAACTGGTATTTTCATACATATATTGGAAGTGAGAAAGCAGGGAATATGAAGAACAAGATGCAGAATTTAAGAAAAAAAAAACAGATAGATACTTTTGTTTATTGAAAAATTCGAGAAAATATAATGAAGTTATTGTTATTATAATTAAAAACGTTGTATACGTAAATTATTTGGTGACGAAGAATAAACAAGATTTTTTATGACCAAATATAATTTGTAGGAACGGCAATAATTTGTATATTCGTCTATCAATAAGATTCGTAATGAATACAATGTTTTTCCTCGTGAATTATGTAAAATTTACAAAAAGACAAAACTACAAATAATATAAAATAACTTCATTAACATATGCTATAAGAGTTCAAGGCCAGTTTCGTAAACAACAATTACTTATATCCGACTGATAAAAATATGCACACACGAAATTGTTCACGACAAGTTATATACTGGTCTCTTATTCTTTTATTTTTGCTTTTTATACATTGTATTATGATGGTGGAATGGAATATATACAAACCTTCATTGTACCAGGTATGTTTCAGGCGAGGGAAACCTTTCCATTTTGGCAATCTCAGTTCGAGGAGTTAAATTGATGCCTGATAATTTTTGAATCTCGGAAAAAAATGTGACATTTTGACGATATGTAATTGTCGGCAGTGAAACAAACTGTGTACATTATTATTATAGTACAATTTCTCGTCGTTTAACGAGGCAATGCTTGATACTTCCTTAATCTCAGAGTTCCTATCACAATCAAATCACCTTACTCCATATATTAGATGTATGGAGCGAGTATCTATTCTTGAATCTAAATATGTATATTATTTTCAAGTCTGCTTAAGGTTTCATGAATCGAAATACAACTTTGGTTTGCCTGTAAAATTTAACAACGGCATACGTTATCGAACTATTGACTCAAAATATTTATATATTCAATGATTTTAACGTATAAAATGGTACGTCTCGTAAACAATTATGTTATTTGTTAAACACAAAAGACACTATTTTGTGGAAGTGAAATATTATTGCAGTTGGTCACATTAAATCGTATGATAGCAATATACTTAAACATTGCTTAACTATTTTTTTGTAATATTCACATCATGATGGGCTTCCATATAATATTCAGATACGCATCTGAAAAGCATCTACCTGCTTACGTAGTTTAATATATTTTTTATTTGCATATTTGACACCTATTGGAATATTTCATCTCATTTATGAATTATCGCTTTGAATTTTTTATTCGAAGGTATGTACAAACTGTTTCTGGCATATTCATATTTAATTTTACTGTATTTTAATTTGATAAATTAGCATCCGATTAATATCATAATATTTATTTAATATATTTGTATATATTTATTGTATATATTTGCTATAAATAGATGCCTTGCTATTGCATGATTTTTGTGTTTATTAATATAATGGTGATATTTGTTATGCTCGTTATTAAAATAACCGGTATTCAAATTTAAATTAAATCATCAAACGAAAACAATTCAAATGTCAGATAGACTTGTCTATATCGCCTGACATTTTTCCATGACAGTTATAATATTACTTCAATCGTGCATAATTATCGAGTAACTATATTGATATAAATTACTCAGACTTCTAAGGTGTCAACAATCAATCCTTGGTGGGATAGTATATGTAAATATATGTATTTTAGAAATATCACTATTTTGTACTACTTTCACATTTTTATAATAATCAGGGACGGTTCCGCTCGTCGTGAATTGAAATTCTTAGAAAGCGGTTAATGTTACACTGAGATAGTTACCTTTTCATTTTAATTGTTAAATCTTTACAATTTTCAAACAATTAACATTTGATGTTGAAATCCATCAATCACGCGTAATCGGAAATAAGTTACCCTTAATTATCGGTAAACATAACAAAACATTACTTCATAACAAGTTTTTATGGATAATCATCACAAATTATATATATTTAATTTATTATATGTTAAACAATCAATTTTATTATAACCCGATATAATTCTTGCGGTATGTCAGCGTTAGTTTGTAGGCGTATTTGTGCTTCAATTGTGAATTCCAATGCCATCCGTAGGCAGTTGGGAGTATATTTAATGCATTTTAGTTATTTTTACACAATTTTTCTCATTGTAATATGCAAATATATTGGAAAAGTCTCACAATTGTTACATATAAAACTCACGCTGCTTAAAGTTATCAGCTTTGTTACAATTACTTTTTTATCATTTCATAATGTTGGCGATAAGTGCAGATAAAATACCAAACAGTTTACCTTTATATATATTTATTTACAGCGGATTAAATAACGTTGAAAATATCTAGTTAATGTATTTAACGAGATATTTTAGAAAAGCATTCATGAAATCAAAATTTCCAATCGACTTTAATCACACATTATAGAAGCCAATGTCGACGGTTTTTTCACTTCTGAATAATTACATATGTTAATTGGTTTAATTCTATTGGCCCAAAAATAAAAATATATTATCTTGTGCAATCGTTGCAACCAAAAAAGTTTAGAAAATACTTTTTGTTGCTTTTTATCATACAAAATCATTGAAATGCAATATTTTGTGGTCTGGCTTGCTCTCATGACATCTACGACAATGTTGCGAGAGTATTGCGTTGTGACCGTTTTGCAGGTTTGTATATGTGTAAATATTTCACCCTTATACATTCATAAACATGAGTGAGAGACGGAGAAATTGCAGTGTTGATACGACCAAAAAGAAATTAAAGAGTCATAAACTTCCTACGGATCGAGACAAGCGATGGCAATAATTAGTCGGTCTGAATGCGGCGAATCTTTTGCGTCAATCGAACGTTCGTAAGACATAAAGCGGTCCACGATATATTCAACTTTGAATCACCAGAATAAACTTCAGTTATATGTCCAAAATTATATTTGAAAATTATGTCTACAAGACGCAACATATAACATGTTATATGGATGCAATTGAAAAATGTTCGTCATCATGGATTAATGATCAACATCAAAAAGATATCCCTCTGAGTTTCTAAATTATTCATGATAATGCTGTTCGCATGAAAAAAAATATCTTTATCAAGAAGTAAACGCTTGAACGCTTATTGGACCCAGTAAGCCATGTCATAATATTTTAGGAAATAATTTAATAATGTAATCTGTGTTAACAAACGCGAACTTAAGAGTATAACTTTTAGAGGTTGTTTAAAAACTTTGTAACTTTTTTTATATACAAAAATTGAACATTGCCTTCTTGTGATATACAATGTAATAATAAAATTAATAATACATAAATAAATTCAAAATATTCTCCAAAGCATTTCTGATAATGAGATTTTTTTTATAAATATGTTCAAACGAGACAATGAAATATTATATACACATTTTCATTTTATCAAATTTACCATAAACAAATTAATTTATTTTTTATATACAAATCTATACATACATTGAAAAGTTAATGCATTAACGGTCCATTCCGGGATCCGATTTCTTACTCTGTAACCCGGGGATTCCCAACCTTTTTATACTCTAGAGTGCATTCTAAAACATCGGTAAGATGGCGGGGTTCTACGGGTATTTATAATTAGACGTGATTAATAAACAATATATAAATACGTTTATTGTCACTATATAATAAACCTAGTTACTCAAAAAAATTAAAACTCTAATGTATAAAAATAGTTTACATTTTTAATTAGTGTTTATGAAAAAATCTGTTATGTTCAAATAGTGGCGGGCACACCCGAATTGTTCCGCGGGCGCTATGGTGCCGCGGTTGGTGGCACGGGGTTGGGAATCCCTGCTGTAACCGAACTGAAAGATAGTCCATTTTTCAAGGAAAATATGAATTGCAAAACTGTCGATACATACAACTAACACATACATGTGTATTTCAAAAATATTTTCGAAGATGTACGTTAAATATCAGGTCAACGATAAAATGTTTTCACTCAACAGGTTTCTCTGCATTTAAATTATTTTGTATATTAGATTGTTGTTTGTTTATTATCTCGCAGTGATACAAGCATTATTCTAACCAAGTTGTTGAAACATTGTAAGTATACGACATAAATACGGACATTGTTGACTAACAACGGTTTTATTGTCTCGATTATTATCGTTATTTTGAAATAATAACTCTAAATTATTTTATTGGTGGGTGAATAATGCCTGGCGTGGAAGAATGGTATGAATTTATCCTAGGTCTACCGAATGATACCCTAAAATTATCAATAATATTTTATCACAAAATATATTAAAGGGCATATAGATTGCCCATAAATCATTTGATAAGATTTTTAATTCAAATTATTTACCTGTATATTTAGTAATATTGGATTCTATACACATTTGGATATTGGATGTGTAAATGGCAACCATCCAAGAAGTCCAAATTCAGGTCCACTGTCAAATTGACTTACTATTTATATCGAAATAGACTTGGTTTAAGTTATATATATATTTAAATTAAGAAATTTTCAATATACGAATACGATCACTGAATTCAGATTGATTTCTTTTGTGTATAATTAGAGTTTTGTATTTAAAAGCCCACATTTTGTTATATAATATATTGCATTATGTTGCTAGAAGTTTCTTACAGTTTCAATTATTTTAATTGTCAATGAATACGATATCATTTCTCAAAATGACCTAGACGTGTACCTTCCACATAGTATACAATATTATTTTATTTATCCTTTTCATTTTTGATTTGACCGTTTTTATGACGTACAGCCTATGGCTTTGAACCTTATATGACTTGCATGTTTGAAAATAAAATTAGATTATGTCTGGAAAAAAAACTGTTTGGGCTTCTCTTTTAATATAATCTAATAGAAAACCATATTTTTGAATAGGTTCAGTAATATAATCTATTAAAAACTACCATGAATACTTCACCTATTTTCAACAAATTACTTTTGACAATTTTGGCATTTTCAAGGGTTATATATATATATTTTTTTTTGTATATCCTCAATGTAGAAGTCTTAATTTGCTGCGGTGTTATCGAGTTAACGCCACGAGCATACTTCAAGGAAATGCTCAAATCACAAATGAGCTTTCGAAGCTATTACGAAATTATATTATCTATGTTCTTAAATCATTTCGATATTTAAGTATATAAACATTTCATTAGACTATCGATGTAAACGCATGTTTATCCCATATCCCATATATAGTCAATTGATAATGTGAAATAGTCAGTATCTTATCAATTTTTATTTTATTTACTCAAGTGACACCTATTTATTTATTTCCTGTGAATGATAGTGAGTTTTGTCCACGTGCTTTCACTCTTGCAAGAGAGTATAATATATATATTTTTATGCGTTACAGAAATATTTGATTCGTATCGTGTCGGAATAAAATAGTTGTGATAAAAGCTGCTAAACATATCACGTCTGCGTGTTACTGTGTCTTTAAAAAATTACAGTTTCACAGATTTCGTATGATTCATTTTAAATAAATTATAATTTTTAAAAATAGTAGTTTGTCGATGCGATCGCGCACGAATACGTATTTCGGTGGCAGTTTACATTGTAATGCAAAGCCGAGATTCTCCTTTTAATTATAGCATTTCACGATGTACATTCTTGTTTTATTTTCGTGCTTTCGAGGTTCAAATGCGTCGCCTTTCCGTTGGTATTTTTACAAAATACCACTCGATTTTTTACGTATCACGAAAGGAATAAAGATCCATGATCTTTGTACTGAATTATCTTTACTTACAAAGACGCCGATTAAGTCTGCCTTCTAGGGGGTCCACCGTTTTGATAAATCTCTTCTAGTCTCGCTCAAACCTAACGCCTCAACTTGAATTCCTGACTGGTGATCCTGTCTCTAATTTGTGTCAATTCATGATAAATTTTAAGAAAAAATACTTGCTCAGTCATGTTATTAAATAAATTGTCTAACTTTAGTAGAGTTGGTAAACATGAAAGTGATCCTAAATTTTACTGATTTTTCTAAATTCCAACCAATCCGTACATCAACGTTAATAAATTATATTTAAGTATAACACCCGCATTTATCCAGTCTTAATATTAACTTGACTGATTCATTAACATGAAATTGAATGTTTTATGTAAGTGCAATGTTATCGTAATGGAAAAATATGTTCATTTCAGAATATCTTCAGCGGACGTATATATAATATTATATGCAACCGAATCTGCAACTTTTATGAGTGCATTTATATTTTTTAGGAATTCTTTGTATTCTTATCACTTATTATTTTACCCGTATACATTTCGTATAAGTTTATATGCGTCTGTTGTCTTCGAGTATACAAGTTTTCATTTCTTACTAAATACACCGAACATTGCATTTTGAGCTTCGTCGTCGGCCACTTTAAAATTAGCTAAATTTAAACACCAATTGTTTTGGTAAGTTGCAAGATAATACAGATTGTCTAGCTTTACTACTACTAACAAACTTACATGAAAATGCGAAGAGCAACTGAAAAACATGGTATTTTTACCTAACCGTACCATTAAATATATTAGAAAATTATCAGATTAATAATTTAATTATACACATGGTTTGTCAAAAGAGTACAGATTTGTTCTACAAGTTCCTTGTACCACCATTTATTAAGCCAGTGCTTTCCAATCTGGAGGTTGCAACAATTTTCAGTTTTAAATAGTTTTTGTTCAGATGGATCGTAGATTATTTTTTCAAAACTTTTTCATGCCACGACTTATTAAATTTAGTGGGTTCGAAAAAAAAAGAAAAACGTTTTGGTACCACTGCATTAGATGGCTGTTTTTCATACCGCGATAACACTCTATGAAATGAATTCATACATCACGCTTTTGCCCCGAGTCATATCTATTCAAGATTTTGTTTTAAAGTCATGGTGTGTAAAACATTATAGAAAATATCACTATTTCAGCTTGCTTATACTCCTATTTTATGTTCTTTTAAATCAATTTTGAATGCTTCGTTTATTAAAACGTGTTAGTTGAGGACGACATCTTGATATTATATAATACGTGAATGACAGCTGTAGTCAATAAATAAAATTATTTCAGCCCAGCCTGAACAAAATAGAATGACACTACGAGGTGACAACTCGGTAATGCTTAAATGAAAGATATTATTCGAGGAGAGTAGATATAGAAGTAAAATATTGACGTGCTTTAATAAGGTTTTGTTTCATATGCGTCTTTCTTGTGCGGCTTACAAAAAGTTCCCAGAATTCACTCGACACTTGACGAAATCAATTAAATATTACAGTAGAACCTCGATTATCCGGACTAAACTAGCTTTAATAGTAAATTATTTTTGTTGGAAAAATCTATTATCAATTTCTAGCTAAAGCTAGTTTTTCTATTCGATGCTGCCAAATCGTGAATAATTTTAAGACATATAAGTTGTCCTGAATTGCACTTTTCTTGACACTCAAACCAAATAATGGCGATATCTGAACGCTGATAGATACTTATTTTATTATTTCCTCATCATTTAATATTTGGTATCCAAGATCATTTGCATCGCAATTTAACCATTCGGTTACATCTTTTTCGTTGCATTCAGCACGCATAGAAATTTGTATCAATGCTTCGTAATTTAAACTTACTAATAGACTTTCAAAATTTATTCTTCATTTCATTTTTTTTTATAACTTTATGGTCAGAGCTTCCACCTTCTGACATTAAACAATTGGTAAACTTCAAGATTTTTTCACTTTGTTTTTTATTATCTTTTACGTTCCGTCACCATATTTATTAGTCCTACGTCCTACAACATCCTGTTTGAAACTACACTACATTTTTTTTTCGTTGACATATCGGTAATATTATAAATACATATTTAAATCGTGATCAATTTTTCTAGTAGCAAGAGTTTAAAACGTATCGAATTTGGATTACTGACCTTTATTTTACACTGGGCTTGTTGGAACACATGCATAAAAAACAAATGCAACGATCAAAATGTTAAGATTGCATTTGAAAACGTACGTAAATAGTGGACGCAATTTGCAACAGCATATCAGCATATTCGTAATATTTTTGTTTATTTTGGCCAATCTAAATAATCGAGGTTCTACTGTATATTATACGATGGGAATGAGGAAAGCTTAACTTTGACGAAGTTTGGGTCTCAATTACGTTTACTTGCACAGCTTATCTGCGCTGAATTTTGCATTTGCACATTACCTATTGATGAAGTTTTTTTTCATTATTTGGTTAATTTGGCAATTATCTGGACAGATAGTTGGTTCAATTATTTTTTAAAGACAGTCATCATCTTTGTTTTGACATTTTTCCGGAACTAATTTTGTGGTATTTTCTATTTAAACGCGATAGGAAGTCATAAAATATAAAAATACATCTACAGGTGTAATTAGATGTGTTGTTTTAAAAACAGTAACTATCGTGGAAAGCATTATTGCTAAGCATGCGTAATGTGTACCAAGATTATTTTTGTTTCCTTTTTTTTCCTTAATTTTAAATGCTTTATTTAAGGTCTTTTTAGAGTTTTTATTTATACATTTAACTTTCCTATACCATATTACAAAGTTCACATTGAGACGCGAAGTTCGTTAAAACGATACCATAAAAGCCCCAAAAGCCTTCTCCCTCAGTTTCCTACGAAAAGTTAGCGCAAAACTTTGGTAACTAACCTTCACCTTGTCAACCCGACAGCGGTCACAGGCTACTACTACGGCCGTACATTTTAATAGTCTCCGTTCATGTAAAAAGTGGCACAATGCCTACATATTGAGTATAACTTAAGTTTTATTACATTTGAATTAGTAAAGGGATGTGGAACAGACCATCGCATGTATTATTCAAACCATGCGAGATCATTTTGCCAAAAAAACTTTTTTTACATTCATTTTATGGGTGAAAACTTGTCGTCTTGCTCATGTAGATACCACTTCTTGCACCCATTAAAAAACACTCAAAATGTTTATAATTTAGTGGACGTAATAAAATATACTGAGGACACCGATATAATTGAAATTTTCGATTTTTTTTTATTCATTTGTTATGTTTCGCAAAAGAGGTTTCAATTATTAAAGTGAATATAACAGCAATTGTGGTTATTTATGAAAGCATTCAAAATGCAACTGTTACTCTAGACATGATTTGGCAATTATGCCAAAATATTCTCAGAATGATGATTGTTATATCGAGACTAACAAACGATTTTTTCTCGTGTAATTCATAATTTTTTTGAAGATAATTCTCACAATTGCTTTACCATTTTATTGCACGTATAAGCAATATAGATAATATATAACTACTGTGTGATTATCTAATATGATTTTATTAGTTTATGATTGCGATTGCTTTTCAAAACCCCAGGCTGGAATCGCGAATCGTATTTTTTGTGTTAACTTTCACGATGAGGCGAGACCTCTCGGTGCTGTTCATCATAACCATGTTGGTTGTATTTATCGTGTAATGAGGCGTAGACTATCTCTATCCAATTATTTAGGGCCCAACTCGGATGCCATGTACGATGATTTGTTCCGCTACGGGCGCACCTTGGGTGCGACCCACCCAGCGTGATTCTCATCTGTGCCCGAGCCACAACAACAGGCAACAGGAGATATTCACAATGATTTCGTTGATTTAATTACGGGCTTGCCGGAATGACATTGAAAATTTTCAATTAGATAACAGTCACCGATTGCGCCGCATCCAAACAGTACTCAAAGATGCATGCTTGTTGATTTGCCCCATTAATTTGGAATACTTTCAATTATTTCCTCGTCAGAATGTTAAATCATAACTAGGTTGCGACGTTTTAAAATGTTTGTCAAACTTTATTGATTGAATTTTCATTCACTTAGTAGAAATCTTTTATAACACGGTGGAAAAAATAGCAATTTTAGTTCTACAAAATTATTTTTTAAATATAGTTGATAGCTATTTCGGCTCAGGCCATCGTCAGAACTATGCTTAAACGAACATTTCCTTATCTATATATAGTTTTGTAGAAAAGGTACACAATACATCTTATCTCCTGTTTTAACGACTTAGCTTGTTTCTTGCTCGCAATGAAACTAAAACTTGTAAATGAAACTTAAAAGGCGACAATATGACAATGTCAATAAGTTTACATATGGGACGGAAATGGTCTATTATGGAAACAAAGAAGCACCACGCAGAGGGTTAAGTAATGGTGATCGACATATATTAGTTTGTTCCAAACTTTATTAACTTGTAGCATAATTTATTATACATAAACATGTTAACCTTACGCTGTCCCATAAAATTGTAATTCGTATGATCGCTCAACTCAACTGCACTCAAACGAATTTAAAAATCATAATATTATAAACTCATCTCAAAAAAGTAAAAAAACTTCAATATCTTTGTAATGTACATTGAAATGAAGAGGTGTAAATGCTGCGTATGACTAAGATACATGGAAGATACACACTATTATCAGACAATATAAATAGAGTAGACTTACCAACTGTTATAATAGGCGTGACGTCAATCTTCTTTTAATTATTTCAATACATAAATAAAAAAAAAAAATACTTATTTTAAACGAACCGAATGGTTTTGATATAATTCCAAGAGACCTGGTACCGGTTGTGCATTCTGTGTATCCTTATCAAAGAAACCTTGAACGTAAGTAAAATTTTCCAATGCTTCGTAACGCTGGTACGTGATTATATTTCAATCCAAATTTACTTGTTAATAAATATTATATATTTTTGTCCACTATCGCGCCGGCCGGCAATGCAGCGGATAATGTTTACGGCGTTCAAAATTATCAAATCGTTTATCCGAGGTCATTCTTATTATAATATTATAGTGGGTAGAATATTTACGATAAGGATTTTAACGAATATTGAATATCATCAAAACCCATGAAAACAATGAGGGAATAAGATTTTAAAATATAATTTCAAAAACTCATTGTACATTTAAAAAGATATTGAGTATTGAAGCTACCTAGAACTACTACGTCTTTATTTTTATGTAATAAAAGAAAAATCAGAAAGATTTCATAATTCATCTATTCGAACTTCGTCTTGGGAAAATTCCATATTCTTTAACATTTTGAGACGAAGTACGCTATTGTACATATTGCTCGTGCTGTTGCTGTATCGCAAATTCAGACCATGCATTCATTCCTACGACAACTTGTATACTACACGTGAATTTTTCAGTGCGTCTTTATTAATTAAGTTTTCAAGTAACCTGTATTAACGGAATAAATGCAGGACTTTGGAGTCGGATTCGTGGATTCGCTGTGTTTTTGGTCAACGTCGGAGCCCTAGTCGTGAAAAATGAACGACTCGGACTACTTTTTCGATCAAACCATTTTGAAGGATATCTCAATGAACAATTTGCCATATTGGTTGGTTGGTCTTTAATTTAAGTGCAGAACAAATGTCAACTTGTGAATTGAATCTTAGCTCTAGCTAGAAAACTGAAGATCAGGCTATTTGCGAACATTTGGCTTACTCCCTTATTAAGTAAACAAACATTTAAAAAACAACTATTTACGTACATGTACTTCCAAATATTATGATGTCTTTTATCATTTGCAAGTTCCGTATTTTTTGTTGAATAATTATAATTTCTTCAGATATTCATGCTGCACATATCTGTAAATAATTTTAAGCAGTCGGGCTTACATTTTTTCATTTGTTTCAAATTAATAAAAGAATTTTACGAAAAAAAAAAATCAAAGAAATTACACTTTTAATCATGTATCATAAAATTTACTGTCTGTTCAACCGCTTTCTTTCTAGGAATCATTGTCAATATCGAACTATGTTTACTCAGACTGCAATTATTTTTTTAGGCTCAAACTAAAGTAATTGTTTCTAGAAAATTCATAGTGAATAAATTTATTTACATTTATTACTATGCATTTCTCAATTGTACAACTTTATTTACTACGTGATATAATTATAAATATTCTTTCTAGATTGAACCACAAAAAACCGCATAATTTTATATGAAGTGTAAAAAAAAAGCCAAAAAAATTATTTCGTAAAAAAATAACTCACTACTCAAAATGTTAATTTCCTAAATTCGAGCTGAATTTTCGTATTGTGTAATTTGAAATATATATTTGAAAATTAGTGTACATTAATTGTAGTACTTGAAGAATATTTGTAAAGCACTTGTTCCGGTTGATTTGACGACAGAATTTTGAAAGATGCTGTTCCCATTCAAATGTCGGGAACTATTGTGGCGTCATAATAATGTTGATAATTGTCACATGATCGCAGACGTGTTCCGCTTGCTTCTCCACATAATTAGCAATTTGTAAAAAAAAAAAATCAGCAAAACGGGCATAAAAATGTCGCCAACATTAATTTATTTACGATGCAACCCGCAAGTGTTTAAATGTGCGCGAGCCCCTCCCCCCACACGATGCGACCGCGCAATTCTTAATGTGACATCGAATTTTTCCACGGTCGCTTTGAATATAAATTATCTGCTAGTCCCAGATTCCCACTGTTTTGCTAAATCGAATTGAAATAAGCGGTTGTAAATATTATCGTCATTACAACACACATTTAAGTTGATCAAAGAAAACAGTAAACATATGTATTTTAAATAATAAAAACACATTTTTTTTAGTACTTATTTCCACAATATATTTTTTGATCAGGACCGGTTTCGCTCATCGCGAGCATTATCAACTGATAGAATACAATTTACAAACAAGTCTATTTATACAAAACAAAAAATTAATTTGAGTTAAAGGTAGCAGGTGTACAAAACCATGGGTACAAGAACTAGGAAACAATTTACATAAAATCATACAATATTGATACAAATAAAGTAAATTAGTATAAAAATTAAATGTTCACAATCACTTATTAAGAATTACAATTACAATTATGGTAAATCAATAATCCATTAGAAGCTCTAAATAATCAATAAGGAAGTAAGGAGTGGGAAATCATTAATGACGAAAATAACCCACAATCACTACTTAATGGAACAAAATAAATTAATACATGAGAAGTCGATTAAAGATGAATCTATGAGATGGGAAGATATGGTCAGTCAAGGGCGTTCCAATATTTTCTGTAAAAAAATTAAGTAAAAGGAGGCAATATCATTTTTCAAAAAAAAAAAACATATGTATATATAATTTATATATATGACACAGCGAAAGTACGTTTTAAGAGAAAGTATGGTTTTATCAATTCAGACAGCAAAAATGTACTTAATATGTACCGATAATGTGATTCGATATGATGAGAATTTGCTGGGATGTGTATATTATGTTTTTACTTGAAATACTGCATTTTTTAACCTCAAAAAAAAAAACAATTATATATGACCCAACCCAATTTAATTTAGCATTAATTATACATTTCTTTCATACATGTGTTTTCTATTTAGGTTTTGGTTGAATGGATAGAGTTAGGAGATAAGATTAGTAGATAACTAATTGCCCCTATAAACTCCGTTTTTAAGACTGGATCTTTAATCCGGATCATTTTTTTTTCATAACATATTATAAATATATCTGCGCCTTCGTACAAATCATCAATTCACAAATCAATTTATGAAACTGTCCGTATTGGATTTTTGAAATTGTGGGATCCATAACAAACGCCAACGACGTTGGTCATGTACCTTCGACTGGTATTGGGCACCTATGTATTGAAAAACCCAATAAAATATATCGGCTAAAGCTTATTTTTATTTTTCAAGTAAAGCAGTTACACATAAATACTTTATATTTTGAAACTGAGTTTGTGATTCATTTTCTCCTTTTTCATTTTTCAGGTAAGCTGAAATCAATGTAATTGGTGATTTGCAAGTGAAAAAAATACCACGATGTTTTAATGTACGATGTATGTTATTGATTCCGAGACAATTAACCGTAAAGGTAAGAAATAAATATTCTGAAAAATTGAATCTAGTAATTAGTTGTTAAAATGTAAGTCCATCTGAATTACGTCACTTAAAATATATTGCTTTTGATGAAAATGTGCTGGGATGTGATTTCGCCGAAATATCAGTGAAAATATATTTTCTACTTAATTAGAAGTATAAAAAAATGTGTTTTATATATCAACTAGTGATAATATTTATTTCAAACACAGGCAAAAGTAACAGATGGCATTTTAAGATTCTTTTACAATGTCGGTATAAAAGACTTTGTTGTGTTTGTGATTAGCCGAACGATGCTAAACAGTAAACTCTCTGACCAGGGCTTGCATTACAAATCATCGAAGCCGGAAGTTATTTGATGGTGAATCCAGCGAAAATACTGTATAATATTAAAACGAAAATTTATTGTAAATATGGAATGCGAAATCGGGCAGTTTTGTCTGTCGAATCAGGCAACATTGAAACACGCGAAATGATAGTGATCAGATCATACTGGTGTCATTCATCATCCATCACTATTGGAGAGAATGCTGCTAACAAATATTTATTGTTTAATTGCAGCTTTTAAAATATATATTATTAATTTTGAAGTTAACAAAGATCAGTTTGGAAATATTTTAACCAAATCAAAAATTATTCACAACTCATTCAATTTTGGACACTTTTTAATAAACGTAGCTATACACACTTATTCCTAAGTCTTCAAACTCACATCTTTTTTTATTTACTAGTAATTTACCGGTAAATCAGTGGCTATTTTCTTATAAAATTGTCTTATAATAATAAAATGATTTACCGTTTACTGTTAATTGTGATTTTACGATGAACTGTAAGCCTCAGTTCTGACAATTTAATGAAGCTGACACAGCGTTTCTATTTGTTTTGAGGATTAGCCCTTTCTCATTGAGTTTCAAATTAGGTCCATTTATGTGTTTGTTTAGACTACTTTTGTTGTAATGTGTGGATATTGATTTCGTCAAAATTAAAAAAAAGGTTTCGCTTAAATTAAAAATGTACCAAATAAACGCAATTTAACTGTGTATAAAAATTCAATGACTTACATTCATGAATTTTTTATCGCAGTTGGACATAATTTGACACAATTATGGTGATTATACATTTAAATCAATATAATTTCGTACATGCGAAAAGTCGAATTGCAAAAATTGTCGTTAAATAAAATACGGATACATTTTAATTAAATGTTAAACGTTATGTGCTTATCCCGTTCAATTACTATCGAACCCTTCGTAGTGTTATTCGACGTTACACGCCACCCTCCGCTGAGTATCTTAACATTTGCTATCGATCATCACGTCATAGCTTATAATATGTAAGCTTAACCGGTAGTAGACTTTAATTATATTCTACCGTTAAACTGGCCAAACATGGGGTTTGTTTCGCAAAAGACCGGAAGGAAACTGTTTGACTTTCGAGTTCGACCCGTCTAATGCCCGTGCGCGCGTTGTACCAATTCGCATTGTTATGCATTTTTAAATTTACATTCGTTTGTTTTACGTAATATTTTTTTTTGTCTATAATAATGAGTCAGTTTGTAATTATAATATATGCATGCACTCATTTTTGAAATGTCAACCAGTTGTGAAATTATACGGTTACACAAATTTTGGCATGAATATTAAAATTTTTTTTTATTATTGTCATTTTTCACCAAAAAATATGATTTTATATTTATTAACCTCCTTGATTATTTATTGATAAAATTAAATATAAGCGTTCGTGTTACGTATCCCAAATACTTGTTGAAATTATTAAACTATAATAGTTTTTTTCCATTTGTTCTGCTTACCTTTTTAGACGAAGTTGATCATTTGGCTTCTATATAATTAACGTATAAAAATTTTAAGTCAAATAATAACTCCAAAGCTATTTTCGAAACGTTTTAAACTTTGACTGAAATAAAAACAAAAAAAAATCCCGGAAAATAATTAATCTTCTTACAGTGCTTACGTCTTACTGTCTCTGTTACTACTAAGAGGAAATCTTTTTGTTTTCTAATGAAAATTTGTTTATGAAAAAAATATTTATAGTTACTTTTGTATATTTATTGTTTAGATTCCCATTGTTATGAACGTTCGGTTTGAATAAGTTATTAGTGTGCAATAAATTGTGTAAATTATACAATAAATAAAATATGGTCATGTTTTTTTTCGAAATTCATTGTAAGATTCGGCTAGCAGACGTTTGTTTATTACGCCGTACCTATGAATATTTAATTGGTTTTCGATTGTCGTGTACGAAAATTTAACGAAATCAAATGAATCAACGAATATGTCGGCTTCATTTAATTGTACTGTTGCAATGAATGGATTTACGTATTTTTGATTACTTCACTTATCCTTATACATCTATGAATACTCATTAAAACTCACTTATTTGTGGAAATAGATTGCATACCATTTGCGTCTTTCGGAACATTTAAATCAACTCTTACTTTGTATCTATTAAAAATGTGTTTCAAAAAAGACGTGCGGTTTTTTGAAATAGAGCTTTGAATATATATTTTCTATTCAAGAGATTATAATTGAGAATGTTTATTTCGACGTTTCTTCATGACATCTGACGTTTCTACGTAAGATTTTAAAATGCATTTTTTTATTGAAGATGGATTGATTTTATTCTAGTATTTTTTATCAGTTCTACGCTGTGATGAAAGGGTTCACGACTATTTATTTGAATTTCAATAAACTATTTTGTAAATGCCGTTTGAAGGCCAACTGGTAATCGGGTGATCACATTTACAACTACAAAACTAGTGTTATACTTTTTTTGTATACAGTAATAGTATACACGCTATATACTGAATACAGACATGCTTAAATATTCCTTTGGTTTTCGTTTACATAATTTTAATAATAAATACGTTAACTATTAAGTATTCATGTTGATCGATAAAAACTTTTTTTTTCTTAAAATAGAAGTAGTTAACATATTACATAAGAATATGTTGATACTGCTTTAAAGACTACCAGGTGTCCAGGTGTGTCAAAAGGCTTACCTCTACAATATCTTGGCTTACTTAAAATAAATGGATTCATTCATTTTTGTATACCTACCCGAACGGTTTTTTTTTTATAGATTTCCTTATAGGCCTTCAATCGTGCCTTTAGTTAATCTTTTATTATAGTATTGCCAATGCACATAAAACATTCTGTTTTTTGAATTGAAAGTCAAATTAATGCACATAGTTACTTCGGTCAGTATTAGGAAGTTTTTCAAAGTAAAGCAAGAAATATTGCAGAGGATATTGTATGCATATATATGTGAACGTATTCAATAATCTATGTATATATATAAGTCAATGTATGTGTGTATGTTTGTCCTGAATTGTGAATTCTTACGCCATTCATCCGATCGATATGAAATTTAACAAATTTCTTGATTACACTCCAGTAAAGGTTTTGGCAAACCACCCCTCCCCTAAATTAATATGAAACTTAACGAATTTCTTAAGTACACCCCCACGAAGGTTTCTGGCACACTAGCTCCCCAAAATAATCAACGTGTGTGTGTCTGTTTGTCCTTTATGCATTACCGTTCAACGGAATTCCCGAATTCACTAGATTTGCTTGGTATTCCAGCTCACATTTATTCGCGTACGTACCAGACAGAAAAACAAAAAAATGTCACTATTAACAATTAAATTGTTTGTTATCCTAACAAGTTCTCTTGAATTTCCTTACTCTAAGATCGCATCAACGCGCGTCGGGTCAGCTATTAATTTATAAAAAGTAAAGTATCGATGTATTAGTAAACTGCCTGGGCTGAATTGTTGACCGTTTACATTCTTAGGAAAGTGAACACTGAATGATCAATGCATCCGTGAATATGAATCATTCAGTTTGTTTGAATTTAGATTATTGATTCCGATGCATGTGTTTTTGTCTTTATATATACAATATGTTTATTCCTTTATATTTTGGTGAAAATTCTTCATTTTTTTAGCTCAGATAAGTTCGTTTTGCGTTTATTACCATAGTGTAATGTACGTATTTTGTTAATTAACCTGGTAGAGATATTCGACTATTTGATCGACGATGAATGTTTCAATACTTCTTTATCCAGTATCGATTGATATTTTAACGAGACGTCAATAAAATGTATTTTTATCAACATCAATACTTATAATATGACCTATAGAAAACAGTTTTTTTACTGAGTATTCTTACATCTTTGCTATTGAAACTGAACAGATGTTGTTTCCATAAACAAGTTTTTCCCAGATGTCACATACAAACACAAATTTTTCCAAATTGATATGTTAATGTTACTTTTGCTAAATAAATATACATTGATCATATATAATTCTTTTGATTCATCTGCAAATCAAAATATAGTGTCAAAAAACAAGTGTTACAGACACAAAATATGTGCATTCATATATGTTTTATATGACGAATTGAGAATAGTAACTAGCTTTGCTTTAAATATTAATAACTTAATTACGCTAACGTCTATCTGACTCACCATCTGGGTTTCAACTTTTACATCATCAGGCATCCTATCACACGTTAAATGGATGGGTTATAATGGATTTTAATTTCAGATGATATATTATTCTAACAATTAACTTGTCGATTCATTGAACGAATCTTACATAAGGGTTATTTTATATACCACCATCATATCCGAACTATTAGCTTTAGCGAGAACTTTTAGCGAAAATCATGGGGGACCTTTAAAAGTCCGACATATTATATTTAGCTTCAAGGTGTACAATAACTTTTCGTTTTCTGCTAGAAATATGTGCTAGTTTAGCGACCGGAGTATATATAGTTTAAATCAGTCCGAGGCCGCTTCATGTAATTAAATATATATATGCTCAAATTTTCTTTAATCCCTCACTCAAAATACAGCCGACATTCAAAAAGTACCTCCGGCAGAAGGATGCTGATAATAATATTTCGACTGCTGGATGAAGGCCTCCCCCTGTTTTTTTTCCTGGGGGGTTGTTTTTGGACATAGCAACACCATGCTGCCCAGGCGGGTTGGTGTTCGGTTTTCTGTCTGGGTTTTCCTTTCCATAGCCAAGAGAACACGGCACGCGGTGTTCCCAAGCGGTCACCCATCCAAGCACTATTCGCGTCCAATGCTGCTTAACTTCGATGATCGCACGAGAGCCGGTGCTTTCAACGTGGTATGGTCGTTGGCATATTTTTTTTTTTGAATTTAATTTGGAAATATACGACCCAAAAATATCGTTTTTATCTTGTTATGTCTACGAAACGTTCGATCATGATAAGAAAATGTAGCGGTAGATTGATGCGCTTGTTTGTGTGTTAATAAATATTTTTGACATAGAAAGGTAGTCGCTTATCGCTCGGGCTTAATTTGTATCGAACGCGGCGATAAAGTCACCGCGATTACGCGCGAATGCGCTGACATAATCTGCAGTTTAAGGCCGCCCTGCACGATCAAACAATTTGCGCAAAATCGATGTCTACATTGATACCTACCTATTTTATGCAGTAATTTATTTGAAAAAAAATGGTTTGGTTGCATCAACATCAATGTAGTGCCAAGGGATTCCGATTCGATATAATTTCATTATAGCAGAGAAACCACTGACAACATTCCTTACTTAACGATAATATTATTTATTAAATTTAGTATGGGTGAGTATCCTTTTCAACTTTTACCGGTGAAATAACTTAATTATAATTATTATATATATATATCACAAAATTAAACTTTGCAATATTCGAGCACAGTGAAAATCCTATATTATCGTTGGATCTGTAGCAAATGGATAGATCTCATTTATAAATCTCACTGATGCTCAGTTATGAAACGCCAGATTGTCTGCCTCAGTGAAATATAAACAAATGATAAAATAAAATTGATAACGCTTTATAAAATTATATGGAAAATTTTTAAACGTAGGCATACGATAAAATTGTGTACCTACCTAATGAGATAATAGAAACAGTGATGCAAATTGTAGACACTTACCTCTTATGGGGGGCATTACAATACAAGATTAGATAAACTGACATTTTACTGTACAATGAAACTATTTTATCATTTTTAATAAGATAAGAAAAATATCAGTGTACGTAGGGCTCGGTTAGGTAGCTACGCCCTAAAGTTTTTTCATGTCTAACCATAATTTCAAGTTTTTTCAATTGTATTAAATTTAATAATTACAATGTAATTCCTGAAAATCACACGGTGAATAAATAGCAATGTATTTTACTTCTAGATAAAATACCATTAATTGATTTTGTTCAATAATATTAACATAACGTTTACGGAACACATCAACGTACGTTTTGGCAAATCAATCAGTGAATAAGGGGTTTATTATCTTAATAATCACGCAAACATTCACCGATTCAAAAATGTCTCTTATTGTTTATATGTTTTATAAAGATTCTTACTGTAAATTTGTTTATTAAAATTGATAAATGCTAAAATTGAATTGTAATCTAAATATGTTTTTACAAACATTGATGAAATATGCACAACAGAAGACAAAATCGTGTCTTACCTTTGTATTTTTTTTTATTCGCTTATTATTGGTTGGGTTAGATGTCTGGCATATATAATATAATGTTTTCTAAATATAAGTATAGGTTCATAATAATATATTCGAGATATTTTTCTTCGAAAAAACATCTCATTTTTATCGCATTATTTCTACCTTCGTCATATCTCCGCTCCCTTTTATTTCCATGCCTAAAATGAGTTTTTCCTTTAAATCATTTCCTAGCAAAGCTCCTCTGAGTTTCTTTCGTTCAGCTCGAGTGTTCACTTTGTATTATTATTATTATTTGAGGATGTTTGTAGGCTGGTATCCCGTCCATAATATTTGCACACTTTTTCCAATGGAAATAAGGTTTTTTCTATTTTCAGTTGCTTCCCGACGATATTTGTTTTTGTCGTTCCAAGGTTTCCTGAGAGATTAGCTGATCATTTTTTTCTAGACACATAATCCTAAAAGACGCTGTCGCAAATACCTACTCAATTCAGTATCATATTTTCACTTCCGCTTTTACTGTCGACTCACAAGATATCATTTATATACTTTTTTTATTTATTTCTTTTCATCCTAGTACTCGACAGCCAATATCTTATATAATTAATGCTTATCGAGCATTCATTCATCCTTCGTTTGTCAGAATTTTCGATGAAATTTTTTCGATGGCCGGTTTTGTTCAATGATTCTTCGGGTATCTCTTTTTAAAAAAATCATGTGTATATATACGTTTAAATGATAATTCACCCACGAATTCATTATATCGAATATACATGATTATTTAATGTTGTATATTCTTTTTTCTTTTCTCTGATTTTTGGTAACATCATAGCATATATGTTTTATGACTACGAATTAAAAAATATATTCGATTCTCTTTCGGACATCCAGAAGTTAAAATATAAGTAAGTTTGTTGGAAATGAACGTGTGAAGAATACTCAACACATCATTCTTAATTATTTTCAAAACGGCAACGGTTCAAAAATGGTTACAATAATAAATTACAGTGGAACCTCTCATAACGAGCACATTTAATAGTAAATAATTCGCATAACGAGCAAAATAGATTGTGGAAAAATGCTCCCTTAACGAGCGATATTTCGCGCAACGAGTGTCGCAGAAGTGAAGTATGAGCCGCTACTTCCAAGCCATTGTGTCTCTGGTTAGCACCCGTTACGCTAACACGTTAGTGTCGCATGTGATCACACATTGTTCCAAAAGTGCGTTCCAATATTATTTATAATTTTTGGTGCAAAGTTTAATAATCTTTGCAACAATGTTCTTAAAAAAAGCCACAGACAGCCATAAGGGAATACAATCAACGGTAGAAATAATACGCAAAATCATTAAAAAGCGAGAACGAGGTGTGAGTGGTGGGTATGTAATTTTATTTGAATAAAATTTTAAAATATTAAAAATGATTTTTTATTTATTTTACATTGTTTTTTGTATGAAAAAATTGCTTCGCTTAACTAGTGTTTCACATAACGAGTAAGATTCTGGAACGAATTAGTCTCGGTATGAGAGGTTCCACTGTATACGGCTATGATGCAACAGCACGTTTTCAGTTACAGCTCACAGACAATATCGTGCGGGAGATATTAATTGAAGCACTAAAAGAAGTATAGTCGCCGTGTTGTGTTCGACGGTCAAAAATTAATGGTGCTTATTGAAAATAATTAATCAATATCTAACAGCGCGTATGATATCTATGTATTATATGTAATCGTGAAAGCTGATAAGCTCACCGTGTAAGTGCCATACCAGTTGAGCTGACAAAATACAATCTTATAAAGTTTTCTTTTAATAAGAATAAAATTATCCCTTCAACAGAAAGTATGATCCTGTTTCTTACAATTTTCTTAACTTAAGTTGTATTTGTTCCGGTACTTGAAAAACAGTCTCGGTAAAAAATATGAACATCAAAATCGAATCTTTTCTATAATGACATAAAAATGGAATTTTTAAACTTAATGCACATTTTTAATGTGTAAACTGTCACTTCTTGATGGAAAGGCATGATATTTAAAATAATAAAAACATATTTTTAGTACTTATTTCCACAATATATTTTTTAATCAGGACCGGTTTCGCTCATCGCGAGCATTATCAACTGATGGAATACAATTTACAAAAAAGTATATTTATACAAAAAAAAATGAGTTAAAGGTAGCAGGTATACAAAACCATGGGTTCAAAAACTAAGAAACAATTTACAGGAAATCATTCAATATTGATACAAATAAAGTAAATTAGTACAAAAGTTTAATGTTCACTATCACTTATTAAGACTTACAAATAAAATTAAGGTAAATCAATAATCCATTAGGGGCTCTGAACAATCATTATCGACGTAAGGAGTGGGAAAATTTTAATGAAGAAAATAACCCACAGTTATTACTTAATGGAATTAATATATGAAATTTTAATGGTGTCAATTGAAGATGCATCGATGAAATGGGAATTAATGAACATTGAAGCTTCGTTATAAACGAAGGAAACTTTATTTTTTATTAATTATAAACCGACACAATTTATGGGTAAATTATTATAATACTGAAATAATGATGTTATACGTCCATTATTTTTTAAATGATTTTTTTACATTAATTGTATTGATGCTAAAATGCGGTATTAAAGTTATCAGCTTATCATTGGTCCATTTCCAATGGCAGCTATATCCATATATTTAAAAATAGGTAGAAAAACTGACAACGTGTTACTTCTACTATAGTCATGGTTATAAAATAATCACATTTCTCCTATAATTTGATTTTTTAAGTAAAGATAACTCTATGATTTTTTTAGAAAGGGAAGGGCTCAATTTTAGACAAAGAAACTCAATCATGATTATTGCCGTTATAAAATATTACAGGCTTGCGATGTATATATTTATTTATAATAGAAATCACAAAGAAGCTTTTATTTTTAATAGCGGTAGGACTGCCCCTATATGATGTGGAGTGTAACCTTTTGCGTGTTTGTATGTAAATGAGATTGGTCAGTTTTATACGTTAGTTAATTTACCAAACAAGGCAAAGCCCTCTCAAAATCTTTGACTTTGATCACCTATGGACCTTTTTGCGAGGCAACGCGGGGAACACCTTCCAGCTTGTGAATTAACCCTTTTAGTCCCACGAGGCCGATGATCGCACCAAATTGGCGTATGCTAAGAATCCCATGATGATTGTTTCAAAAATAAAAATGTAATTTTTAGACAGAATATTTTTTTTATTATCTGCGATTCGTCACATTTGAAATAAACAAAGTTGATCGGCCTATACCAAGCTGAAAAACAAACAAATGGATTTCTAAGCAAAATTTACTCGATTCCAATTACGTTTAGGATTTTTGGAATTTTTTATAATTTTCATATTTAAAATTTACTAGTATGGTAAGCACATTCAAAAATATTCAAATTATGTTATTATTATATTAAACGATATTTTTAATTTTAAAATAAATAAAAATTGTTTTCAACGAAATTATGATCGGACCAGTCATTAACATACAAAGCTGAGATCGATACCCTCATATAGAGAGAAAAATCGCACACCTAGTGTTGAAGAATTAATTATTGAAATAAATACTTTTGCCTTATCGCCAATTTAAGATGCAAAATTTTAGGTTTTTTTACTAAGTAATTGTATGTGTTATATTAAAACTTCTTAATGAATTTAATCGTAAGTAATCAACTGTAACATGAACATCAATTTCATCAGTTCTTATTTATAGAAACATACTTAAGAGGTTCACTTCACGAAATGTAAATATAATATTTCTTTCACAATCTCTTTTATTACAGTTTTCATACATTTCGCTAATCACTTCAAAGTCGTCAGGCGTTGCGCAGATTTTTTCGAAATTAAACTTTTCTTTGAAATTCTAAGTTAGCTGCTATAGCTTCAGATGTAATTCCGTTTCTTGGTTTGCACGCATTCAAAGCCCTAGGCATGTATTATGCTAACGATACTTGAACAATATAAATGTATGTTATTTACCACACCAATACATATTCACAAACATTTATTCAAAACTAGTATTTGTTAAAAATCTCTTACACCTCAACCGTAGCAATAATTTACCATATTAAAAAAAATTGGATTTACTTCCTATTTATTATTTAGCAGTATTACATATGAACGTATATGAGATTTTGATAGATTATTTTCATTAATTTATAGTATAAATAAAATACTGTATAAGTTTACCAAATCAAGATGATATCAATTTTATCGTTCGTCGTCTTATCTTACAATTCAGAATATATAATAGATTAAAACACTTTCATAAAAGATTATTATTTACGTTCGTTTAACGATACGACTTAAGATTGTTTGATAACTTATTTATATTATTGAAAAATATGTTTTATTTTGATTAGTTCTGTCAACTCAATGAATGATAAATCATTACTGTTCATAATAGTATCAAGTATCAGGCCAGTTTTGTTTCTCTTTATATAGGCCAAATTAAAAAAAAAATTTTTCTTTAATGTATTTAATAACTTCAATCGTGATCACAGCACTATCTACCACTAAATACTTGTGCTTGAATTTATCGCCGCCTGTTGATGCAATCTCATCAATAAAGCAACTCGGTTGTCGGGTTTATTTCTCTACCCCGCGTTCGCGATAAGATAAGGCGACTCCTCGTCTTCTATCTCATGCTGCACCAGAGAAAACAAACTAACGGAGGTCAATGATGCTCATTCGATTGCCTTTATCTTTATTTATTGCCGAGTGTACCGTGATTCGGAAAATGTACGGTCAATTTTAAATCATCGCTCGAGAATTCTACATACCGAGGAATCGAAATTTCTTGCATTAGTCGTGTATTTTAATATTTGAATAATTATAATTTTTTATTAATTTTCTTTTTAACATACCAATATTAAAAATATATGTAAGTGTACGAGTCCTATTATTTTTATAGTTGAGTACACCCAGTCCTTTTTTTACGCGATTCATTGGTTCCAGAAAAAGGCGCGTAAAAAAAATCACGTAGAAAAATGATTTCACACAATTGCATTATATTTCTTTACACACCGTAAAACATAAATTCGCATAATATCCGATACACTTGTTAACATTTGGCAATTGTATGTGTATTTAAAAAATGGAATGCTTTACAAAATGAAGTTTTAAAAATACACGTATTTTTTTTATTTAAAAAAATAATGAAACGTACATGCCTAGCATCATATATAAATGTCTTCTTTAAAACAAGTTTGGGGAAAAAATTACGTAAAAACGAGTGAAGCGCGTAAAGAAATGTAGCGGTGCCGTTCAAAAAAATCGCGTAAAAAAAGGACTGGGTGTATTACGAAATTTCAGCGGAGCCTTTGGCATTTTCCGAAATTTTATAATATAATATTATAAAGTAATATAAAAGATTGTTTCTTTAAGACATTTAATATTTTTACTGCCGACTGAAGTCGCTTATTGAGTCATCCGAGCTCCGGGACGGGTTTCAATTTTTATTTCCTCCCGAGCCGGGTTTTATAGCGTCTGGAACGAAATAACAGCCCATTTTTTGTCACGAACTGAACATTGTTAATATTGTCTGGAAACGTTTTTTTCTTCACATTTTATAACGCTAAGATGGAAAAAAAAACTTCACATTAACCAAAGCGCACAGTAATCTAAATAGGAGCTATTCGATAATTTATTTTGCCATCGATATTTAATATGCTTCCCTAAATTGGTTTTGATTGAAAAAATGGTTTGACATTATCTCGAAAGTAGTTTCGATCGAGGTTATAACTGTTCGTCATCCAATCTAAGAAATATGCATTATTTAAATGTTGCGGAAGTCAATAAAAAATTAGCGAATTCGTGGTTATTTAATTATTTCACCACACAAGAAAAGGCAGGCACATTGAGAATCTTGTATTATTACCCAATCGAACGCTGAAAATTCAATTTTATTTATTGTTTAAGGCCAATGTAATAAGTAAGGATTGAGTTCAATAATTATTTTATTCAATATCACACCCAAGTAAGCTTAAGAAAAATAGCACTGCATGTTATCCAGCCTTAATTGATTATTCATTAATATTTTTTGAATCGTTTAAACTCTGTCAACTTACACATACTTTATTTTGTCGCTTACAATGACTCATCAGTTCAAGCGCGTTAGAAATTTTCGAAGGTACCGAAAAGCGAAACCCGGGCGTGAGTGCCAAAAAATATGAAAACGTACATAACTTAAACGATTCAAACGTATTATTTTGAAATTCTGTAATTGAAAAATTGTAAATTACATAAATATTGTGTTAAAGCATGTTTTCCAATACTTTTTGTCTTGGCTGTCGCACTTCGGCAAGGTTTGACAAAATGCTTTGGACTAACATAATGATACAAATGATGCTATCACATATTAATTTGGGTTATCACATTATGCTTTTGTAGAGAGTGAATATTATCTGTATTCGATTTATTATCGTGTGCCGGGCGTTTCGTTTGTACTCAAAAGAAAATCGATCAAGAATGGACTATTCCACACATGTCATGTTTTCTATTTATAATTTATCTTCATTTCAGTAGCTCTTTATTCATATATAGTATGCATAAGATATGATGAAATAAAAGGTTTGTAAGGATGAGCAGCGTCTAGTATAGAGCGTCAATCTTCTAGAATATAAATTTTGATGCGGCCATTTTGATATAGATATTTTGCACTATTACTCAATAATAAGGGCGTAGATCGATGATATTCGTATAATTTCAAAAATGGATTGTAGAATGTGCTTTCGTTAATTAATTGTATTATTATTCTATTTTGTCAATGATCATCATTTATGATTTAAAGCTATAAATATTTCCAAAATACTCAATTCAAACCACCACAAGTGAGTAACCAAATCTTCACTCAAAATTTTTGATTTCGACTGAAGGTGCTTGATGGAATTTCAATATAAAATTTGAATCGTTTTTGTTACTAACGACACGGATTTCGGCTTTCGATATCTTTAGGCAATCTATCACACGGATGCAACAGAACTGATATAAAATTTCAAGTTTAATTTAATATGTTTTATAAATATCGTCACAGCAATCAATGAATAGTCATTCATTGAATATTTAAGAAATATTGTCTAAGGGAAAATTTTAGAATGCCTGTCAAAGAGTAACGTAAACATAGCTGAGGATCTTTAATTGAGAGATTATAAATTCCTTTCGCTTTAGATCAGTCAATGTGAGATACTTATCTACCATCACATTTTTAGTCATTCGTTAAATGTTGAATGTTTAATAATATTATCGGTAGTGTGTATCGCTTAAATTTCGAATGTTTTAAATTGAAACAAATTTTTAATTATTTGAATATGCTCACTGCCTTAACAAAGCGGATCCATCGTCTTTTTACCAGAGATGAATACCCAATGATTTCGGATTTTACCACAGTTCTGCTAACGTAATATAATACTTTAGGTGTGTTTATAGGTGTGTGATGGGCATACTAACATTATACTCAATTCAAATTCTATGTTGTCAACTAATTCACTCTTTTCAATGGCCGAGGCACGGGAGCTTCAAGTCTGTATTTATTTCCGTCGTGTAGCGCCAATGTTGTGCGTAAGTTACGTATTCTCTAATGATAAAAACTTGCCCCTGCAAGTGATGCTGCCGTTTACGGTTATCGCGTCTGACTGCTTCTTGCTGTCTCTTCTTCACATTCACTGTCAACTATCGTTCCAAGAAGAGTGTAATCGTGCCTACAGCGATCGATCCATTCATCATCTCTGATGCTTTCAGTTTCTTACGTCGGTGAACTTGGATAAAAGTTTATTCCATCGACATGATTTTCTGTGTAATATGAATATCTTATACGTTAATGTTAGCTTTTACATTTACGCAAAGGGTCCCAGCGATTTCCAAGTCGTGACTTTATAATGATCGAATAACCTCCAATCTCCACGCCACATTAGCTTTAAAAGGATTTTTAATAGGGCGAAGAAAACATTAAATATAGATGTTTCACTATAAGCGTAAACCTTTTACATATTGAATGTGATGATATAATATTCAAGTGGTGTTATATGTACAAAAAAAAACGTTTGTTTTTTCAGATAAGACATTTAAGTTTTTTTCTATTACAAATAGTATCCCAGCCAATATGACCAGTAGTATTCCCATAGCTACGTATGAAGTTAATTCAGCTTTGAAAATAATTACTTTTGTGGAAATCTATACATGTTACAAATGGATAAATGAATTACCGGGACTTATACTGTTATCCGTAATTACTAAAAATATCATCAAACTTTTTAAGGAATAGCCCTAAAACAAAATATTAAATCCGGTCGATACGCCGTTTCCCGAGACGTTATAGTTGTATAGTTATTATGTTCCCGAAACAAAGATACATAAATCGTCTTAGATATAGAATATACGAGATATTTTTTTCTATTCACAAAATAGGTTTTCTTGTATTCAAATTTTCCAGGAGTTTCTAACCTGTTTAGTGATTTTACTCGTAATATTTCATCGATTGACCTCTCTGTTACGTCTCTGGTGTAGAAATAACTATCATAAAATATATAAACAAATTACAGTTTATATAACTTCTCGTAACTCTTCTTGTGTTTAACACAAACAATTTTATAATAAGTACAGGCGTAAAAATTTCCCCCAGATGTGTGTTTTGTTGATATGATATGATATGATTTTATGACTACTTCACGTACTTCGAGATGATGTGTATTTTTTCATATATTAGCCCGATTTGGGCTTTATTATTTTTTAGCATATGTTTACACGGCGTCGATTTTCATCATACGGTTTTTTTTAATATGGCTGCTCGTTTCTCTCCATTGAGATCGTTTCGCGAATTTTCGCAAAGAAAGTAAAATGAGAAATTAAATATTTATATATAAGATGACAAGAACCCGATTGCGTTTTTGATTGTTTTGTAGTGCTTTTAGGCTAGGGGTTGAAGGTTTTCGTTCATAAGGATTCAATTTTGAACATATGTAGTCAGACTTGTTCGTTCATCGTATATATTACTAAACGATGTCACATAATAGATCATATACTTTAAACCAAAGTTATTCAACCTTTTACACACCCGGAGTGATAGAAATGGGTAGCGGATCGCCAATAAAACAATAATATAACTAATCCCCTCAACTGGGATTAAATATTTCAAATGAAAACTATCCGACTATTTCATTTATTCAAAATTATAATAGTTATATCTCAATATCTGTTATGTATTTGTTAATGGAATTGATTTTTCTGTTTTATTTTTAAGTTTATTTTCTTACATAATTGTAATGGTGAAATTTGTCGCTGCTTGTTTGTAAAACTTTGCGGACCCCCGCTTGACGACCGCTAACAGAGTATGTTTAACCGTATTTCCAAGCCAGAATGCAAGCTTGTGCAAGTTTTACTACAATTTCACGAGAGAACTTAAAAAATATTTTTTTCATACAATTAATAAAAAATCCTTTTCATTTTTTTTGTGTGCCTTTTAAATAAATTAAATTTAACTTATTTTAATTGAAAGATGTCGTTTCTGCTGCTTTTTTGTTTCTGTGTTTATCGAGTTATAAAACATAATATATCGATTTGGCGCTTGGTATTTTTCAACACATTATCTTCAGTCATAATAAAGATTTTGCAATATTGAAAATATATTGAACATATATTGCACAAAATAATTCAGCTACTGATACTGAAGGTTTTTATTTACCGAGCCGCTTAATAGAATTATTACACTGTACTTTAACTATAGCATGATAACCGGCCCAAGTTTTTTTTTAGAGAAAGAAGGTCAATCCTATCGCCTGCTAGGCCTGCCCGAAAGCCAATCGCTTTGTCACCTGCCCTCGTTTTTGTCAATGTATAGGAGTAAAGAATAGTGGTACAGCCGGAAATTTTTTATACCTTATCATATATTTTAATTTAATCGTTGGAATCACATCTTGCGCATTAATCTCACGATTTTTGTTTGGATTAATGGAATGGTAAAAAAATATGCAAATACCCCATTGAAGTATATCGAAAACAATGAGATGGTGCTCTGGAGACTGCCATTATCAAAACATTAAAATATTCACAGAGCTTACTACTATTTCCGAAGAAGATCAGCGTTCCGATGCGCGAATATTTATTTGAACAATGTTGAGTGCCTATGTTCAATTGTGATTCACGACCAACGTGTAAATTATATAATTTATGAAATCGACTGAAGGTGATTGATAGAACTTCAATCTCAAATTTTGGTTGTTGAAACTTTGTACGATTCTACATGTTTTCCACAAGGCTTCCGTCTTTCGGAATTTTCAGGCATTCTATCACACGGGTGAAAGGGAGTGACTAAACTGAACTGACGAAAGGCGAAACCCGGTTTGTTAGATATAAAACTTGTGGAATCGTACAAAGTTTCAACAATTCAAGCCAAAACTTTAGTTGATGCGGATGTGTGAAAATAAGTAAGAAAAAATATTTCCCACAAATTCCGTTATATTATTTGACGTTTAGAAATATTCAGGTTCTTCGCCGACCAGTTCGGATCAAAAAGCTCAGCGATTATCCGGATGAACATGGAATCGGCGGGTTTCCTATACTAGGCCATGTAGTCGCCTTTTTTAAAATATTTGTTAAGCAGTTGATTTGCCTATTGGAATTTTTCTGCCAATATATAGTTCCCATACCACACAAAGTTCTTTTGATATTACGGAATGCAAAAACTACAAAACACGGTAATAAGAATGATAATTGTATGCATATTTAAAAGCTTGGTTATTTATTCATTATGTTGTTTTGTATAAAATATTTAATTATTTTTCAAGTTGTTTAAATACGGTTTCATAGCTACTTTGACGGCTTCAAAAATTCTTGACAACTATTAAGTTCAAGTGATCGTCTTCATTTTAGAAATGCTCTTTTTTACAATATCATCGCGATTACTCAACTTGCTTGATTACATTGTATCACGATACTTTTTTTGTCGTTTTTCTCTTTATACTTCATCGTTCGCTCTCGCTTATTCATCCGACGCTCCGTCACTTTTAAATTAAGCACCTCTCGTCACAATTATTCTCTTTGATGTCTAAGCAAAGAGACACGTTTAAATAATTGGTATCCTAATTGTTTCGACGCTTCTTTATTTTGAAATAAGCACTAAGTAAAAACGTATAACGGAAAAGAATCTTATCTTAAATTCCGCTAGTTGGATAATCCATTTTTAAATTTTAGCGTATACGTGTAGCTTCGTTTTTCGAAAATAGAGAATTTATTCATTTAGATAATAGGTTGGCAATAGAAAATTCCAGAATCCTTCTTGGCCCTTTTCAGTGAATTAGTTCTCTTCTTTTTTATACGCAAAATAATAATATAGATTACACAATTTCTACAGTTCTAAAAGAAATACAATATTCCCAAAACTCTCTAATTCTTTCATGTCTTTAATATTTTCTATGAATCCAACGGAAATTGACATTTTCAATAATATATGTATAAGGCATAAATAAATCTGCAATCCCCCCAATGTACTTTCAAGGTGTTAACTATCATTTATGATATCGACTGAAGGTGCTTGATGGAATTTCAATATCAAAGTTGTAACAATTCAATTTTGTTAACCATCAATTACTTATTCGTGGAAAGCATTGCATATTCGTTTTAAGTGTTTAACAAAAAAATCCAGATATTTTTTTGAGAGGACTTAATTCAATGTGAAAATCCTATGTTATCGAAAATATCTAATGGTTAAAAACATTGAGAGGATATTTAATTGTTTATTTTGATTTTTATTCATGTAAAAATTAAAAAAAATGTTATTATAATAAGCATTTGCTATTTTCAGAGCTATTATCAAAAATTGCGTAGCTAATATGTGTTTTGAATTGTGTCTGGTGAATGTTCAAATGTATCCTCAGATGGAAATATTTATATTCGCCCACGTACTCAACAATAGTAATGATTATATAATTTATACTTTTCTTGTAACATAAACACACTATTTATCAGGATTTGACATTTCGACCTCTGCTATTTTTAATGTTGGCATACAAGCTCGTATTATGCTAATATGCAATGAATGACTCTTATTATGTATCAATCCAATCGATTGTCATTTCACTGACTCGTGGACTTGTTTAATTTATGATTCATTTGTCTACACGTGCTTCGTTGGTTGTACTCAACTGACTTATTATTTACTTGAAGTTGTATTGATAAGAAAATTGTATTTAAATCACTTTTAGCAGATTAAAATGGAGATTCTTGCAGATATTACGTAGATAAAATTTATACATTGAACAAATATGCTTTTTTAATGTATTAAAGAATTGCGTATGCATCTCAAGTCACTTATGTGATAGCATTTTTTTGCCCCTAGGTTCACCAACTGTGCAATAGGCAGATTGTTTTAAATTTTGTATTACACATAAAAAAGTGAAAGATACGTCTGAAAAATAGTAACGGATATGACTGTTTTTGTAGTGATAAAATATGTAGATAAATAATCTCTAAAATTAACGTCGCTTACTGTGTAAGCGAAACAATTTGAAAATCAAATAGTCGTGAAGAAATGTGTCGTCTTTTTTGCAAATGTTCCAAAATTTGTGGTCAGTACGATTCTTTCCGGCATTTCAGTGATTAACCCAACTAAACTCTTTTAGTAATTTTCGACACTTACTACTGATGTGTTAATGGTTGGTATAATTAACCTTTAGAATAATTATTTATCTAGTATACACCATATGTTTATCGCATTTGCTTTATATGAGAAAACAAGTGAAACTAGCATCATACACTTTGTAAATATTAATGATTTAATGTTGGCAATCATTGCGCCTTCTCGATATGCCTATATTCGCTGCACAGGTTTTGTAATTAATTATTTCCATCGGCGGACGTTGACCGTGCCATGTTTGTTTTTCTAGCATTGCGAATGATGACATCAAATAAATAATCGTAGCTATACTTCTAAATGTAGGCAATATGTCAAACATTATAAATCTACTCAAATGTCGTAGAAATAATTTTAACACGGTGAAAAAATAGCAATGTATTTTAGTTCTACAAAATTTTGTAGAACTAAAATACATTGCTATTTTTTCACCGTGTTATAATGTAGTTCTACCAAGTGAATGCCAATTCAATCAATAATATCAAGAAATAATTTTGTTGTCCGAGAATCACTTGCACTTAAGACAATCCGTTTCATTTTGCCACGATATTCTGAAAACTCTTCACAGTAACTGTTGTAAATGGTGATTGAGTTTGCAAGGATTGATAACGCAAAGCTCTGCATTTAATGAACGTATTCAGCATTTAGATTGGTATTATAACAATATGATTGTCTCTACAAACTTAAAAGGGCATTTGTCTCATTTTCGTAATTTTGCTAATACATTTATTAGTGGTCATTTTATGACTTCGGGCAATCTAAAAATATCGCACAAATAATGTATTATACTATTATACTGTAATAAAAAATGTGTCATTTTTTAAATTGGTCCACCTCTTCTGCCTAAATCTTTTCGAGATTGTTTAAATTCCATTAAATTTAAGTTCAAAGGTATTTTTACGCTATTTGTGTTTATCCCTACTTCATCGAAATTGATTTTAGACTAGCTTCTTTTAATTATACAATAAAAATCTAAATAAATTCTATTTGAAATATTTATGAACTATATAACAAGATGAAACACATTATTTTATTATGCTATCCTTCTTTACCTAATATTGGTATTTAATATTTTATAATATCGGGTATTATTCCTGACTCTTTCACTTGAAAGACAATATCGAACTGATTTAAATGGAATATAGCTGCGATCGACCGATTGACCGCCGCTGTTTTATACAATACAGTGTATTGTACGAAATAAATTCCATGTTATTTTTATCTTAATCTAATTCATAATGGAATGTATTGGTGATTGATAACTTTCAAAGCAGCGATAGCTGTAGATAACTATCAGTAGAGTTGATCTGATTTATCGATATTACCTTTAATACATTATTCCTACTACACTATAAAGGTATTATTAATTAAGTAGATTACCTGAAATGAGCTCACATTTTTTTTGTAGTTGTTAAATATCGGTTTGCTTCTCGTTTTTTTGGTAGGCTTGACTTGGCAAGTCACCAAATATTGACCAGATCAAGATGATGTTTTAATTATGAACACACGTTGCACGCTAAACACTTTCGCCATTTAATTTCATTTTCTGCGCAGTACGGTGACGATTTATGTCTAAGAGCCCATGCTGAAGTTTTTTTTTCTTAAGCTTTATACAATCTGAAACTTATTTTACATTTGAGTTTTTTGCAAATTGCTTATAGTTGACATTTGGCAGCGATGCAAAACGGTGTTTAAATAGGCTGAAAAATGCTGTGTTGCTATTACGTTCTTTTATTACGAATTATTTATTAGCGTGGTCATACTTCTTATGTTCAAATTGTGTTCGAATGCCGTTTGCAATTTCGTTGAATTGGGTCAACGCCCCAACACTTTTAAGTAGCCTCCTACTTTGCCTCTCTAATCATTATTTTATTATCACACTATTATATAAGAGGAAATACATATTTTTAGAAAAGTGCACTGCCAATATTTGAATTGTAAGTTTTTATGTTCATTATGTATACAGTCATTGTCAGTTCTAATTTTTTTTTAATATCTTTGTTACCATTCCGTGACAGTAAAAACCTCGTGGCAATACAGTGTATTTCACCGTCTTTAGGCGCATGTAACAGTTTCTTCAAAACATATTCTAAACATTGCTGTCTCTTTATCCATGAGAGAATATTTTGAAATTATTCCTGCAGGAAGAGGTAGAGATCTTGAAATTTTTTTAATCATTTTTTAGCCATTTTCACTGCATTTCTCGTATATTTACCTCACGTTTCGTTTTTTAGTAGATGAAATTGTATTTTTTTAAATATTAGAAGTGATATTTTATCAACTGTGATATATTGACTTTTAACAATTAGTTTCATTGGAATCCTAAAATCGACCTCGACGTTTTAGTTAAACGTTGGATGAATTCCCGATTTTAGTTTTAGATAATCGGCGACAGTGCAACCTGTTTTTAAATATCGCCGCGTGTGGTATTGCTAAAAATACGAACTGAATAATAACTATACATATTACTAAATGAACACATACTCCACTACACATTCTTGTATCATGCATGCCGCTGTAGGGTTGCCAAGTTTGTCGTGCTTAATTTCAGAATATTGTTTTTGTATTAAGCTTAAATGTGTTACAGATATAAGGAAATGTATGTTATTATGAAAAAGTACACGGAATTATTCTTTATCACGGAAATGTTGTAAAACAAACCATCCGTTCTCACTATAGGAATATGTTTTATGATATCAACTGAAGGTGCATGATGGAATTTCAATACCAAATTGGAATTGTTGAAACTTTGTACATTTGTGCGTAACAGTCCTAGTCAATAGTGCAAACCAACGTGATATCTGCATCATTATGACTTATATAACTTACATTATGACTGCAAATATAGCCTTACCAACCAAATCATCTGTGTAAATGTACATATACAAATTTATCAATTTCATCGACAGCATGATTAATATTGATTGAATATTATTATTCCTAGAAACCTTTTTAGCGATGATTGCTTTCTATTTGTATCCGAATTAGATATCCCATATTTTTAAAGACAAATTTGATATTATTGACTTTGGGTGTAACTAATTCGTTGATCTTGAAGATTAATGAAAGATGTAGAGTTGTTTCTCATGAGCAACTTGAAATAAAAATTCGCACATCTGGATAGTCGCCGACATCGCAAATTTGCTAACCGTGCTAAGCGAGTACCGTGTTAAACAAGGGAAGGGTGTGTTTTAACATAAATAGAAACAAATACATATTTATTTTATTTGGATCCTTTCCGGCGGATTCATCTTAGATATAATGTTATCAAAATTGATAACGCTATTCCACAATGCGTGACTAAATATGTAACGTGTTCAAATTTTGTGTTTCCATGTATTTTGTCACCAACGACTTACGTTACGGCATTATCGTGCATCTTCAATCAATCTAGTACTAATTCTTTTTTAAATATATACACACACATATATATATATATCTATAGCACTACGCTTAGAAGCAAATTTGTTCTTGGAATAAATCTGTTACTGATTTGTTAATAATGATGTTCAACTCCGATTGGAAATATAATTTCACAGCCAATTTCATGCCCAAACGATGTTGCAATCAAAGATTGTCATATAATTGTAAAACCATTCGAATGTAATTGAACAAAAATATAACATATACATACTGATTGTAAATTGTCGGTTTTATTGGGATAAGAGTAATATATTATATATATAATTATTAAAATAATTCAGTTTTCAGTAAATTGCATACGATAAGAAGTAGAAGTGAGGGTTACTTGTTCTTTAAAAATTGGTAGACTATTAGGCTATGACTTTTTTCCAAAATTGCTCAATATTGTCATTCGAGATCTTTCATGTTGTCACGTAATATTTTAATACGTTTGTCTGCATTGAACGAGTCGTTCTCCTAATTTGAATCCTAATTTGAATCGTTCAAATCAAACAATTTATGATATTTTCAATAATTTCTTCTGTAAATCTGTTATTATTATCCTCAAGATTAATTTGGATTGGTTAGGGCGTTCAAAATGTTTTATTTATTTAACTTCTGTATGTATAGGTATCCATATAAATATTTATACTCGTTTTAAAATTCTTTCTACGTTCGTTAAGTTAACGTAAATGTATTCCTAAGCTTTTTTATGGAAGCTTGTTGGCAGTATATTGCTTTTACATCAATTTGTCGCAAATTCTTAAAGGAGACCTCAGATTAATGTTTAAAATATATAACTTCTTTAGAAGTATTAAAATATATGCATATTTGCAGCTGGACAGCGAGATGGAAGCGCACGTACATATTCATTCTATTCCGAGAAAAGCCGGTCACAACAATGCATTTTTAGCATATTACCCGCTTACCTCGTGACAGTTTGCAATTCGCGCCAAGCAAAGCGACTTAACTTGTAAACTGTCAATATTTAATTTAGTTTCTTTGCGGGGTTATATTTCCACTGTACAGTCGTTGCTCCGACCTGTAGAAGAATACACAGTAATACCCGTGGAAACTTATTTTCTACCCAGTTGATAATTGCTTGTGATGATTATTATATATTAATCGGAAAAATTGCATGGGTGTTTTTACTGCGCCACAATTTTACTCGTTATATTATTATTAATTAAATTTCGAAGAGAACTTGGAAATATCGAAGGAAGCACAGCATCGAAATAGACTCGGCGTTGACTGAATGACTGGTGCGCAAAATAGTGCCGGCGAACGCGTCGCTTCGCCAATTTTCTGTTGAAAATATGCGAGTATGAACAGGAACTTTCTCTGTCCGCTGACCGAAAGATGATTGACTATATATACTTCAAGTAATGCGTGACAGACAATATCAGTGCCAAGCCTCGACACATAGAGTGACACACCTTTCCCATACAAACGATTTAACTGATATTTGTCTTTTTAATTTAACGATATACAGTTTTTATTGTAATGATATCTAATGTGCAGGTTTTTTTTTTGTTATAGCATTTAAATTAACGTAATATTTACGAACATATAATATAATATTTAGCATCTCGAACGCAAGTATATTTCTTCTTACTTCCCATAGTAAGCGTGTCTAGCACGGGATAGCCACTAAACATTTATTATTTTAATTGTTTACACGGTTAAACAAACATCCGCTATTTCTTTGGCCTGCGGAAACATTTATTATAACGCATTTTTCAGTCTGGCAGCAATATGCAATGTTTTTGTTTGTGAGATTGGTTAAAACTCATTTATTAGCACGTCGTGAATATTGTAATCCACAAAATGTATTGCATTTATTGTTTTTAAGATTTCTGTTATTTGGTATGGAAGAAAAAGCTTACCTAACAAACCATATATTTATAAACAGAGTCAAAAACATTTCTGTAAAAATTCAAAATTTTAGATTTAGATTTTTTAGATTTTTAAAAGTAATTTAGACACGAAAACTAAAACTCGTGTTAAAGTTTTATTTAAATTAACACTTTCCCATTGTCGTATTCATTGTTGACAACAATCACGTTGCGTTTCAAGCTCACGCAGAGGTTATCACTTCAACAATAGCAAATTCATTCACTATTTATCCCGAATATAATTCTTGTTTATGTACTACACATTTTAATATGTTTCTTAGACAATGAATACATTATATTAATTAATAAATAATGTTATTTAATAAAATTCACGTATGATAATAGTGAATGTATTTTTTGAAACTAATGTCACGGTCGACAACATTTCTCATTTCAACCATATTGTTCCGGTGTCATTGTGTTCACTGCGTATTGCAAATTTAATATAATACCCTCTCGCTAATTTTGATATTTTGATAATCCTATCGATTTGAGAAACACAGCTCAGTATGTTACCTGTTCATCGGTTGATTGATTTTAGCGTGAACTAAATAAAACTCGGATAATTACATTTTAACCAAACAATCAAAAAGCCTTTTCGCGCTCACGAATACTAGATTACAATCGAAATAATTATTTTTAAAATAAAATTACGTATTGAATTTTTTTAAGGCCGTAACGTGCTGGATATTTTACTGGGTTTTTATTTTATTTTGTTATCATGGCCGACGTCAGGGGCGGATTCGACTAGACAAGTGGGACATTGTCGGCAATGCCAATTGACTGTATGTTTATATTTTCACCAGACTTCCGGATTTTCCTGCTCATATCTTCCTGTTGAGGAAGGTGGGCAGGCGTTTTAATATCTGAAGTTATCATAAAAAAAATTTAAAGCAGCCGTAAACAATCGAATATTGCGCATTGTTGGAAGTAAATGATATGCATTACATGTGACCTTTAAAAAAATCTATGAAAAATCCTACGAAAAGTTGAAAGATTTTGTTAATCATACATATTGTCAAATCATAAAAATTTCTTCAGGATACAATTTTATTTATCTCGACTCTATCAATGCATTTACAACGACGGATGAAACGTGTTGAAACAGAATATTTTTCTAGGTGTCTGAATTTTATAATCATAGGGTATCAAATTTTCCAGAACCCGAGAGAGAGTGGCTTAACCAATTCAGTATATATCCTTGTTTTCATAAAATGATTCTACTTGTATAAGACTGTTATAATTCTAGTTTAATATCTTAAATATATATTGTTACCTTCACTTTACATAAAATACATAGCTCCCATTGATCTGTGTTTGTATGATTATTTGAAGTGATGGCAACACTTTTTACTAATACCTATGTCAAAGCGGAATATAAATAACAAACACATAAATGGTATTTCGCTGTTAATAATAGCCCCTTTCATATTGGTATTTTATGTCCGTTTGAGGGTGATCTATTTGAACAACAATTTGTTCTTATGCCGAATCGTAGTCGTACAGCGAAATCTTCGTTATAGCAAAGAAAATTACAGAAAATAGTGGTTGCTTTAATGTACAATTTAGACAAATTATTTTTGTAAGTATTATGTTATTTTGAATATCGACATTCATTAGTCTGGAGATATAATTTATGATATCGACTGAAGGTGTTTGATGGAATTTCAATATCAAATTTGAATTGCTACAATTTTGTACGATTCAACATGTTTTGTTACTAACGACCCGGGTTTCGCCTTTCGGCATCTTCAGGCATTCTATCACACGGATGCAACAGAACTGAACAGTTCTGGACAGTTCTGTTGCGTCCGTGTGATAGAATGCCTGAAGATGCCGGAAAGCGAAACCCGGGTCGTTAGTGACAAAACATGTGGAATCGTACAAAATTGTAACAATTCAAGTCTCAAGATAGCCTAAGGTGAAATGCGCTTGTTTCCAGATTTCACAGTATTTGACGGTTCTTGCCGTCACCTAACCCCCAAAAAGTGAAATAATCTTTATCACTCAAGAACACTAAAGATATATTTTGTTTTTTATCTTACGTCTATATATGATTCACATGTCATGTTATCTTTCATACCTTTCTCGATAGTTCAACGATTGTATGAATGTTGTGAAACCAGGGGTAACTCATATTTTCTTTAATGCTATCAGATGGCGCTGACACCACACTACAGTATGAAAAGATACCGAAAAAAAGCATCGTCATGACTATATGAGACCATTCTCCGGACGGTTATATTCTAGCTTAGTTTTTTCATATATTTTTTAACCGTCTGTATTGAGTTTGAAATGATGATTTCAATTGAAATGTTTCGGGAGTTTATTATCGCACGGTGAAAAAATAGCAATGTATTTTAGTTCTAAATTTTTTTTTAATCGCCATCGTCAGAACTATAGTCAGATAGTTCTGACGATGACGTGAGCCGAAATAGCTGTCAACTATATCCTATTTAAAAAAAATGTAGAACTAAAATACATTGCTATTTTTTCACCGTGTTATAATGTAGTTCTACCAAGTAAATACCAATTCAATCAATTTATTATCGCTTTTATCGTGGATGTGTAGGCTTATGATTCTAGACTGTACATATATTGGTTAGTTAATTTTAGGCGTGTATTAATGAATGTTGGCGTCAATTTTTAAATACAAAAGAAAAATAAAGCATAAAAAATTTTATGCAGAATAAATATGTTTACAATGGGAAAGACGTACATAATGCACCCACAAGTCTGACATGAATTGGCATTTTTTTTGTATTATATGCGATACAAATATAGTTACAAAAGATATTAAAAAAATTGATATTGTGATATACAGATTATTGAATTTTGTCAAGATTTTAGTGTCGAATTATCAGTCCGTTGCATTTTAACACTTTTTAACGCAGTTACATACACGAACGTCAAGAGTAAAATTTATCTACCACTAAAATCTTGACGTCAGTTTCTGGCATTGTATTCCTGTTAGCACAAATTGGCAAATTATTGTTTCTTGTCTATGAAAACGTATTTTAATAGGCCCACGGCATGGCATCGTCGTATTTTAAAACACAGTATAGCAGCGATATTTCTTTGGCAAGTTGTGCTGAATCTACTTTAAATACAGCATGCCCAAATTGGATAGACTTTTCTGATTTTGGGCCACGTGATTTAATTTTATCGAACGAGAAGTCCGTGTTCTGCGATCGTTTTCGGTTGAGATATTTTTATATTTACCGCTAAAAGTTTTACCCGTTTTCCATTTGAGAGTGCGGGTAATTATGAAAGTTTTCGTTACTTATAATGGATGGTGTTTACAAAATACGTAAATAAACTCAATCGAAAGTACCTTTTTACATTATAATATTGTTTCCTTAGTGCGTAGTGAAATTTTTATCTATAATATTCACAATAGTCGAATATTTATATTTTATTTTAATTACCATTCGAAGCCGTAACAATGCTATTATATAGTGATAATCCAGCCAAAGTACCGTATGTTTCAATCATAAGACTAACTTTTCAATAAAAAATCTACTTAATTTGGCGTTGATACAGAATTGATATTGTATACTTGTACTTGACACACGGTGTTGTTATTGAGCACAAATGAAAAAGCATTCTAGCAAGTATAATACGTATTAATAATTCGTGTAAAAACCGTTTTAAATATCATATTTTTCAGAATTGTAAATAATATTATATAATAAATTATAACCCAAATTTCATAATAATACCCTATAGGTGATAGTATTAAGAACAATAAAATTTCTTAGTTGAATTAAATATATATTCACATGAAAAAGAAAAATCTTGTGGCTAAAAATAAATTACAACCGCTTAAACGGTTACATTATAAATGTTATGTTAAGACATATTAAATTCGTGGATTCAAATAGCTTTTTGTTGTTATTGCTTTTCTGAATTTAAACACTTTGGTTGGTGTCTTAATTGTATTATTTTTTCATAAATTTCCTACAATCAACTCTGTAATACTGAAACTTCTCATAAAACAATATAGTCTTTGACGCATTTTTTCTTTTAAGATAACAGAAGTTGATACGTTGAACGCTATTGACGCTTATTGTGCAGATTTGACACTGTACACAATTTTTCGAGGTTTTGCAAAATCACTTAATTGCTTCGAAATAGTTTTTGTATAATAAAATTACGGAAAATTGATGTCTCGGTAAAAACTGCTGTAAATGAGTCGATATATTGTATTGCATAAACCAGGAGTCTTCAAACTACAACCTGCGAGCTAACGCCCGCTCGCAAGCACCGCCATTCCGACATGCCATAATATAATATGTATATTTTGATTACATTGTATTGACTGGTTGTAATACGTAAATTGTCGCGTACTTTGTTGGTATAAAAAGTTGGTTAGGTACCGAACCTTCGAACTTGGTGGAGGAGTCAGTGTGGGCCTTAAGCTAAAAAGTTTGGAGACTTGGCATGGACCATCATATGACTTTAAATATATTTTGTTTACATGATTTTTATAATCTAATTTATAATGGCTCTTTCATATATCGCCTGAAACACGGATAATGGAGCTCGATATCATACTTTGGGTAAAATTTTAAAATAGCTCCAATATCCCGTTTTTTGTTTAAACACCTTAAGCCGGAAGCTGTAGAAGGTAAATAATGATCGACTTATTGTAAAAATAGCATCGCACACCTCGAACAGTTTAAGCGTGTGTCGGCCGATTATAAACGCGAGGTCCCTTATACGAATGTATTGTGTGTTTGCTTATTTTCACGAGAAATAAAATAGTGAACGCAATACTATGTATTACATTTTATTTTTCAACGGATTTTAGTATTTAACGAATAAAAAGGTACCTTGGTTCGTTATAATATCGATATATCGATATTTAACTCCGTTTCCATTATTTTAAAAAAACTGCCTGAACCACAAGCGCGAGAGACATTTAAAGTTTTTTTTTATAAAAAATATAACACAATTCTTCTGCCATAAAGTTTTAGTTAAAACGAAATTTCACATTATAAGCTAACGGAAAGCTTTCTACATGCTTAAAATAAAAAATAATTTACACGTATAATTCTTTGTTTTAATTTATCCCATTTTTCAGTAAAGCGTGTCTGATGAAGTGTATCGTAACACGGTGAAAAAAATAGCAATGTACTTTAGTTCTATAAAATACATTGCTATTTTTTTCACCGTGTTATAATGGAGTTCTACCAAGTGAATGCCAATTCAATCAATTAAGTGTATCGTATTCATTAATAAAAATGAAGAAGAAATTTCTCATTTGAATATAATCATTCTCATGAATTTTTCAGTGTTTCTATATGCGGTTTGCATGATGGTTTGGTACTTGGATAACAAGCGATACATTTTGATTGCTTTTATTCGATTTCCTGTATTTAAATTATAAATATTAAATAACTCGGCAGTTCAAATAGATGTCAACGTAATCACGCGAAGTCACGTTATATCGGAAGAAGCCAGCAATCATCCTTAAACCTAAATATATCTTTTAATTCTTACAATAATTCAAACACCGGGAGATTTTGTTTTGCTACTTATTCCTTCTTATATTCTTACATTTTTGTAATATATAAGTTCAAATTATTCAATTTAATTTTTCGATTGGTATCAATATTATTTTACTCGGTAAAATAAGATTTCAATGTTGAAAATTTTGCAAATTTATTTCCCATTTTTTGATTTTATTGATTAATTGTTACAATTTTGTACGATTCCACATGTTTTGTCACTAACGACCCGGGCTTCGCCTTTTGGCATTTTCAGGCATTCTATCACACGGATGCAACAGAACTGACAAAAGTTCAATTCAGATTTAATTTTAAGTAGTTAAATCATTGATAATATAATATCATAATTGATTCTCTATGTCTATAAGGCGTCTCCTTCAGGGGGCGAGGCGTTGTTTGATTTGTGTTACTTTACTACTAATATTTTTCGTGGTAATTTACATTTCCTTGTTGCATACCATAAGATTTCCATATATCATGAAACTAATATAAATCCTTCTTAATATACAAAGTTATCTGCAGTGGCTTACAGAAGATGGTACTTAATTGCGCTAATTTAAAAAATCTTTTTTCTAGATATGAGCTCAGGCCGAGAAGGTGGCGTTTCGCCAGCGGGAAGACCCGTCACATCCCCTGCCACCGCATCAGCCATTGCCTACCCTTACTTCATGATGGGTGCCACTGATTTGCATTATGATCAACACAGCTCAGAAGAAGAATTAGAGGTGAGCTTTATGGAACTTTAATATTATTTTTAAATTACGAGCTCAGACCACGTCCCACCTATCTTTTTATATTGAACTGAGGTAAAATAGTTTTTTAGCTTGACAGAAGCGGTATTTACTAAGTGTCCTGTGGCTCATGTTTTTCCGTTTATATCGGACAGACAGGTAGAAGTATATACACTCGAGCTAAGGAACATGTAAGATCATTCAACATTAAAAAAAACAGATTCACAATTCGCTTATCACGTTATAAAGGAATCACATAATATCAATTCAAACTCAGCGCCTAAGTGTTTGCACCTTTGTAGTAAGGGTCGCAGGATGACGGCTTTGGAACAGCTGGAGATCAATAAATATCAACTAACACAAAGGATTCTTAACGAACAAACTTATATATGTCCGTCACCATTATTGACTCCTCTGACTGATGTATATTTGTTTCTGTAATGGACCATTTCCGTGTCGTATGTAAACTTATTGATATACCCGCCTTTTTAGTTTCATTTACAATTGTTAGTTTTATTGCGAACAGGAAACAAGCTAGGTCGTTAAAACAGGAGAGAAGATGTACTGTGTACCTTTTCTACACAGCTATATATAGATAAGCAAATGTTAGTTTAAGCATAGTTCTGACGATGGCGTGAGCCGTAATAGCTATCAACTAATTTAAAAAAATAATTTTGTAGAACTAAAATACATTACTATTTTTTTCACCGTGCTGTAAAATAGTTAGTTGCGATGTTTATTAAATAACATAACTGTTTCAAATTTCGATTATTCATTTTAGTTCAACTTATCCTTTCCGACATTAATTTCGTAATATAAAATGCTTATATCGTTTTTGTGATTATAATGTAGTTGACCACGTTACAGCGTGGTGATCGGGACTATATAAATGCTACGTCATACTCATTGATGTTAGGTTTTTTTAATTGTATTTGATAAATTGCCCAAAATCAGCAAATCAAACATTTCCCCCATTATTATTTACATAACCTTATTTGTCCGTGACCTTCAATAGATCTATCGACGTCAATAGACCGACAGTTATGACAAATACATACATATATAAAATATGTGTTTACGATATAATATATTTATGAAATTTCCAATTTGACCTTTATAATTTTAGCGTTTAAAAAAAAAAGCTACGCTATAGGGGTGGGGGACTGCCGAATAAGCTATAAAACATTTATCTTTAGGAGGTAAGCTATAGCGGGATTTATTGCATTTAGGTCCATTTCATGTAGTAGGTATTGAATGTTTTCACGAAATCGCTACATTTAAAAGAAACATTACGAGTATTCCACACAGTTCAACCAGAAGAAAAAAATAATATACACATAATTGATTAAAAAAAAAGCATATAAGATCATGATAAGAAGAAAGTTAGAAATTAGATACATATTTTAACATAAGACGTATCTGAATTTTGATCTTTGTTTAAAGTGAAATTGAAACTAGAATTGCGGTAGTTAGTATTGTATGGAAGACGTTAAAGGAGTGGGTAACGTACTCTACCTCCACTTCCGCCACCCTCACTCCCGAACCATATGTTTTTTCAACGCGCATTCAATATTAACATCTAACTGACCACACTGATGCACGCTATTTGTGTTTCAGAACATTATTTTTTCAAGAGTTTCAATTTTAGCTGCACCTTAAGTTCTCATTGCTGTTACATGCATGATGTGTTTCGATATTTACATGTTAGCCGTTTTATTATACGTTATTTATTTTTTTTCTGTAAAAGATCAAGAATCATATATTTTTCTAACCATAAAAAGTAATCTCAAATCTAAACAAACGACAAAAAAATCTTCTACTTACAAAAAGATGTATCAGTGCTGCTCTCAAATATGTCTCACAATTATTAAAAGAATTTTCAGCTTTCGCTCACTTTCCGACTCGACATTTTTTTTCTTTTGTTTATAAATTTTTATTTAGATTTGGGCTTATAAACCCAAAATGCTTAGTTCTGATTCGGCAGGTCGTTTTCAGTAAACTTGTTAAAATATATCTTTGACAGATATTCTATAATATCCTGGAATTTGAAATGAAGAAAATGAATATTTTTAAATCTTCATGTCAAACAATCCCATATATCCTCATATGTAATTAAGTTACATTTTGAATACGTGAAGATTTCCGATTAGTCTCTCTTTGGATATCAAATGTAAGACACAAAGATTTATACGAAATTTGTATACTTATGAAGTGTTGAATACAGTTGCGATTAGTAATAAAATATTTATAAATATTACAAAGTATGAATACCTCCGCTGTGTTATCGATTTGATAGCAAATACTCTCTATCTCTTGATACATCTAGAAAATGGTAAAGTTCCGATAATAAGTACGCTTGTGTATGGTTGAATAAATATTTATGACATGGCAAAAACGCCCTCCGCGGATTGGATTCAGTAAAGCATTCGGAGGCAATTTGCTTTGTCGCTTCCTCGCATTTTGCATTATTGATTGGCCGGAAAACGTCTCTGCCGTGCAAAATAATAGTTGCGACATATATACGTATATCCTGGACGGTTCGGTTCAACGACGCCGTTCGGATTTTAACTCCAATGACAGGAAACTACGCAATTGTTTTCAGTAAAAATAGCTGGGGAAAGGTAATCCATTCGGCCACTACCAAACATTTACTGTATTCGACAAGTGAATGCTACATTTTTTTTTCAAAATAAAAAGTGCAAAAACACGTTTATTCATTACATAGTTTGCATGAACACATGAAGCCATACTCAGTTTCGAAATCGTATTGCGCTGTGACGTATAATAATGTCATAGACAGGTCTCTGATCAAAGGGATGTTCATATTTCATTCCTTAACATGGTATTCTAGTTACGTATAATACTACTCATAAAGCTTTTGGCTTGTCTGAAAAGCTTTAATTGTAATCAATCTATCTATCGTATTTTTAAAACGGCACAAAATTAAATATCATTTGAAATCATGATCTTATCTCGTCGCGGAAGTGAAGATGATAAGTTATTAAATTTATATATTTTCTTTGTATATTCATGAAATTTTAGACAAAAAATCTCTTTGTGACTAAAATATAACTTAATTTCAATGCGTTTTTGTTACTTATAAGGTTGAATGGGCATACGCGCTGACGGCTAGTCTTATTCATAATGTGACAAAGTCCTTGTACAGCGGCCAGCGGGTCATTGCATAAACACATTAGGCGGCTAACCGCGCGGTCAGTCGCTAGTGCGTACGAACATTCACAATTTAGATCGAATATCGTTTTGCTTGCTTGATAGAATAGAATTTATAGCAACTAATCTAATCTCAATTGATAATTATTATTCCATTACTTAATCATTACCGAATGTTAGTTTCAATTAGTTTTTGGCATTACACGGTGTTCCAGTGAGAACGTTCTATCGCTGATGTTGCGAGACACCGGCATATATTGTAATGATTGATATTATGTATACGCTTGCTTCTACGGCCATGAAGCTAACTACGCTTCTTCTTAGCAGTTTATCACTAACAATTATACTATTACACTCGATGTTCGTGAATTTCCGTAAATAGAATAATGAATTCGCCCCCATGTTCACCAATTAGCATAAGTCACCAATAAAAAGTTACGATTTTCGCATTGTTTTTGCACATTTTTTCTATCCGACATTACGTGCGACTTGACAATAAAGCGATTGCGTATATTCCGATTTAAACCACATTTCAGCGGTAGAATAAAATACATGAGAAGATTGCTTAGCTAAATAAGATATGCGTACACGTTAAGAACATCAATTATCATCATCGGTTTCTCCTTATAGATCAGTGGTTCTCACATGAAATTTCACTGTGGCCGCATTATAAACATCAGCTGTCATATGGAAATGTCTCGTGGCCGCAACGAATGTGATAAAAATAGTTTCGATATTTATTTTTTATATAATGTATTACACTGAATGATCTTTTACAATATACAGTTCTAGGTAAAATGGACAAAATTAATAAAGCAATTGTCAATTCCTTATATTCACTTGATTCATGGTCAACGTACAACTTTGGCCAAAATTTTGAACAGTTTTTTTTTTTTTATTAAAACGGTCCTTTAATTAAACTCGACTAAATGCTGGATTATTCAATCAATTTTTTAAATAATAATAATTTTACAAATTCATTTGTAAAAACAATTTTTTTAAATATCAATATTTATTATAAAAATGTTGGAGGCCCCAGCAAAATTCTCTGGTTGATGCACAAGAGAATCACTGACATAACTCGATGGATCAATAATTTTATATTCTTTTCGCAATTGCAACCAGCGTTGATCTTTACTATAATATTTTTTTTGAATCTGCCTATTTCTGGTTAATCAAAAAAGTATTGAGTAACTTATGCGTCGACGTTAATACTTATTTTCACTGTATTTAAAACATAGTACACTTAAAATATTACGGTGTCATGCAAACTATAATATTTAGTTTTAATCAATAAAAAATGAACTTTTCTGTGCACACCCTATAGTTTTCCCAGATATAGTCAAAGAAATTATATTTTTTTTTTTTTGCATAGAAAACATTATTACCATTTTGTTTTGATTTTTGTAAAGGAAATCACTAAGCTGCTTGTATGCTTCAAAAACATTTTTTTGTATACCTTTTTTGTTTATTTTGCTTGTTACAAGAACAGATTTTAAATTGCAAATGTTTTCTTGTTTCATTATGACGTCGGATAGCTGACATCATCGAAACACGTACATTTTTATGTTTTAAAAGCCAAATATTCGTTACCAAATAACCTGCGGCTCATTTAAAATTGTGATACACAATATAATGAGTTTGATCTGCAAATCAAGTTTGTTGACAAACAGTATGCGCAATTTTTTTGTTGTGTCCAAATACCGTTGCGAGTGTATTTTTTATCGTTTGTTTTGCAATGCAGACTAGTTTAGTAAAATTGCTTCTTGCTTTCGGGGAAATTTCATGTGCCGAATATTTACAAATCGGCAAGTGTAGTATACAATTTAGTTGACTGAAATATTAAGCAGGAATCACTAGTTATTGCTACAATTAAATTACTACCTTTTGAGTAATAGCCTATTTCATCGAAAAATCTTTTTAATGTACTGCATTTCAATGTACTATTTTTAGGTTAAAAAATATTTTAAAAAACAACTCAAAGTCTCATATCTTCTTATGATTTTTTTTTATTTCTGTTCTATTTTTAAATGTCTTTTCAATTAAAACCAACAAATGTACTAAACAGTTTTTTGAATCGTTGATTTAATGTTTTGTAATCTTCGCATTCCAGGTGATAAACAGCACACCGAAAGAGATATTCCGGAAGTACTCGTCTAGCAGCGGGAGCGGTGGTGCAAATGCTGGCTGCAGGGCGGGCAGAGGGGCGAGTAGTCGCGGTGGTTCGCGGGCGGCCACCCGACCGGCGTCCGCCGCGCCCCCCGAAAAACGCAAATGGTCCCAGACTCAATGCCAGTCGGCCGGACCGGATCGCCTCGCCTCCCCCTCGACACTGATAAACCCTACAGAAAACGACGAAAACGCTGCGTACAACGCGGCGAATTACAGTGCGACGGAGGGGCTGCACAGCTCCGACGACGAAGCGGTCCTGCGTTCTCCCGATGCCCTCCCGGCGCCTGTCAGATTCAGGACGTCCCCGCCGGTGGAAGCCCTCAAGCCCAGGCGCTCGGAAGGGTCCAGAGCTCACAGGGGTCTCCCTCTCGCGGCGCTGGGCGGGGGGCGCGCCTGCTCGTGCTGCGTGCCTTCCTCGTCGATGACGTCAGGAGTGGCGACTTCACCTACCGCCTCTTCGCAGCGCGCACCTCCCAATAGCCCCAGGCTTTACCATTATGATGTTTCCCCAAGGAAACGATCCAGGCACTCGTCCAGGAGACACGTACAAAGACCCTGTTTGGACTTCGACAAAATGCAACAGGTAAGCTACTGAATCATCTCTAAACGCTATCCGTTTACCTCATTCGTATTTTTTAATAATCTACTGAATAAATAAACACTTCGCGTTTGCCGAAAATATTACGATATAATTGAGCAGACAAACGTAAAATTGACGTTTCTATATGACGACTGCATGTTTTTACAAAAGTGTATACGTACATATATTATATTTATTGAATATTATGAGAAACAAAACCTTCATGAAATACCCGTTTTAGGTAAGGGGGTTGCGAAAATCTGTTGACCGCGGGACTTTAATATGTGCTACTATTATGCTTCGTGCTTGTGGTAACTTACTGTATTAGATTGCAGTTCATAAATTTAGTATGATCCCGTTTAGATAAAATGAAAGATTTGAAAGTCTTAACTGAATATAACTTATGGAATTATTTATAATATATAGGCAATTAAGCTAATTGAAAGTCTACAACAGCACATTAAAATGAATAATCGTTTTATTGGTGAAATATCGTTTCCAATAAATAATTCGCTAATTGCAGTCATTGCTTATTTCGTATAATCGAGTTGCCTTCATTGTATATTTTTGCTATCTCAAGAGTGTGTGGAACGCGTTTACTTCACTAAAAGCCAGTTGTATCCAGAGCTTTATGGTCCTTAATTAACGAGGTTATGTTTGTGCAACCGAAACCAGACCATAACTCTGGACATTTATTATAATAACTACTGAAATTAATTCTGTGCTATAAGTATTCATAAGTTATAAATCATCTCGTGTAATTGTGGCTTTATGTTTGGAAGTGAATTTTAATACGTGTTTTGCTATTACGTGGAATATTAAGAAATATTTAAATTTCTTTTCACAATGTTAATTTGTTAGCACGCGATAACATTTATCAAAACTTTTTCCTCGTATAAAATTTTAAAACCAACCTTTTGTCAACATTAAAATTCATAAAATTTGTCAACACCCTGAGACTATTATTTATTATTCCAATCGGTTAGTTTTTGTAATAAATTTAGAATGTATATTTTTTTTTTTATCTTCGTTGCGTTTGTATGCAACACATTTTGTAGGCGTAAATACTTATTCGCTGATAATTTGTATACAATAGTCATATAATAAATGAAATATGGAGCCAAAAATATATTTACTGTTTGTTAATTCCGTTTGAATGAAATATTAAATCGCAGGCATATCAAACGCACATTACTTAACGGGTTAATCATTTCTAACATTTTAAAAGGTGCACGAAATAACATAATTCTTTTGAAATTTAATAAATTTGCAAACAATGATTCAACCCATGTTTGACCAAGTCCGATAATCTATTTAACTAACTCTTGTTACTTATGAACTATGACTGTCCTAGAAAAAGCTAATCCTTTCGTATAATAATTAATCCCCTAATATTAAAGATTATCACCTTTTATGAGTTAACCGTCATATGTTGAAAGGCACGATATTTTAAATAATTTTAACTCTTTTTTTTAGTATCAGTTGATAATGCCCGCGATGAATGTACTAAAGAATATGTTGATTCAATTAAAGATTTTTTCTATTTTAATATTAAACAACAATTAAAAACTTTATTTACCTACTTTGCATTAGTATTAACCTGTCTGGTACTATGACCGTACAAGTACGATTGGTAGTAACCATATCAAAAGGACTATGACCGTACTCATCGGTTATGAACCCTTGGAATTACTATCAGGTATTTATAGAATTTATTACGATTTTTATAGTAAACACTAAGCTCAGTTGATTACTTTCCTTATATTTGGTTAATATGTACCAATTAATATTAAAATTTATTTAAAAAAAAATAAAAATGGGATTTCTAAAAAAACTCAGGCCGCGCGTATATTCTATATGCTTTTCATCCAGTACCAGATAGCTTAATGCAGTAAACGTGCATAATAGAGGACTATTCCCCAAATTAAAAATACGTCCATACTGCTAAAAAGCCAGTCCATTTACTGGTGCGTTCATTTTTCTGACTTACATGCTGCGGTTGACTTTTCTCCCGGGAACCGACCACCGCAAGCCATTGACATTTCGTCGCTAATCCCAGTAGAACGTTTGTTTTTCTAAAGCAACTTTGCAGTGTCTTTTTTCATGTCCCGATGGAAGCGTTCTCTGCGGTCTTTGTTCTTTACGTAACTTAGAACTTATACCGCGTCTCTGTGAAATTACTGAACACCATTTTGGCTCTAATTGATTTACGAAATCGATCATGCATATATTAATATTATTACAGAACATTTTGTTTTTTGCATAAAATTAATAATGTATGTATCCAGACCGCATTTATTATTTGCCGTTTTTATATTGAAGATGCATATTATGTGCTCAATTTTTACGAGTTTAAAATATTTATATTGTCAAAATGTAATGTTGGATCGGTTATCGGCTTCTAAAAGTATATCTTAACAAGAATACTTTATCGAAATCTGATTGGAAGTCGGTCTATTTTTCGAAATAGTTACTCAAGAATAATTGGTAACGAAAACATCTTCCATTCTTCCTGATTTTAGTATGGGATGGAAGAAACATCACGGAAATACAATGTGTCTGCATATGAATTCGAAAACGAACTAAAACACGTTAAAAAGCGTCAGTTGGGGGAGTTAATTAGCAAGTTATAGTTTACATTATGTTTCAATTATGAACTATAAATAATTTATACGCCATAAATAATACCGTATTTTTATATATTTAGTAAATATTTCCCCCGATATTCTTTTTGATGCAATCAAAAAATATCTATTTATTGAAATCTCTGTGGTGACCTTCGTTTATAATCGAAAACTTACGTGGTTTTCCGAATTGTTTTCCATTTATTTTGTTAGTATGAACAAAATTAACTCGAAAGTCGAAATTAGTTTACTTTAAAAAACACATTAACTCAGCAAAGCACTGCCATTCAAAACCCTCATTACGCGAACACAACGCGCCCCTTTCACCGGATTCTCTACGCGGTGTCTATGGCGTATATAGAAGATCGTAGAGGTCTAGTTAGCACTGGGTTAAAAGGCGAGAAACAAGCGTGCTACGGTGAATATCATCGGCGTAGCATCTATGAACCTCATTAGGCGGTGTTTGTTCCTCGAGGGCTTGTTCAAGAACTTGCTCTGGATAATCTTGCATACTGTATTATTTGCCCTCGCCATATAATAAGCCCCTTGACATTAGCCTCCTGGTAAACCGTCGAGTGATGACAGCGTATCTACCCCGACTCATAAAGTTTTGTCTTCTCATGACGGGCAGATTAGTGGCAAAGATAAATTGTAACACCTCAAGATGTGTGCTTAAATTACATAATTAAATAAAATGGCAATTCCGAACGAATTGCTAATTCGAAATCGAAAGCTCTGCATTTTTTTATTTTCCTTTATTAAACATTTCTATCATTAAATGTTGAAAAAAAATGAATTTTCAAATTGTTTAAATAATTGTATAATATTCATATTTTTCAAAATATGTATTAATACCGTCGCACGCATCTTTCTTGTCGTCGCATTGATAAGTGTTTATTTTATCATTTTTTTTTTCGAAACTTTCGGCTCTAATATCGCAGACTAAGTCGAAAAAATTCTAGTAGAAAATTAGCTGCTTAGTAAATAAATATTTTTTTTCTAATTACTGGATAAGAAGGTACTCAATTATTTCTTGTAATTAGTGTCTAGATCATTTATGCAAGTTATATGTTATATTATCATTAACGACCGTTATTTATTTGTGAATGAAATTGATATGGCTTGATTTTAATTTCAATGTATATAAAAAATATATGTATGTCTTCTAATGTTTAATGTTAGCGAAATTATGAAACTTATTATTTCGCTGAAAATTATTTGAAAATATATATGTATTTATATATATAGTGACTAACAAACAATAATTGGTTTTTTTTATCAAGCACCTATCACAGTGTTCAATTTTGTTTGGGTACCGGTATTATATTTTTGAATTTATTTTCCAATCATTGTATTGAAAAATGCTGCATCCCACATGCACTAATTTCAGGAATATAAACCTTGTCGTATTTTTATGAATTTGTAAAAACAAACAGAATTGATCTGCCTTTCTATGCTAAAAAAACCCTTGTTTTTCCATCCATGAATCGGACTATTTCACCGCAACTTGTCGCCAGCGTTTCGTCCCACGTTGTCGCCCTTTGCTTCCCTACGCTGTCCCGGAATTTGAACACGGCGATGTTTTCATGGAAAATAATAATAAAAAAATAGTTGATATGCAACCGGGCCGGTTGTGTTATGTCGTTGTCTCTCTTTTTTATTCTGTCTCTCTTGTCTCTTGTACAACCCTCTCCGCTTCGACCCCCTTCTCGAAATTTACGTCAAGCGAGATCATCGCCCCCAGTCAACACTTCAGGTGCCGATGATCGTTACTTTGAAACATGATTTAGTTAAAAAATAACTTTTTTAGCAATCATGAAAAATCAGAAATTGTTCTGAAATATTTATCGAGTTATGTTTTTTACACGATTTTCCAAAATTGTAGCTTTAAGTAAACGGCGTACAGCGTGAGTCAGTTGACAAAGCTTTATTTTCCGAGTATCTCAAATAGCCAGTTATTAAAAAAAATTACCAAAATCTCAAGCGATCTAAAATCATCATTCAATACACTGCTATTGAATAACTTTATCATAGTGATTTTTGTAAATATCTGCTTTTTATTTCGCTGTAGCGGTGTCTTAAGTGTTAGCTAGGCAGTTTTTTTCGTGGAAATTCGTTAACAAACCGTCGTAAGTATTTATTTCTGGCGTCCGCAAAAGGTTCCGTCAGTCCTGGCCTGCCTATTCCGCTGTCGGCATTTTGTGTTGCGTACAAAATGTTTATTCTGATACCGGGGTGTAGGTATTACTTTTTTTTCATCATATACACTTTTTTCGCTGGAAATATGAACGCAGTTCGTAATTTATTTAATAAAGGTATATATATCGTCTCGCTGCGCACACACATAGTCGTTGGTGCTAGGCACACACAATTTTTTTTTTAAGTACAACCCAGAAAACAATTTGATTTGAAAGAGAATAGCATCAGTATTCAATTTAAGAAGCTTTCCTTCATCGCTTTCTTAAATATGCATTATTTAAAATTTATTTCTTTGTAACTATAAAACGCCAATAATTTGAATTTCAAAATTGATCCGAATTCTTTTCATTAAACATTCTCATTGTTTTATGCACATTTTTTTAAATATATTTTACAACGTTGTGTATTTATTTATAACTACACGGTACAAAACTTACAAATAATCAATTCATTGCTTTTGCAACGTTAACATAAGTATTGGAAATTCAACAAATACACAGTAAAACAATCAACAAGGATTGCAAAAAACGTCAACCAAGTAAGCTCATGAAATATCTACTTTATATGAAAAAATAGCATTCGTCTGAACTCACTTTCGTCCACATGAAATATGTCAACATCCGAAGCAATACTGTTGAGCATTGTTAATGCTCTTACCATTGGCATCCCCATTGCCAGACTGGTTCTACACTTTGGAAGAACAAACAAATTATGTACACGATTTCTTAGTTTATTTAATTTATTATTTATGAAAACGGTCCAAAAAAAACTCAATTTAAATATTATGCAATCTTATTCGTAAATGTATTCTACTACAGTGTTTTGCTATTTTAAAAACATTGTTTGTTATTAGAAAGGCTAATGTTTTTAAGTGGAAAATAAATAAATAATAGATTGACGCCAATCACAATAACTTCTTTATATTTGGTCACGTGTTATTTATTGAAGTTGGTATAGTTGTTCTTCATATCTAAACTAAAAATAATAAAAGATTAAAAATGCAATTAACTTCCTAATGTAAAAGAAACATTATCAAAGTTCATGTAGCCGGCGATAGTATATACATATTTTTTAGAAAAGCAAACATGGCAAATGTTACTGCTACTAAAATTATTTCGTTCTTGAGTAAGTTACACACAATTATTCTCTTTTTTGCGATCAAGAACATCCAAGCTATACAAAATGATATGCCATTTGTAAACGTGTACGTATAAAATATTGCTCGTCCGTCGTATGACAAAAGCAATATCGCCACTGTTACTATTACACGGCCAAATAAAAACTTAGCTTACGATATAAGTTTACTAAAGATATTGCAGTTTCTTATATCTTTTATTCAATCTCAATAAAATCTCCTTTTCTTATTTGTCATCGTGAACGTTTCTATATCTCATTTATGGGTGGAAAACTCAGACAAGATTGGAATAAGTAAGATAATACTGTTTTTAGTATTCTTCTAGGTTCTCGTGTTCTTGTCATCTGTAAATATATTTTCCAAAGTGATATTACGTATATCACGAAATAGACTCAAATAAAGTCTCCGTACTAAATTTAGTCAGGGACTTAGCCGATAAGAATATTAGTGCTTACAATGTACGACAACTTTGATAGTAAGTTTTACTCCCATGTTTTTATTTACTCTGTGACATAACCAACAATCTCCCAATATTCTTTTATATACGTTTATACTTCTATGTAGATACTTTGAATAAATACATAGATGTCCTATTTTTTCTTAATTGTATATTGAAATTTTCACTGTTTCCGTTGAGTACGTATTCTTCTAAAATATTCTCAAACTGTTTATTAACCTCTAATATTGGTCCAATCTTTTATCAGTCAATTATCATTTTGTAAAAAAAAATTATCGCCAATGAAAAGCCTTATTATAGAAGTAACGTACGAAGAGTATTTGATGGACTAGTACAATTTGTTACATTTTATTTTAACGCATATGCATATAATGAACGCTTTAAATGAATTATACATATTTATAAATGTTTCATTTGAATTGAAAATAAATATGTATTGTAATAATTCAGTGCCACTAATGAGCTTATTTGTTTTGAATATATTATATCATAGTTAATGGTTACGTTTATACATGAAATAAGCACTACTATGCATTTATTTATACGTACGTGATATTATATAATAATTGCTTTCATTACCTTACCATATTTTATTTGTTAACGATCAAGGCGAAAGAGATTGGTATCTTCATGTCGAAAAATATTATGATTTTATTTTTTGTGTTTGAAATTTTCATGCGTTTTCGATAAAAATATCCAGTCTTCATTGTTTACAAGGTGAATAAATAAATGAACTCCTAATTACGCTCAAACACTTAAGTCTTTATTTGGTAAACTCCGTGTACTTAGTTCTGAAAGTCAATTACATTATGATTTCTTTAGTCTCCGAATAGGCTTTCCGCTTTGTGTTTTACCCTGGTTAAGTGGTCTGAAGGGTACTTTTCCCAGAATCGTTTTGCGGCCGCTTAAGTTTGAAAACCGCTGGGGTAGACATAATTTGACCGCAAATACCGCTGTCTCTACGGCCTACGCCCCCGGGGCTACGGGCTACGGATTATCCGCAAACAGGATTATCCACGTGCACGCCGCTCCGATCCTTCACTTGTTTTAATTATGATAATGGCATTGGAAAATTGCCTTACGTATTTTAGATTATTCGATATATATAACGATGTATAATATATCGTGTACCCCATTACATTTTCCGTTGTTATGAATCTTCGTGCTGTGTTGTGAAGGTTTGACGATAAAGTTGAAAGAATAAATACATTATTATATTGCGCTTGGATTTCACATGTGGGTTATGTATAAAGTTTAAATGGAGATACAATTAGTTACAGTTTTACTTATTCAATTCTGATCGCATACACGAATCATGCAAGTATAATATAGTTTAGAACATGTGAGGTCTTGCATTTATTTGTTTCATATAAATTGATATATTATTATCCTTTTGAAATGTTTAAATGTTTGACCCAGCATTATTTTAATACAAATCTTAATCCTTTTTATGGTCTAATCTGTCAGTTTTTGTTACATTTTACAATATTTTATATTTAAACACTTATTACTATTTTCACAATTTAATAATATTCAGATTCGGGCTTAACTCATTATAAATCGAACAATTATTTAAAGATCCGAAATTTGATTGTAAAATTTTCCTATTTGTTATTATTGTTATGAGAATTTCATAATTATTTCTTATAGTGGACTTTTAATATATATATATTATAATATAAGTAGTAATTAGATTTCTTTAACATTTAATTTTCTATAGTATGTTACTTCATTTAGTCTCAGCTGTTATTAATATTAAAGCATTAATTTTGTATACCTGATAATTATAAACCCATTGTTTATATAAATAGCCTTGTTTAAATTTGTCTTGTATCAGTTGATAATGCTCGCCATGACCGAAACCGATCATGATATAACATAGGAAATAGCACTGAACTTTGCGATTTATTATTTAAACAAACCTCTATATCGATAGGTCAATGGAGTTTACATACACATACACATGTCGCATATGTGGATGCTTAAGACTTTTATTGGCTGGCGAGTGATCCTATTATCTAAAGCAGCTGTTCTATATTTGTAATATTTCATTTCTGCAACCAATAATATTTTAATTGTGCTTATTCAGCAATCGCGTGACGAAATTATTAATGCCTTTTGATACTGAAATTAATATCTAAAAAAAATACCACTTGTCTTCTTTAAGCTTAATATTACATAATTAACTAATGATGGAAAATAATATCTAATAATAAAAAGAAAATTGTTGAAAACTAAAGACAAACGCTTAGCAGAGCATGCTTTTATGTTAGCGGCGGTTTATTGAAACATTTGTATGCAAATTTCCTCGAGTATGCGCCCATCTCACTGCCGACCTCTTGACAGATAGATGTGTGGCGGCCGTTCAACTCGGTTGGACGCTTATCCGTACATCGCGTCTCTCGGCGTCGATCCATCTAACGCCCGATGGCGTCGACGTCGCCATCAGGGGCGTGATGGCACAATAGCAGGGCAAAACAAATTCTCTCATCACTAGTCCGCAAATACAAAACTTGAAATCGTCCAATCTTAATTCGACAGAATTTATCTTCGTGCTTTGTGACTGTTTTCAACGTAAATTAATTGGTTTTTGAAGTGAGAATTGGTTATGTTTAGATTGAAACCAATAATCATTGATTGAATTGGCATTCACTTGGTAGAACTCCATTATAACACGGTGAAAAAAAAGCAATGTATTTTGTATTTCTACACACCTATATATAGATATATACGATGATATACGACGCCATAGACGATGGCGTGAGCCGAAATAGCTATCAACTATTTTTTAAAAAATAATTGTGTAGAACTAAAATTGATATTTTTTTCACCGTGTTACCAAAAATCATGTTTATCCATTCTGTTTGAATTCTTTATTAATATCTTTCTAAATGCAGTTTTTTTCTTCTGGTGTAGTCGGTGGAATAATTTATCGTCTCTTGTTATTTCGACATGCGTATATCACTGAAATATTCTTAAAAAGTATGCCGCCTTTGAATCTTTATTCATTTTCTTTGATTGTATTTGTTTTTGCTAGTAAATATATCCACTAGCCTATTTTCTGTTTACCTATTGTTTCGCGTAATTCACGTCCAATAAAACTAATGGAATCTACTAGTTTTTTTCAATCAGTGCTTATCCTACGCCCGCATTGCATAATCGAAATTTGTTAATGCAAGCGTCGCCGTGGACGGGTTCCAATCCAACCGTTATGCGTCTTCTATATTAGGATCGGTACGGCACTGTGTTACCAACCTACCAAGTGTTGTCGTAAGGTCGACGTATCCGTTATACTGCCCCTCGGTCATTGTGTCTTCTCTTTCTTGTGGAAAGCGACACCGATAACACACTGGTACACTGAACTGTGAACTTTTATCCTACAATATAACACATCAAAAACATGGGGCTTTGTCACTGTAATATTTGTTTACAAAATTTGATCCTTTTTATTAAACGTATACTTTTACGTACGTATTTTAATGACATGTCTGTATGTTTTGTTAAATAGTATTCCCGTTCTTTTGGAGGTTCTTTGGTTCCGTGTATAATAAATACGCGTGTTAAATTGTAATTTATCAATAAATCCCTCATACTATACTTCGTATCTCTGAGCCGTTCACAGTTTGAATATCCGTTGAATGTTTTGTTATTATTATATTATTAAGTCCGAATACCAATATATATTTTGCATGTTGTGTAAATATAACCGTCATTATTGCGTTTTTTCGTATGGTGTTATTTCACTTATGTTTAATGGTGTTAATAAATTACACGCAGGCTTTCTTTCACCATTTAGTTTTATTTATATGTATATTATTACTCAAAATATATCAAAGTTTTATTGTACTTTAAAAATCATCGTGGGTGGTAAATATTGTTCGAAGAGGAAATGAAAATACAGCGAAAATAATTCACGAATGAAGACAATTTTTCATTTTGGTCATGCGTTTTCGGAAAATTATGACGCGAGAGGAAGTAAATGACGAAAATAATTTCAACGAAACTAACCATCATTTCGTGATGTAAATCACTCATTTTAGGTTTATTAAATCAATTATATACCGAAAAAATTCAATGCTATTTTTCATTCAAATAACACTATTTCTTCAATTAATGCTTAAATATTTTTACCCCCATTACTTTTTTTTCAATTTACCAATTATTATTTTATTGAAATTGCATAAGTGGTTGCGACGAAAAATATGAATCTAAATGATTCATACATCTATCGTCTTCTTTTACGTCATCTTATTTTTTATTATTTAGCGAGTGTTCTAACGATCCAAATGGGTAATGATTTGAAGTTTCTATGATTCACAAACATGCGAAATGTAAATAACTTCAGTCGTTTTTTTTTGTATATTATCTTTGATTTAAGCTTTCGAGCAAGTGCATTGTCGTATTAGAGAATAACTGTTTTTCTGTTGACACTTAAATAACTATCTTGATTACTTTTCTATAAGCTTTAAATGTTTATGTTGAAGATGCGAGTATTTGTGTCATTTATTTCATAATTTGCCGAGGATGCGATACAATTAGAGATTTGGACGAATCCTTTAGAGAACGGGTATTTCTTGTTGTGGAGTGTATTTTAATTGCCTTTTATCCGATTTAAATCGTCGAAACCAAATTCGATATCTATTTTCAGTCAAAACTGGTCCATCGATATCTGATGGTTTTTTCAGCCTTAGAGGCACTCAAGCAATGATCATGAAAAAGCCAACATGGCGTGAAGAATACGTTCTTCCATGGTTTCATGCGTTATTAATATGTTCCCTTAATATCTAAAACATATAATAAAAATGTGCTATTTTCACTGTTTTTTGATCAAAACTGAGGTCAAGCGAATCATGAAAAATCCTTTCGGATAACTTGTTGTGACCATTTCGGTCCAAGGGATTTATTTTTGAATCATGGTCGACTTACAATACCTTTTTTAAAACCCAATATTTAACATACAGAAGATCGACAGTTATTATTAGTTTCATTTAAAATCATTTGATAAATAAGAATCACCCGATTAAAAAACACCCGATATTAAATCGAGCAATCCTTGTTCTAAACCTCATAATTTATATTAAAATCCAGGAATGAACCAGGGTTAGTAATTTGGGTAAGCGTTGCTCATATTGCTGGACTGATAAAATAGGCCGATGATAGCGACCGTAGCTGAAAATAATATTTGATATTCATAAATGAGTGATGTGTACCAACATCATTACGAAAGTTTTAATTGAAATTGTTATGAAAATATTATGTTAATAAAGTAGTCATAATATTGTCTACATCTACGCGTACCTTTTTCGTTTATTTTGCATAATGTTGAATATGTATTTTAAAAGTTTTGAGACAGAAACTTCTTCGATACGTCTTACAAAAAATTGATATACATATCGCGTTTGAAATCTCGTCTTCGCGATTTCATTTCTTTCCGATGTGATCAATACATTTAAATCAGATTCAAATATAATGATTTGTTTAATTTATGAATACCGTATCGTCGATGTGAAATGGTTATTTATACATCCCATAATAACATGTTTAAATCATGCGTATCAAAAGACGTAATCTACATTAATTCCGATAAAAAAATGACATCTTTATGTTACTAGTGAACTTTGTTTTTTTTTTATATTTTACGTCGACAATATTATATCGCCCAGTCTCACGCTACCTTGTCAATAGGCACGAAGTACAATTATTCAGAACTCCGTCGTAAGCCGAAACACAGACCTTATCTCGAGCCGGATTATTTTAAAATGCCCCGTTGTACATTTTTTCGGTACGTATCAATTACTTGAAAATTAAATGTGGAACGAAATAATAAGTTTTCCGGTCGGGTAATTCCTCCCTAGTAGGTTTCGCGTGCTCGCAAACGATTGTCATTATTACCGGCTATAATATAAACAAGTCATTACCTCTACGTCATTGCCGCGGTTCTAATCAGCATCGGGTTCCCGTGGCCGATATTTAATTTTTTCTGATATATTAGACACATTAATTGGCCGTTAGGTAAAGCTTTTCTATTTGGAAGTACAACATATTCGAACGTTTTTTTTTTCTTATATTATAATAGGGGTAGGTAAACCTCCAAAAAGATTGTATACAACCTTTGTTAAAAATTACGAAATAAAGAAACACTTAGCATATAAAATAAAATTCTTAGTTGATGAACTAGATTTTCGTTCAAGTCTCGCTAAATTTAAAACGCTTGAATATTAATCTTTGGGTTAAAACAGTTAGTAAAATATCACGAGTGTTGTAATCAACAGATTTTGAATTTCACTTCAAATCTTATTTAAGTCCGTAACCGTATCCCTTAGAGATATGACATACGATGTAATAAATGAATTTATTAGAGAGTTTAGCTGTTTCAAAACAAATATTCCTTATAATTTATGATATCGACTGAAGGTGCTTGGTGAAATTTTAATATCAAATTTGGATTGTTGCAATTTTGAAATGAACTGAACAGAACTTACTTATCTGTTGCATCCGTATGATAGAATGCCTGAAGATGCCGAAAGGCGAAACCCGGGTCGTTAGTGAAAAAACATGTGGAATTGTACAAAATCGTAACAATACTAATTTTAATATTCCCTATTTATAAATTAATTGATATTGATAAATAAAACTTAAAAAGATACTGACTTAATATATTCCATTTGTTAAAACTATTACAAAGTTTAAAATCTTTCGAATATTATGAAATTCACACTCGATAGTTATTATATTTCCTATTATTGACTTCTGTCGGGCTTAGAGCATTCAACGTCATATAAATAAATATTGTATGAAACATGAATGAATTAAGTTATATGTTAAAACAAGTTTTTATGGTTGCATATGTAATAATAATGAATGTAACACGACATATGTGTTTTCTTCAGAATCTTGCCGATGACGCAAATTTTCTAGGGAAGTTAAGTTAGCCTGAATGATATGTACTTTGAGTCGACAAAAAGATTGATTACAGACTGAATAAGAGATAGTAAATAATATATCTCGATGCCGTTCATCCGACCGATGTTTAGTTACAAACCTTCCTTCCTATTCAGACTCCCCTTTTCTTCTGTCCGCCTTTAGAAACTGCGCTGAGTTACGATAACTTTCGATTCTCTCCTGAATGCAAAGGGAAAAAAATGCGAAATTGCGTAAGCTTTATCCACATACTGTGCGAGAGATGTACGATTTTCCCGAAAGCATCAAACCATAATGACCCAATTGTACGGAAGGATACTTTGCCAGGCATTTCGTCTGATTCGGGGGCGATTCGAATCGAGCGCGTGGTTTTTCTCGCCTTTTTTTTTATTCTGGATTACATAAAAAATCCATTGCCATATCTACTTAATAAATTTAACATGAACGCTTTGTGATTCCACACTTTAATATTTCTTTCAATTTTTTATCTCGAGTTTTTTTTATAAAAAGAACATTGTCCTTTTTTTTAATGCAACATCAAAAATGGTATCAAAACGTCTGGCAAAGACATCAACCACAAGTTCGTAACGTTCACAGGGAATGAAATAAAATGAAAGTCTAATCATTTTTTTTTTTTGATAGTGAGATAGTTTACCATTTCGAAATTTACGCAATAATTTTTTTTCACGCTTAAAATCACCCGCGCCCTTTCGCACATACATAATTTTATAAAAAAGAAAATATTAATTGCGAAAAAAATTTTCAACAAAGAATAATCAAAAAATCTTGTCTATATTGAATAAAAACAACATTTAAAGACTTTAATATGATAAATAGATAATACTCGCCGGTCAATCGCAAACCAAATTTCAGACGATTCCAAGAGGGAAATTTGGATATTTGTCGTATTTTAAAGTACGGAAAAAAACTAAGTTTGTACTATTTTGATAACATTGAAATTATAGTATTCATAAAAAAATATTTTCCTAAAATCTAAATATTCCATTGACAAAATTTCTTATACAATTTACTTAGACGGGAGCTACTTTTAAATGAATTTTCATGACGATCGATTTCTAACCAGATTATTATACGAAATGTTCTTGGTGCTTTTTTAACAGAAAACCTTAATTTTAAAATAATATATTTTTCTTTATAACCAAATTCTTAACTTTTTGCCCGGTATTTCAATATTGGATTTTTTTTTTATTATCACTCCAATATGCGTTGACCAATTGAGATCGTATCATCCTATAGCTGATAAGTGAATATCCAATAAGAAATGTCATTCAACAAGAATTTTTTTAATGATCATAATTATCACTTTTAAGGTGTTAACTGTCACTTCTTGATGGAAAGGCATGATATTTTAAATAATAAAAACACATTTTTTAGTACTTATTTCCACAATATATTTTTTGATCAGGACCGGTTTCGCTCATCGCGAGCATTATCAACTGATAGAATACAATTTATAAACAAGTCTATTTATACAAAACAAAAAAAATATTTGAGTTAAAGGTAGCAGGTGTACAAAACCATGGGTTCAAGAACTAGGAAACAATTTACATAAAATCATACAATATTGATACAAATAAAGTAAATTAGTATAAAAATTAAATGTTCACAATCACTTATTAAGAATTACAAATACAATTATGGTAAATCAATAATCCATTAGGAGCTCTGAACAATCAATAAGGAAGTAAGGAGTGGGAAATTTTAATGACGAAAATAACCCACACTTACTTCTTAATGGAACAAAATAAATTAATATACGAGAATTTTAATGATGATCAAACTAAAGATGAATCGATGAGATGGGAAGATATGGTCAGTCAGGGGCGTTCCAATATTTTCTGTTAGTCGATAGCAACATTAACATTAGTTAAAATAACAACAATAGTTAAAAAATATATTGTGGAATAAGTACTAAAAAATGTGTTTTTATTATTTAAAAGATCATAATTATATTCTATTATTATGGCAGATTCTAATACTTTTAAAACTGTATTTTTTTCCACAAAATTATCTATATTTCTTTGCTTAATATTTTTTTCACCAAGAACAACATCAGAAATTGAGGAGATTGTGGAAGATGAGAATCTTTAGGAGAATGTAAAATGTGTGGATGTGTATAAAACAACTGACAACGCCGCGGAAAATTGGTGCGGTGAACAAAACAAATGGAGATTTTGGTATGCATCATCTAAGTCGTCAGTTGCAAACTCAATCTGTTGCGACAGAATACTCATCAACAGGAGTGGATAACTTGCGTAAAATTAGTAAAGGTGATTTTTTTTTTGTACGGATAGAAATTACGGAAGAAGCTAAAACCTGCTGAGCCAACATTGTCACATATTTAGATATACCAAATGTAGAATGTTATGGGAATGTGATACCGAAATATATATCATACAGAAAAAATAATGGCTAAAAGGATATATGAATATCTAATAACAAAGAAAAAATGATAAATGGGAGCATTTTTGGTCACAATATTGTACTTATACCAAGGTTGGCATTATAATAAAAAGTTGAAATGATTGTGATCCAGCAGCCGTGATGTAGAACAACAACAATGAGTCAACAATGAATGTCCTCAAAAGAAAAACACAGCCAAGTGTTATATCGAAACATTACTGTTGTACTTAAAAATAAATGAAAATTGCGTAACGTAAGGGGGAAGGTCAAAATCTTTGCACTTTGAAAACAAATGCTATATTATGTTGGTATAGTATAATATAAAAAATTTGGTCTAAATTTTCTTTTTATTTTTTTACGTATGTGCACATCTTTGATAATAATACTGAAACAAAGTACTTGTCCTATTTAATCTTTCTATCATTTAACCCGCTGTGTTCCTACTACGACTACACTCCCAGTGTTGCAATTTTAGGACATTCTGAAAAAAATTGTAGAAGTGTAGTGTTGTATATCATTATGCTTTATTGAAGTTATCATGAATTTTAAGAGAGAAAAAAAATCGATCAAAAATGGTTTAAAATATTAAAATTATAAAAAGTTGTAATTATTATTTGGATCGACTAAATTTTTGCTTCGCGATCGACTGTTTGCCCACCCTTGATGTAAAGTGATCTGTGGCTATTGGAAAAATTCTTTGTATTATGTAATATGATCTTCCAGTGACATATTTTGGTCTAATCGGAAAAAGGTATGGTATTTTCCTCAACGATAACAAATTTCTAATAAATCGTAGCATTGTTCATTCAGTTGTTTGTTATGTTCACTTGGTGGCGTATTTTATTGCTAAGAGCCCTGTTTCCCATGACGGGAAGCTATAAAGCGTAGGGAATTTTCTTCTTGTGTTGTTTCCTCTTGGCCGGATGTAATATAACTCCGTCCGGCGTACATGGAAGAAGTTCGATGCCATTACATCGTATGTGGCTATGACGATTATTGCGTTTGGCGTATCGCCTCGCGCCTATGCCTCTCTTAAATTGCGAAATATAAGAACGTGCTGTCTCATGCCGTATCATCTTCCAGAGAAACGTAGTAAAACAACGCTGAGACACATTTTTGGCTTCGTTGTGTCTGGTACACATTGTGTTATATTCCCTTAACATATTCGTTGCTGGTTACCCCATGTACTACTCATTTGAGTAGTAAAACTCAAATAATTTTAATTTGTCACACAGCTCTAAAATTTCTTAGCGTCTCGAAATTGAAGGGCTTAGGAGGTACAGTGCAATACAAAGATCATGAATCATGAATTATATAGTTCTGACGATGGCGTGAGCCGCAAAAGCTATCAACTATATCCTTAAAATTTTGTAGAACTAAAATACATCGCTATTTTTTTACCGTGTTATCATGAATCGCCCTCATAAATAAATCAAATTCTTCCACGTATTCAATTTCAATTTCGACAAAAACTCTAAATATTAATCAAATGTGCTGTAATAAAATACTGCTTACGTTTTTAATATATTTTTAATATAACATTTCAATCCGTAAAAATATAAACAAATTTTCTTTTGTGTGCTTTGTTAAAGTTATTTTTTTGGACATCGCCGTTGATGCTTGATAATTATTAAAAAAAGCTTATTTCAAACGAAACAAAATTAAATTAATGTATTTAAAGATAAATATTTTTTTTTAATTTTTGGCGATAAATATTGTTTCGTGTTTTAATTGCTTTTTGGTTGTTTCGCAATTTGTGTATTGTCTTGAAGACATGACCCGCTCAACACATTCCGCGACACCCACAACCTTCTCTCCCTTCTACTACACTCACTTCGCCTATCCCGTCTTATAAACATAAACTTTGAGATGCCGTTGTGAATAAATAATTACGGGAGTCTGTCTTAGGAGGGCTCGCCGTTCCCCTCCTCTTTCAACTCGCATCTCGCCAGTCTTCCAGCATAAGGTGTTTGATAATTCATCGTAGATGACGATATCTTAAAATTTTACTTTCGATGACAAGAATGGTTCTCATTATACATTAAACAAGTAAGCTTCGTAATTAGCGCTTGTTTTTGATTAATTTATATGTTTTATTCATAATCATTAGATTTTCGTCTTTCGGCGTTAAATTTGATAAACCGCATCTAATAACTGCGACCTCTATTGTCGCCCAGTCTCAAATTTATAGCACTCTTTTTTTATTTTTAAATCGCTGCAAAAAATCTGAAGGCTTACTTTATTTTTTTGATTGAATTGGCATTCACTTGGTAGAACTCCATTATAACACGGTGAAAAAATAGCAATGTATTTTAGTTCTACAAAATTATTTTTAACAAATATAGTTGATAGCTATTTCGGCTCACGCCATCGTCAGAACTATGCTTAAACTAACATTCGCTTATCTATATATAGCTGTGCAGAAAAGGCACACAACACATCTCTCTCCTGTTCCAACGGCCTAGCTTGTTACTTTAACACAATGACACTAAATTTTCAAAATTCTAAATGAAACAATAGGTGTCTATGACAATAAGATTATATGTGGGACGGAAGTGATCCTTACTTTATTGTTTAACCATCGCCAGTATAAAATCTTTAAACTGAAAGTTTCTTCCTTTAGAGGGCACGGGTAGCAATTGAATTATTGGATTTAGTTTTCGAATCCTGTTTATATATAACATTTCGTGTCTCACAATAGTGAACATCGATTATGTCATAGGTTGTTCCGTTTGATTTTCTTTTGTCTCGCCGTAATTCATGATAATATTCCTGACACTTATTTAACACGGTGAAAAAAATAGCAATGTATTTTAGTTCTACGAAATTATTTTTTTAAATATGGTTGATAGCTATTTCGGCTCACGCCATCGTCAGAACTATGCTTAAACTAACATTTGCTTATCTATATATAACTGTGTAGAAAAGGCACACAACACATCCTCTCTCCTGTTCCAACAGCCTAGCTTGTTACTTTAACACAATGACACTAAATTTTCAAAATTCTAAATGAAACAATAGGTGTCTATGACAATAAGATTGTATGTGGGACGGAAGTGATCCTTACTTTATTGTTTAACCATCGCCAGTATAAAATCTTTAAACTGAAAGTTTCTTCCTTTAGAGGGCACGGGTAGCAATTGAATTATTGGATTTAGTTTTCGAATCCTGTTTATATATAACATTTCGTGTCTCACAATAGTGAACATCGATTATGTCATAGGTTGTTCCGTTTGATTTTCTTTTGTCTCGCCGTAATTCATGATAATATTCCTGACACTTATTTAACACGGTGAAAAAAATAGCAATGTATTTTAGTTCTACGAAATTATTTTTTTAAATATGGTTGATAGCTATTTCGGCTCACGCCATCGTCAGAACTATGCTTAAACTAACATTTGCTTATCTATATATAGCTGTGTAGAAAAGGCACACAACACATCCTCTCTCCTGTTCCAACGGTCTAGCTTGTTACTTTAACACACTGGCACTAAATTTTCAAAATTCTAAATGAAACAATAGGTGTCTATGACAATAAGATTGTATGTGGGACGGAAGTGATCCTTACTTTATTGTTTAACCATCGCCAGTATAAAATCTTTAAACTGAAAGTTTCTTCCTTTAGAGGGCACGGGTAGCAATTGAATTATTGGATTTAGTTTTCGAATCCTGTTTATATATAACATTTCGTGTCTCACAATAGTGAACATCGATTATGTCATAGGTTGTTCCGTTTGATTTTCTTTTGTCTCGCCGTAATTCATGATAATATTCCTGACACTTATTTAACACGGTGAAAAAAATAGCAATGTATTTTAGTTCTACGAAATTATTTTTTTAAATATGGTTGATAGCTATTTCGGCTCACCCATCGTCAGAACTATGCTTCAACTAACATTCGCTTATCTATATATAGCTGTGTAGAAAAGGTACACAATACATGTTCTCTCCTGTTTTAACGACCTAGTTTGTTTCCTTCTCGCAATAAAACTAACAACTGTAAATGAAACTAAAAAGACGGCTATATCAATAAGTTCACATATGACACGGAAATGGTCCATAACATAAACAAAGAAACACCCCCCAGAGGATTCAAATAATGGTGACCGACTTATATTAGTTTGTTCGTTAAGAATCCTTTGTGATAATTGACATCTTTCGCCGTGTTATAATGGAGTTCGACCAAGTGAATGCCAGTTCAATCAATACACTTATTTAAACTGCAAATTTGGTATAACCAGTTTTTATAAAAAAATCTACCGTTAAATCTCACAAATAGTTATAAAACTTATTATGTTATCTCGGGCGAAAAAAATACCGATCATTTATCGCTGTGTTCCGTTAAAATTCCTGAAATTTTTCCGTCCTCTTCAGCGGCAGTGAGAATCCGCCCATTTTCCGGCTATGTTTTCAGTTAATGTGTTTTTTTTTGTTTGTTTTCTGTCCATCGCTTTCCTCCATTCGGCGCGGGTGAAGAGGACGCGCGCGGGTCGTGCGGGCTCGGTTGCCATTCGGGAATTATAGGCCGCTTTGAAATGTACCCGCAATATAAAACCGTATAAATAATACTACAAAATCTTTCACTTTCCAGCGCCTCTTGAATGTACAGTTATTTCTTTGCAATTAGACACTGCATAGGAGTTTTAAAATAAACATTCATTATTATTCTGAGTGCGGTTATGTTATGTATGAACACGTCTTCTGAATCAGATAAGCTGTTTGCAACTCGGCTCTTAACTTTAGAGTATTCAATTTTTAAGCGAGACACTCTTCAGTCTTAATTTTTTGCAGTGACGACTTCTTTTGTAAACGTGGCTTGTCAGTTATTTCCATCTACACGAATAAAAAATGAATCAAAGTGCATTGTAAAAAAGTTATAATTATTATATTAATTATATTCCGTAAGAGTTTGAACACATAGCAAATTGATTGAATCCTTTCAATCACATTTTATATGATTTTGGTTTTTCATTTCAATAAATGTCAAGTTATTCTGTGAGGTACTTTCTGAAGCATATTATTATTTTATTTAGTTGGTGTTAAGAAAAAAAATGAGTTGGGGTTTTTTTGATAAAAGAACTCCAGATAAAACTAAAATAATATATTTTTTTATTATTATTTATGTTGATTATCGGCCATTGCAACCTAGTGATATATAGATATTTATCGATCGAATATTTCAAGTCTTGGATAGCTTTTAGAAAGAATATACAAATATTTTACACCCGACGTTAGATTTTTGTGAGATTTCTAAACGAATACATATTCTACATGCTTCCTTGACAAAAAGATAATTCATCAGAAAATAAAATTCAATTTACTGCTTAAACATATTGAAACAATATTTTGAAAAATGCTTGATAACTACAGTTAAACATATGTTCAAATCAAATTCAAATTCCATCAAGCGGTTGATATCAGAAATTATATATTAGTCAACTGAAAGGGGTTTTAATTCTTTCCATAATAATATTTCACTGAAAGAATCCAATATGAATTTTGCTTAAAACTAGAAATATGTAAAAAAAATTATTCAACATTGTTTTTTTTTTAATACTAGAAAATATTACATTTTGTGATATGTGGAATTGTTGTACGTTTTTTATTCATCCAATATAATATATTTATTTTTGTTTTAACTATGAAATATTCTTTTATGAAAACAGTGTGATGTTTCAAAGTTTAATATCGGCTTAATCTTGGAAGTATTATAATTAGGACGGCAGGCTGTGCGTTTTCGACGGGGTATGCTTTATTATTATTATCTCCGCTACGCCATACAAAGTATATTGAAGAAGGAAATTATTTTAACAAGCACTCTGTTGTTTGCTCGCTCTAAATTACTTTTCGCGAAATACTCCAAAGCATGTAATTCGAATAATAATTATTATTGTTTTCCTCGCAATCCCCCGTTTAACCGGCGCCGTATTTGCGTAGCTGCTCCTTTATAGAATGTGCTACGCCAGTAGGTGGGTACTCGGTAATTCCGCATTTGTTTTTACGAGATGTGATTGCTTTTAGATCCCAAAGATACACTTGCTTTACGCGTCAAAGGAGCGATCCTACTCTGGCCTAACATGCCTTTTACTTCTCGTAGGTTTTTCTTCTTTCTTTCGAGGGAGAAAGAGTATTTTAGCATAATTAATAAGTGTAATATTCTGAGAGGTATTCGGTGTCGTCTTTCGATGGGATTGAAATATATATTTTTTTAATAGAAAAAGAAAGCGTGCCGTCAACCGCTTATGATTATGTGTTACTTTCATTATTTTATCATTTTTTTGAAATGAGATAGTAAATACTTATTAGGAAATATGATATATTGAAGAAAAACAACTCAATATTCGAATACCGTCATCAATTTCACCAACAATAATGCATGCAATGCTTTTTCGAGCTTTCTTGGCTATCAACGTATAGTTTTTGACGAATTTCTATTGTATGTATCGAAAGTAGATATATAATACATCATTTTGTAGTAGTTTATTGTGTACCTTTTTGCAACATTACCAATATTTTTTCATTGCTCTTAACATTTTATCGGTTAGCTATTTTTTTATTAATTTAAGATATCTTCTTATTTGTATGCAGTTTCCATATGTTGTATTGTCACTACTAAACCGGCAGTCACCTTTCGACATCTTCAGACCTTCTATCACTTATACCATCGTAGCACTATATTCGAAAGAATAAGATATTCTATCGGTTTCAAAAATATACCAAAGGGTGTTGCTGCACACCGCTGTGTGAAACAAATACATATTTTCCGTATTATGACCATGTGTTCAGAATGCGGGCACGTCACTGTTTGTTGTACGTATTGTGTTTATCATCGATTGGCGAATCGTGGCGGGCGAGGTGAGAAATATTGCACACAACTTTTATCAGCTCAATTTGCCACCGAGATAAAAATATATATTTGCGGTCTTTTGTGGCGTGTGCCAAATAATTTGAATGTTCGCGAAAAATGTTTGCTGAGGCAGGCAGCCACTCGCTCACCTATTATGCATACATACGGGCGTACGTACGTATGTGTGCAAGCCGCCCTACGCGCAGAGGAAATTCAAATACAGCTGCCATTTGTCACATTTGATAATATTTAATGTCGGAATTTTTCTACACGTAAAAAATATCAATTTTCGCCAGACCGAGGCCTTCTTCGACAAATGCTTTTCAAACGTTTCACTTGTTTTTGTAGTTGTGTAGGCTTGTCACTGAGGGTTGAAAAAATAGTATTCTCAGTGGTGTTATAGTAAGATTTTAAAACTTTAATTATCACTGCCTAGCAGTTGAACAAATTATTATTTTTTTTTTAAATAATAAAAACACATTTTTTAGTACTTATTTCCACAATATGTTTTTTGATCAGGACCGGTTTCGCTCATCGCGAGCATTATCAACTGATGATATTTTAAATAATAAAACAATGTGTTTTTATTATTTAAAATAGCATGCCTTCCCGTCAAGCAGTTACAGTTAACACCTTAAAAAAATATATAATTTTAATATATTTTACATACTATTTTTATCTCACACTTGAAATACACTCTTCTTTAATAATTGAATGCTAGTAGTAGTGATTTGTCATTTCAGTTGGGTGTAATGATTTTTTTATCGATTGTAATAATTATTGATATGGTTGTAATTTATCATTCAGGCTTATCATTCCTACACACAGCATGTACAGCATGTAATAATAGTTATCCTCGTTTGGAGAATAGTCAACTGTGGGACGTGCAATCATAAAATTATATACGCTCTCCCTTCTGAATAATACGACTCATGAGCTGGGTCAGATTCCAAGTTGGGTATATATTTCTAATCATCTCTTGTCCAACGTAAAATATTGAAATGTGATTTGCATACACTAGTTTGTGAAGTATCGTTAGAAAATTATTCAAATGTATTTAATACTACACGGATAATAATTCAGTCCTTAAGTATATATATATTAACTTTACTTAAATCCATACATTTTTAGTCCACATGCTTCCTAAATGACGTGGAAATTATCATTGTGCTTTGTTATTTATGTGATAAGCACCAATTATTTTGGATGAATATGTAAGTTTTTAAAAGAAGTTGTTTTATTTTACTTATTTACATGTATTGTGATTTCTTATCCTTACAAGAAAGCTTTCATTCCGGTATTGCTTTAAAATTATTCACGGCGATGTTCATGTTTTAGATAAAATTCAAACTTGCTTTGTTTCTGTAAGTGTAAATTATTAAACTTTTACACAAAATCTTGAAATAAACTAATGAAAATAACGTTATATTAAAAATAGTCTTCATCACACGTTGACAGCATAGTAAGATTGATTTTACATTATTACTAATATTTTTATAGAAGGGGATAATATTACTTTGGTGCTAATTTTAAAACACTATCGAGTGCCGTATCCTGCAAAGTTTGTCAGATGGGAAACTGTGGAAGACTTATTTAAAAGAATCACACTAAGCATTTCTTCGAAATAAGTCGGCAACAAACGGTTTAAAAAAGAGATTGGATTATGTTGGCAGTGGATATTAATGGAACATTTTGTAAAAGGTCATGTGGAAGTTATTCTTGAAAAAAGCCATATAATTCACATCTTAAATAAGTCTCAAATTATTCTAAAATGTCACTCACTGAATTTTTGGAGCACTCGCTGGAGCAGCTGTCTTTTTGTATAGTTGGCCATTGATTGATTCAATTCATGTTGAAACGTAAAAAATAACAAAAAATCCAATAAAATTTTCGAAATAAATACGTAATTTTACCTGCGCCGCGAACATATCCGTCAATGCAGAGTTTTGTATACAAATTAACTTTTTTAACCGTCGTAGTAATCGAGCTTGGTCAGTGAAATTTAAATTATCAATTTAATACATTCGTAAAACACTTTGTTAATTCATTCTATATATTTTTTTTATTGTCACTGTACTTACAATATTTGGAGAATTTGTGTCGAGCTATTGGGCGGAGATATGATTGAATGTCGGGCGTATTTCGAAATGCTTTCATAACGTTTACTTCTTGTTTATTCTCGTGTCACTATTTGTGTCTTGTCAAATTAATGACACACGATGACTTATTTTTTTCTTTTTCCACGCTGTACCGGTGGGTTATTTTTTGTGTATAGTAATTTGTATTCTGACAGGTATTTTTTCTTTGTGACGGTGTTTTTTTTATCAGTATTGATGAAATCATATTTAATTTTTGACTTCATACTTCTATTAGAATACATTTAATAATGCTTTTACATTTGCTAAATCGACACGATCTTAATGTACCATTGTGAACAATTCTTTTGTTGAAAATTCATGATAGATTATGGCATAAATCAAACGCAAGACATTTAATCAGAAAATAAATAAACGTATGTGGTAATCCATAGTATTACAACTACATAATTTACATTTATTTTATTAGAAAGAAATAAATTATTTTCAGGATCCAACTCATTAAGAATACATTATTTTCAGGATCCAACTCATTAGGAAGACATTATTCTTACCTATAAATATTGTTTATTTATTTTTTTTACAATTTCCGTACGATATTTATATATACATATATTTTTTTATTATAATTTATGATCAACTGAAGGTGCTTGATGGAATTTCAATATCAAATTTGAATTGTTACAACTTTGTACGATTCCAATTTTTTAAAATTGTTTTGTCATTAACGATCCGGGTTTCGCCTTTCGGCATCTTCAGGCATTCTATCACACGTATGCAACAGAACTGACGTAAAATAAACAGTTAGCATCGTATATATACTCAACTTATTAATTACAGGAAAACACTTTCCCCTAGGCAAGCAGTACATTACAGCTAAAACAAAGTTAACAATATTAATCTAATAATAATTAACACAATTGCCTGTGATAATTTTCATTAACGATGGTGTTAATGAGTCATTATTAAAAGCGGTTTTTCAGTCAACTAATATTAAGATGCCGAAAGGTGAAACCCGGGTCATTAGTGACAAAACACGTGGAATCGCACAAAGTTGTAACTATTCTAATTTGATATACATACATATAATTGTCAAACCCAAAAATCATTTCGCTATGTCCCTGTTGCGTGATTTAACCTCTTTTTTTCTATTGTCTTGTCGCCGGTATAGATTCACTTTTTGATACTAGAAGATAATAGTTGCTTTAAAAATTGGATTTTCCATATCAGCGACAAATTTGATCGCCAGCCGTGCAACCCTGCCGTCCACGAATGCACTCAAACTCAATCCATCTCCGTATATCATTGTGGAGGTAGAGTGTCAGCAACACCGCCGATTGCGTTGTATAACCGTAACGTATGCCCGTGTATGGGACAGGTTTTCATTAGCATAAGTGTACCGAAAAATCGAAACAAAAAATACGTAGAAACATACCTATTTGTATTAAGCATGTTTATGTTGTAAATTAATCTTGGGATTTCTTAAAACAATAATTGCGAATTTGTCACCTGGCCCGGGTTTTTCGCCTTTCGGAATCTTCAGGCATTCTAGTCGTATAGTCAGTTCTGTTGCATCCGTGCGATAGAATGCCTGAAGATGCCGAAAGGCGAAACTCGGGTCGTAAGTGACAAAACATGTGGAATCGTACAAAGTTGTAACAATTCAAATTTTATATTGAAATTCCATCCAAAATAATTGCGAAAATCAATTTTAAGCAAATCTGTGCTGCAATTTCATTCCATTTCCAATACGATTGTAGTGATTTTTTTCTTCGTATACCTTAATATCTCATTTGGACAAATAAACTTTTATTAAATTAATGTTTATCGATGTAATTTGACAACGTAAACGAACTAATAAGACTATCATATTGGCGATACCAATTCAGCTAGCTATGTTGAATTATATTAGCTTTTTATATAGTGTTATCGTAAATCGGTATTTTTTTATCTATATAAATAACTAATTGTTGTAAGAAACTTAAGCTTTACGTATTCGCATTTTTAGGATAGTTACGGAAATTATTGGAGTCCTTCATTTGTTTCGGTCGTCCCCGGTGGTGGCGTGCCAACCGATAATTTAAACGTTTCTTTCGTTCCTCATTTACGTGTCGCGCAGCGGTCACCAATGAGGCATAAATAACACTGCAGCTGATCACTATCTGCGGCGCCGGGAAACAAAGAAAGCTCAGCACCGGTAGGCGGAGATGAAAGGGGCATTCGAGAAATATATCGCTCTGCCAGTTTGATACCCGGAACAACTTCAATGTGAACCGTATCGTCGAGGTATTTTAACATTGTATTCTTTACTGATGATAATAGTCTAATTTATTATTATAGCAAGATTAAGCGAAACAGGCTGTATTCAAGCGAGTACGTTCACGTGCGGATATATCTGGTTTATCACTCTGGATCTGAAAGTTTTTAACGATGGCTATATTTTGTAAATAGTTTCAAAACACACACACAACTACTAAATTTAATATTTTCCATTTACTTAACTGGTACGTTAAAAACGTAAAAAAATATTTGTGACTAAGATAATTCCTTCCGTGTATGGATTTTTAATTTAAAAAAAAATATGTGGAATACTGAAATCATGACAAATGAATATTCATAACGTGCATCTAAGCAATACACTTGTGTACACGGCGCCTGTAAGGACTAGCGTAACCATATGGTCACATATATTTTCTACAAGAAAGCATTGTTTATTTTTTTTTTCTTTCATTTTTGCCAGACGTATTTTAATATTCGTTAATAAAATATAGCTTAAAATTTTATTTTTTAGCAAAACAAATCCTCGTCTTTGGAAGGTTAATTGAACGTTTATTTTTTACATACTCTTATACTATATAGAACCATTCGTTATGATCTTTTTGTGTTATTATAATCACAGGGATACAGTAAAATTCATATGAAGTTCGCTGATAATGTAAAATTGATCTTCTTTAAAGATGTCTCTATAATTATTATCATGACAATTTGAATGTATTTTAAAAATGAGTTATTTAAAAAAAAATGGTACGGTTCGTGAAAATTACAGCGTTACAGACTTAAAAAGCAAATAATAATTACACGCCAGACAGGGAAGACACCAAAAAACGATATGGCAACCGAAAAATAAAATTTTCATCGCCGCAATCCATCTGATGACCCTCCACGACGCTGGCTTTGAGGAGGCCTTTCCCTCCAGACGCTGTCCTCCTCGGACTTCCTTCCTTCCTGAGTCTTTTCTTTTCATGCGCAGTTTTTTCTACCCTCGAGAGAAAACGTAAGACGGGGTTGAAATCGGTCTGAGAGGTTTCGCCGTGCATAATCGCGCCTTGCTGGATGAGCGAGTATTGTGCCACCGCGATATGCATCAGCCGCTTTCAGATTCAAAACTCAACATGTACATTTATTATTTTGTGCTTAAAATTTTCAAAAAAATCACACAAATACATTATATTTAATTGAATGACATCTTTTTTAACTTTCCCGCACCCGTGTGAAGCATACGAACCCTTTCCTGATCTTATATCAACAGAAAATGCCCTACGAGAGCTGTTTGGATTTTGAGTACGATGTGAATCTATTTTGAATCTGATAACGAAAAAATGTGTTGTTAACTAGTATTTTTTTATTTTTGAAGTTCAGACTGAAATTGAAACTCTTTTTGTCGATTTACGAATGAATACGCAACATCATATCTTCATATCAGATTATATTTTCCGTTACTCGAAGTCTAAAAATTGATTTGTTAACTAGCGAATCATGATTAAATTGTAGTCATAAATTTTATTGATAATTGCTGAATTTTTGTATGTAATAATTCCTCCATATCTTAATCACAAACCCATTTAAACTGTATTTAATAGTTGCACATGCCTAGCACGTAACATTCTGATCGATACGGCAGTGTACTAAAAAAATAATACTTGAAATCCAAATATTACTTACTTTATATATTTCAATGTAACAGTTATATTTCGAAGATCTTTCGATTGCAAAGTTTGAGAAGTGATAAAAGAGGCTCTTAAAAAACCTTATTTTTCTTAATCTCTTTTTAATAAAACGTTGTCTATGGTTTCAAATCTGGACGCCTCATTTAGTATTTGGTTGCAATAAAGGACGGCAACAGAGGAGCAGATGGATTTCTCTCCGCGCCGCGTCTCAGTGCCATTACATTTTGCCCCGGTTTTGTCTTTGAGTGGGTTTTTAAGCTAGGATTTTTTTTGCCCGTATCGCAGGAAATTTTTCGCCCCGCCTCTGTGTAGCCTCCCTCCGCTGCCAAGTCTAAAAAATGCGGCGCGGTACTATATTTCGGAAATTAAAGAACACGACATTGACTGCAGAAATGATTTTGAGTATATGATATTTGTTCACGTTTCGTCATATGCAAGTTCGTTAAAATTTTTTGAAAATTGTGTTATTTGATTATTAAACTTATTTTTAAATCACGGAAACATGATACAGATATCAATAAATATTACAGTTTTTTGTATGATTAATTTTCATGTATTCTTAATCTCTCTTTAGTAACTAAAAAGTAACCTATTTTTTATAAATATCATTAGTATATTCGTAAAGGTCAGTCACTTACAGCTCCATATCAGAACGAAAGCGTGAACACTTTTTGTAAACGTTATCGTTTTTGTAATTTTGTTAATGTTTGGACAACCAACTTGAATAATCCATTTTGTTTTAATTGGATATTAGCTTACTTAATAATTTCCATGATTAACACGCTGAAAAATAGCAATGTATTTTAGGTCTATTTTTCATCGTGTTATAATAGAGTTCTACCAAGTAAATGCCAATTCAATCAATAAATTTCCATAATTGATTGATAATATTTCGAGCATAAATCATCAATTTGATCATGTGGCCGGATCTTAAAATTCAGTGTGGCTTAGTTACTGCTTGAAAAAGTGAAAACATCCATCCACCCTCACAGCTTTAATTATTCAATACTTTTTTTTCTGCTTTTTTTTGTCAAGCTTTTTGTCCTAAAGCGACAATACTTTAGACAACAGTTTATTCCATGCGAGATTTATTTTAATGTTTTGAGCGTTATATGACAAACATTTAATGAACCCTTTTGATAATATTAAATCGTCATAGTTTAAGTAAAGAACGTTTATCCAGAATTATTTTTATAGTTTTAAAATATATGAGCTCAATCACACGTTTTTAATATTTCGTATACAAAGTAACTGATGAGCAACAATAAAAATGTAAAAATCTTTTCATAGAATTTCGAATATTTGTTTTTGTAGTCTTGCTTGTTTTTTTATTTCAATTTGAATCAGCTTGTGGGTTTTGAAAAACGATAACGACAAAAACCAACACATTAAGCAACACAAATATGGCTTACGAAATATTACACAGTTGTTTAATAATCACTAGATATTCTAAACTCACTCTGAACTAAAACTTCAAATACGCTTGAATTAAATAAAAGATCGGAATATTAAATACATTTATGGTTCTTTTTTTTAAATGTATCTATCAATGTGTTCATTATAAAATAAATAATTTTCATGTACACACATTCAATATAAGAGTAATTTTATATAATAATAGAAAGTATCTTTCTATCTTTCTCGGCATTAGATTGACTTTCAACATTTTTTTTTTATAATTATTGTATAATAGCAAAAGAAAAAATCTAAGATGGTAGGTTTAAGATTGTTCCATTAATTGCATTTGAAGTTTAAAAATTGTAATTCTTTGGCGTGCGTACATTATGCGCCATGCTTTTATTTTATTTCAAAGGATTTAACGGACCTTTCAAAAGCTCTAATTTTGAAAAGGTTTAATGAATCTTTTATGTGGCTTTTAATGAAGTTTTCTATTTTTATAGCTTAGTCGTATTCTGAGGTTGTTTATCACAAGAAAGCTTCTATTTACGACGCATTGTTTCATCGCCCTAGCACCATATAATGTATTATATAATATGTGCTTCGCTGACTTGCGTATTGATAAGTGATATAAATTAAATAGATTTAGCTTTGCATGTTGGTTCGAAATAATATCGTCATTTTATTCTGACATTGTTAAACGAAAATGAATCGGCGATATTTTAAATTGCACGGAAAAATCTGTGATTTTAGTAAAGGAACGGTATGCCCAGTCTAACCATTGCATATACCCTAAGGAGAGAGATGGGTTACACTTTGACCTTTTAATGAAATTTTTAAACCATGTGAAAGGCTCTTTACTATGTTTTTATTATTTTTCTATTACTTTCACTGTGTCTTGTCCTACGCCATGGAATGGCCCATTGCTTTATTCTGTGTTTTATGAGTTAGGCTTTAATATATATTTTTGCAGCGATGTCCTCTCCTAGTATAAATATTGCACAAACAGAAGTTGAGATATGATGATTGCTTATTATTCTGACGCGAAAAATCTCTTTATTTAGTGGATGAAACTAAAATAAGTCTAGTATTTAGATAATCTATCTCTTCGCCTCATCTTTTATGGCCGGCTACATGGGTAATTATTTCAGACATTTATGCATTCGAATGCAAATGTGTGTCAATTAATTTATGAACTTGTCCACCCTGGCATTTTAACCAGTGGGCATCGAAAATGAAGAACCACTCGGCTTTTAGCCTGGCATGATGTATAAATTAATTGTAGCATACCATAGAAATCTGTAAACAGTATCTAATATAATCATCGTGTTCCGAATAATAGGCGCAAATATTTTTTTTTATGTTTCAACGTATCTATTATATTCACCATTTTCTTTGATTTTTATAAAACTTTGATGTGTTTGTAATTCATCAAAATTTTATTGTTTTTTGGTTTACCTTAAACACATTTAACTGTCAGATTTGTATTTTGAGTATTCAAAGAACGTCACTGACGCGCAGTATAAGTTACCCCATAAGATGGAAGTGGTATCAATACAAATTAATTAACTAAGTAGAATTGAATCGTTTTATTCCAGCCCATTCATTATTTCCAACTGTATTGTATTATTAATGAAGTTCTGTGAAATAATAGTAAAGTTGGCTCAGTGAAAATACTCCACACTTTTCGTCATCTTTCTAATAGATATTTAACAAAAGATAAATGTACATGTTCCTGATTACTAAGTTAGAATATTAAACAGGGTTCTAAATACTATCGACGAGTCAAATAATTTTCAATATTTATTTACGCGCTAAAGTAGAAATAAAAAAATTCTTATTGGTCGAATATAATAATTGTTCTATTTCTTGATTTTCACGGACTTTTACTTCGTTCGGTTGGTCGTAGTTTTCAAAATTTCCAAGAAATTATTAGATATTATGGTTAAAACAGCGTTCTCGTAATAATGATAAGTATTCATAAAACGTAATAAAAAAAATAAACTCGCCAATACTGCGATTATATGTGGAAATATTTCATAAATTAAAATGTAGCATTAATTCGTAAATACCATGAATATTGGAAATTCCCTAAGGATATTTTATCTTAATTTTCTAAACGGTAAATTTTTATATCGTACTTTTTGTTATTTTAAATAATTGTTGAATTGCGTTGGAATTTCTGTAAACAAAGAAAATATTAATTGAAAGTCTGAAAGGCGCTATACTCAGTTTCTCCTGTAGATACTGCCGATACTATTTATCATTTTTTTTTTTTTTTTGTTGAAAGTAAAAATGTAGCGAGAAATGTGAGGAATGTTTTAAACGAAGCTTCGTGAATGAAATGGCATTGCCCGAATTTCGCTAGCGTAAAAAGGAGAAGTTTCTTTGTGTTTCGTTATCAGGAAAGTAGGGGAGTAGAGGAGAGTATGATATAGCACTCGACTGCTGCCCGATAGTGGAATAGAGTTACTTGATGCAGGGCTGTTGTGTTGAATTTTGATTATCTCCTGTATGCAATGCTGGAAACTACATATTCTACAACTTAAATGAGAATGCTTGATAATATTTTGCTGGCATTGTTGTTAGAACTAATTATGATATGCCGCCATGTAGCCGGTGATAAACGATGCGCTCTTCGGTTGCCGTAATCACTGATTCGAATCTTATAAGAATACTTTTATTGATTTATTTGAAAATCGTTGTAAATTTTTTTTAGGAATGCTTGGATTTATACCTAAAACTTTTCTCCCACCTATCTGATCTTAGACCTCTCCTTTAATGATTAAATAAATAATAAATGAGTAACAAGTTATTTCGGCACAACAATTTCTGCTGAGCTATATATATCTTAATATTGAATATATTATATATATATTGAATATTAAACACAATATATATTCAACTCTTTTAAAATATTATTTCAATATAGGTACGGTATTTTTGTAATTAAAAACTTTGGACTCTAAAACGATATTATAATTTTCATGATTGAATCGATTCAATCAACCAACTGGATGGATTCTCTTACGCGGGTTTTTTTTTTAATAAGGATAGATCCCCTTTTCACACAACTTTGATCAATAGAGATCTAAATGTAAACATAGTTGTTTAATGTTATTTTTAATAATCATGGATTGTGTGTTAGATTCTTTTCAAAGTTGACGCTTCGATTTTTTCATGTGACAAATTGTTTGCAATCAATTGCCGATGTTTGGTTTAATCGTGTAAAATGTATAATGAAATGCCAACCCTAGGTCACTAGACTAGGTAGACGGAGGACGTTGACACCCCCATTTCCCCGCTCTTCGAGCCAACCCCGCTGGCTGCCTCTCGCTCTCTTGGCCCTCAGATGTTTCACTCGCCCCAACCCTTCCTGAAAGTCGCAATTGAAGCCGACTCTTCAACCGTATAACTTCACGCAGATACTTTCAACTCAAATTAATGATTAACCGTTTCCTTAGATAATCTGGCCACTTGCCTATCGAAATAGCTGTACACAACTAACTCTGAACTTTGTAAGTTTTATCCTCTATTGAGGTGAGATATCCTTTGAGAGAAAAGTTTCCACAAATTACCATAAGATTGTGGAATTGATACCATGTATCTTATACGGGAACAACTACACTTACAGCAGGTTTTCAGAAATTATTTAACATATAAAACATCAATAAATATGTGATATTTTTCACCCAGCCAAGAAAACGAAGTGAAAGTTATTTCATTCAATTATTTAGAATAATTTTATACATTTCAGGCGAGCAATTAAAAACTCTTTTAATTTCAACTTATTCTGAAAAAGTTAGTTAGGCTAAAGAAATGATTCCGTTAAAATATTCCGTTTAGGTTATATCCGTTATAGGTACCGTTAGGGTTTATACTACATAAAAGAAACAATAGACAACGACGAGATACATATATTTGACTATGTTTCACACCGTTTTATTTTATCCGATTTTTAAACCTTTTTACGTTACTTAAATATGTACTTTTATCATCTTACAATGTATATTAACTTTTTGAAGCATAAGGAACATTATTGGCTTGCCACAAGACTATTGACATTTTTTTTGTGTTTATTTCAGTATGCTTTGATTATGTGAATTCTTGTGATGCATTTATGTTACAAATACGCAAAATATAATTCTGTTTTTTAAAATCTTTGATGAATAAAATTAAGCATAACGTTTGACCAGTCGAATGAATAAATTATGCTTTAACATTTAATAGTTTAAATTAAACGTGTTTTTTTTCAATTATAGTCTCTTATATGATTGTCAATTCTAAATGTTACATTACAATGGGTTTTTTTAGTTTGAGTTTGTTTGACGCTCCAATATATATTATATTATATCAGTTGAATATTACATATGTCACCACGTCCACACGCAGTATTTCCCGAGCAAAATAAATAGTCTGCTATACAGAAACGGCTCAGGAGAGATACGAAAGCTCCTAACTGTAATTGACTCGCTTGGAAAGTTTCGACACCGATTTAGATTTCCGGTAAGTTTTTCCTTGAGTTCCCGTCCCCCGACGCGCGTTCCCTACCGTTCCCGTTTTCCCTAGCGTCGCGAGCGCTTACGCTCACTCTGTCCCGATTCCCGTCATTGTGTCATTGACTCTCATTTTTCTTCCTCACTTCACTTGGCAGCGCATATTCTATTGTACCAAAAATACGTCAAATTCTAACTTACAACTATTAAAACACGTCAGCATATCGTAAAATGATAAATAAATATACGATGTAGTTTCTGAATATTTTCCACAATTTCAATTATGAAATGTTATGTCTTGTTAACTGGCTCCTATTTTCAAAAATTACCCTGTCATAAATTATAGTCGTTTTTTTAATCAAACAAAAGAAATATTACTTACGAATATTATTCGATTTATCGTGGCTAAAACTTCAAGTAATCAATATTGTAATAACGTTTTTGATTTTTGCTGATGAAAATGATATCATTTTTAAAATAGCAAAGTTTTATGAAACCGAAATAGTTAATTGAAATTGTGCATTTTTTAAATCAATTCTTTGTTTAACTATAATCGCACATGTCGAGTTTTCTTCTCATTATTTGTTTGCCCTTGAAAAATATATTGATATTTCGGCAACAAAAATACCGGTTTTTGATAAACTGCAACTGAGGTGATATTTAAATTACCAACACAGTGGAAAAATAGCAATGTATTTTAGTACTACATTTTTTTTTACAAGATATAGTTGACAGCTATAGTTCCGACGATGGCGTGAGCCGAAATAGCTATCAACCATATCTTATAAAAAAGTTGTGGAACTAAAATACATTGCTATTTTTTCACCGTGTTATAATGGAGTTCTGCCAAGTAAATGCCAATTCAATCAATAAATTTAATTACTGCTCGATCCCTTTTTTTTATTTATACGTCCATAAATTTTAAATAAAATGCAATATCAATTATTCGTAGCTGCTTTAATGCTATTTTTACTTTTACTCTAGTCAAATATGAATTCTTAGAAGCAGACAAGTCAATTAATAAATTATTTGAAGAATTTATCAAATATCAAAACACCACGGAGATATTTTAAATAATAAAAACACATTTTTTTAGTACTTATTTCCACAATATATTTTTTTTGATCAGGACCGGTTTCGCTCATCGCGAGCATTATCAACTGATGCTGAATTATGCTCGCGATGAGCGAAACCGGTCCTGATCAAAAAAATATATTGTGGAAATAAGTACTAAAAAAATGTGTTTTTATTATTTAAAATATAATGCCTTTCCATCAAGAAGTGACAGTTAACACCTTAAAAGTGACCACGGAGATAATTGAACAGCCGCTTTCGAAACTGAACGATAGTATCGCACCTTCGCCTACGCGGGCGGCTGGCGTCTTCGCCGTGTTTTCGTCACGTCGTGTAGTACGTTGTGCTACGCCTCGCGGCACGGGGCGGGGTATGGTGGGCAGGACGCCATACCCCGCCGTTTGCCGGCGGTTCAATATTTTTATCGTTGTGGCAGGCCCACCACCGGAACGAACGTAGGACCGAACGCACCGCAAATTTTGCTGCGATATTTGACGCATTGTGGACCGATGCTATGTTATTGTACGTTTTTAAGAATCTCCAATAATGTCGATACATAATTTACCGAATTTTTCTTATATTTGTGAAACAATTGAATCGACATATAAGAACAAACCGAACTTGGATTGAGAGTGAATAGCACCACAAACTAAAGACGATTATATCTATATTTCGTGAGAATTCTGACACTATTTAAATGACTTTAAAACTCCGAGATATTCATTATTTTTACTGCATAAACTGCGTGTGTACAACTTTATATCGACGAGAAAAATGTCTTAGATATATTGTCTCCCGTTAATATTAAACTAGAGAACAAACAAAACACCGTTTTTAGCTGTAAAATTTTCAAATTTACATCATTATTCCTTTCCTGTTTTAACTGAATGCTGTGAATGTTTTGAGACTACTTACATTGCTATATATAAATTGGTTTGTACTTTTTCACACTTTTATATAACATACTTAGGGCACCTCTATTCACACAACATTGGTTTTTTTGTCGTAAAAAATAGTATTTGAAGATTTGTAATGATGTATCCCGTTAGAAAAGATAAAATACCGTGATAGCGGACACATGTCGTAGTAAAAATGTAGAAATCTCGATAATAAAGATAAACGTTTCCTAAATTGAGTATTTCTGGATCAAAAAATTGTCCCTTTTGCCACACGACAATCATTGAAGTCCTGGAAATAAAGTAGTAACCACAAATTATGTCATTCGTCATATATTTGGCTATCATCAATTGGGACTCTAAATTTGAATATGAGGGTCCGTTGAATAGTTCGGGTGATAAAAAATTCTGATTTGAGTATTTAACGTGAAAGTTTGTGATTAATGCCGTGTATGCCAAATTACATTTCCAGTGCAACGACATGCTGATCGCGCTGTGTAATGCGCCTATTTAGTCTGTGTCATTAAGTAACATAAAATTACGGTCGAGCATTTTTTTTTATTTCTCCTCTCGATAGCATCACGTAAATTAATATCTTTATAATGGCGCTGCTCTGCCAATCCGGGGTGAAGTGTTTGTGGACTAATGACCGTTTTCCACGTGCTGCGGTCGTTATGCTTTTTCATATCGGAAGTGCAAAACCGTGTATTATGAATGAACTGCATAATCATTTTTGACTTAGGAAAGTTATAATTATAACAGGCTTATAGTTTATCGTACAAGTTAAAGCAAAGTAATAGTTTCCATAGTAAATGTTTTTTTTTCAACGAACCGATATTTTAAATATCGCTCTGGTTGCAAGTCATGATAATTATGGTGAGCTATTACCGAACAAATCGTTGCAGAAAAAATTCAGCAAACCTAAATTTACAATCGTGTCACTTATTCGTAAAATAAACTTACTTCAAATATACACATGCATTGATACAGATTCTTGCAGATAGTTCTGACGTGGCGTAAGGCGAAATAGCTATCAACTATATCTTATAAAACAATTTTAGAACTAAAATACATTGCTATTTTTAACCTATTATAATCGAGTTCTACCAAGTAAATACCGATTCAATAAATAGATTCTTATAGACAATTTCATCTGGAAATTTTAAAAGTTACGACTGTTCGAGTACTACGATATATCCTTATTTTTCGTTGCATTAATTTTTTCATTTCAATTTTATATACTTCGATGGATATTCAGTCCAAGATTTATCGTCAAGTAGTTCTTTCATCTATGAAACTTAGCTCGAAAGGTTGTGAACTCTTTTTCATTATTATTAAAAAGATTTATAAATATAATACATGTCGATTCTATGTTTATTTGCGTCCGATGTTAAAAAGCGTGCACCCTTGCGCCGGAAAGTTAGGTGCGCAAAGCTCGGTCGGCTGATCCTCGGGGGTTAATTGGCGGGGGCTGCGGGCACGCGACTGCAATTATTGCAGCGGCGTGGCGGCTCGCAGGCACCTAATGGCCGCCCCTGCGCTCCCCGACGCTGAATGCTGTTCGTTTACGTTTTAACTTATTTATCTGCGGGCCGTGTCAATTATTTAACCAGATACCTGCTAATCGGATATACGACCGCTTTCTGAGGTGTCGGCGGATATTCTTATTCCGGTGTCATTATACCTCTGTCATCTCTTTATCTGTTGGATATTTCAGCCAATATGATACAATGCTCGCTTGAGAAGAGTTTTGGAGTTTAATTAAAATTTAATCAACTGCATATATTCCCTTTATACCATTATTTTAATTCAAGACATAAATATTTTTATCCACCTGAAGTTAATTATTCACTGACAGAGAAATATTTTACTTGAAAATTCTGAAAAATTTTGTATACCTCATATAAATTATAAAAAATTGTTGAAAAAAATGACTAGAAAACGTCACTGTGGTACATATTTTTCTATGCGTTTCTGTAAATATATGACTTTATATAAAAAAATAAATGGCTATTAAAATAAACCTTTAAAATATTGAAAATAGTTATATCTAACAAAAATGTATACAGGTGTTTTGAAACCCATCTGTATTTTTATTTGAAATTTTTGCAATCAATTATTATGGGATTTGAACGTAGAAATTTTCTCATTATTTGGACGTAGAAAAAATAAAGCGAGCTTGATTTCTCTTTTCCTGTATAATACACATTTTTTGTTTGAGCTTACGCAAAACTGTTTATTGAAAATTTATTATTTTGTCGTGGTTAACACAGTATTTAATCTGCATGATAATAATTAATGATAACTTAATTATGACTTTGAAAAGTGAATATTCTATTCATGGAAGAACAAAGTCGTTAATGATTTCGCTTTGTAATCAATAATCCTCAAAGCGAGTGTTTTGCGAACATTACAGTTTGAGAATCTCTTGTGACAGGGCACTTTATGCGAGTAATATATGCGTAATCCTACAAACACGAACATTGAATACCTAATCAAGGATTACTTTGATAAGCTCGTGTTGTCTAGTAGTGAGTGGGAGGCGTCGGGGCGGGAAGAGTGCTTAAGCGCAGTGCAAGTGTGTGCAGCTTACAACTGGACTTGCCACACACCGCCAGATTTGCCGATCCGACTGGCATTCTTAAGTTGCTATGTAATTGCCAGAAATAAATTTGTCCTCGCCAGTGTTTTGTAAGGATACAAATTTGTTCCGTGTAAACGGTTGCAGGAGTCAGATTTTTAAGCTTTTTTTCTTCTTAAATCTCACTTCGATGCTTAAATTTACATCATATATCACCATTATTTGCAGGTACAGAAGAGGTATAGTAGAACATCTTAAATTAATGTATTATTGCTTCATGCATTAAAGACATATGCGAAACAAGTATCTTGCGTTAAACACTGTCCGTCTCTGATTCAGTGATGATAAATTTATCACATCGTGTATCAGCGATCGTGTAACTACGGTTGCAAGTCCTGGGAATTTCAATATGAAGTTAATGTATTTTCAATTTCAATGCACCATTTGACTTCACAAGGTAGTTCTCATTGAGTTTAACTCATATGATTCAAAAGAACTAAAAAGTATTCGGCGCATTGGCAATTAATTAGCCGTTATGCAAAATATTCAAAAGTAGCCCATACTAAATTTTTCTATTTAAATGTCGGTATAACCGGAAGTCTTCGGCACAAACCAACTTTAATAATACTCGAATAGTATGTAATGAAAGTGGTTATTTCCGTTAGTCGAGTGACAACTTTTTATTGTAAATCCATTACCATCTGCGTACTCCCTTGTTGTAGGGATCTTATTCATTCGTTGATTCTCTTGTGTATAGGCATGGATGTAATGATATTTTTTTCGTCGTGTTAGAGCATTTTATAAATACTTTATAAAAGAAATGCTTTGTCCATATTAGATCGAGTTGTAGTAGTTTTCGAAGTTCATTGGATTCCTTACCTTTTCTTAGATTATTATTCCTAGTTCAGTATATCATAATTATACACACTTCAACGGTGAATCGTACATATAATGATATGTTGGGTTATTGGCTTTGTATTGTTTGAAACCATTGCAACTCATATACATACAATACAGTCGAGCTATATCATATAGCTCACTACAAAGTATCCGTGTCGAATTGCTCGTTTTTCGAAATATGTTGTTTTATTAGGATTTGGTCCTAAAATGAAAAACGTTTCACCGGCATCTTCTATCGTCAAATTGAGCACGCTATCCTCTTTCAGAGTTATGTAAATTTTAGTAGCGAAACTAGAAACACTTCAAATACTTTTATATTTTTCGCAACCTCTCGAAGTTTGTATGATATTAATAATTCTGGCCATGTAAATTCCTTTGACTCGGTCTGTCTTTGAACCTCAAAGCTTTTTTCGAATCCTTGACTTTTAGCTAGTCCTCAACGCGTCTTCATCATATGAATAAATTATGATTTTTAATCTTTCGCTGGAGAAAACTCCTCTTGCAATTTTCACACAGCTTAAATCTGTCTGAATACTTGATTATCCGTTGAGGTGCTTCATGTATATGTAGCCCGCTCTGATTTACGTGTGCAGATTATTTTTGGAAGGGCTTTAGCTACCTCGCCGGCTTACAGATTAAGTTTTCCCCAGCCTTTGAAAAGGATTCAGACATCGGATACAGAAAGATTAGAATCAATCCTTTCCGATAAATTATACAAATTAAAAGCAGCAAGAATTCATACATTTTTTCAAACAGCTTATTACTTATATTTCCATGTTTTCTCAGTGTTGAATTTTTATAATACCCCTTAGAAATTAAGAAACATTCAGGGTCAAATAATTAAACATTTGAATATACTTGCAGATATTTATTGAATCAATCACAAAACTCCAAACATTCAGGCAATCAACTCCGTGCGCTATTGTATTTTCTGCGTAATTTTTAATGTAGCATTTAATTCTTTAGCTAAAATTAATTCATATATTGCTTAATTTAATATGTCTGCCTTAATTTTCTGAGAGAATCTATTGAAAAAACTTTACCCTTTAAGAACACTTTTTTACTGGAGAGAAATGTAATTTTCACAGACATTTCAACAGTCTAGGAAACTGAATTTTGTCGGAAAAATTTAAAATTGTGAATATTTTTATCATTAATAAATAGTCTAGAATCAAGATTATTTTTGTATGATAAATTCTTCAAAGTGTAAGTTATCTAAATTCTTATAAAAATATATACGTTAAGTTGATATTACAATATATCTCTGACTTTTCACTCATAGAAAAGTTCGGTCCATAGCCTGTTGAATTATTCTTCTTTGAAAAAATATTTTTTTTATTCTATATGCAATATGAAACTCCAATCTAAAATATATGTACATATCCGGAGTATGCATAAACGCCTTTATAGGAACATATCAGTTATGGCGAATATATGATACGCGTATTGACATTTCAGACGATTATAAATTATTATTCTTATAAACAGTTATTGAACGATATTCAATATTTAGTTAGATTTTCAAAGCGTAAAGCCGATATATTTTTAGAAACATGTTTTTATAATATTTGAATATCAAATTATTTGCTTTCTGCAAACATCACACACCTACGCTATTTCAGAGATAATTTATAATAAAAGCCTGTCGATATATCCCTGTTGATTCAAACCATTAAGTCAGCGTGTTAATACAACCTGTAATGGTTTTTTGTGACCTATCACTGTTTTGAAGCAATCACTATATTGTATATATATTAACTGTCACGTGAATTTCTCTAGCCCACGAAACTTAGTCTTAACACTTAAATTTTTATATGATGTCAAGCTGCACTGGAAAAGATTCATCATCACTAATATAAAAATAAAAAAATCAGCGACTGGTCAACACTGTCCAACCCGGAGGTATCTCCATATTATAAATCCCGCCAATTGTTCGCTAGCCTTTCCTGAACTTATTTATGCAAAGCGAAACAAAGAGGTTTTTTCCGCTTTAGTTATACCACATTTTGTATAAATACGATTACGTATTATGAACTGCCCATTATTGTAGCTTAGTGTTATCCGCCAGTGTAGGAGATTCCAATTTTTAAATTCAGCATTACATAAAATGCCAAAAACATTCATGTGTTTTGAATGTAGTGATTTAACAGGAATCTTGTTCACTCAAGCGAATGAAAACGTCTTATGGTATTGAATAATATATTATAAGTTAAATTCACCAGTCTTATACCGTCTCATATTTGGATCACCGTAGACAGTTTTGTAGGTTCGATTAATTTTGTTTTTAAGAGTTGGCGGTCAATTGAGTCAATAAGTAGTAAGTATTTTCTGAAAAGAGAATATATTTGCCTTGTCTTCTTCTTGAAAAAGAAAAATAGTAAATTAAATTTGATAAAGGAAATTGTGGGATTGAATCGAACTCCCCGTACTTAGCTTTTAACCTATTGACTAACAAAAGGTTTCTGCTTTATATGCAAGTTTAAATAGGTTGAAATCGTTTTCTATACCGGCAAACGCGAGTAGGTTCACTGATATTTCAGTATTTCGTTTGCTTCTTGGCCGGGTCACTGATGCGGTGAAAACCATTCCATAACTGGGTGAAATGGCCACATTTTAGTAGCGAATTCAGATTCGTCGATATCCAATAAAAATAATGGCTCATTGGACGTATAATAAAATGCGGCAAATGGAATCGTCGCTTTGTTTTCTTTGTCTCTCATCGACGATGTATCGTGGGGCTATATGCCGCAGTCGATGTGTTCGTCTGCGCATAATACGCGGAGAGAGTGAATACTGCTTTCCGTATTGGGTACAATTTCATGCCACCCGCGAGGGCGATAATATGACGCAAACTTGTCGCCGGAAGCTCGTTGTGAAGGAATTATGCTTGTGTTTCTGAATTCATTTCCACCTTATTGAGAAAATGGGGTTTATCAGAGTCCCCGAAATGCTTTTAGTGTATTGCCAGATCCGAAATATGAATAGATACGCCGTTTGATTGTTTTTTGTTCCTATTCATTTCCCTTGTCCAATATTTGCTTATTTTGTTGGTGCCTTGTGTGCGGAAAATCTATTATACGTATTATTATCAAAACAGCAGTTAAGTATGTGCATTTTTTTTCTTCTCAAATTATTATAAATCGTGTAATCGGAAACATGGGCAATTTGGTCGGCTCTTCAATAATCTTAACACAGCCTGGATACAATTAAATATCATAAATTATTTTTAAATGTGTCTGGAATCCTGTATATTTCTGTGCGCAGATTAGATATCAGACGAAATTGTGACAATTCACTTTTCATGGATTGTTCCATATGTTTTATTGTCTTGCGCTTTCAGGAAATCACATATCTTGAAATAGGCTCGATAATAAAATCGGTTCAACAGTCAGTAGCACTACGCACGAATATTACGAAATTTCTTTTGATTTCTTTGGCAGTATTTTTCAAATTTAATCCGTATAAGCTGATTTTTGCAATTACAAACCAAAGAAATAACACAAAAAAATGTCTTAGGTTACGTTTGTTTTCAATACATATTTAAAAAACCGTTTTAAAACGTCTCAGTGTCCGTTTTGAAATACTGAATTGGTTCTCCATTTCGTGTTCCTAAACACCGGTTATTTTCCTTGCGTATTTGCAATTAATTCAATCACTTAAAGGAATACTTACATGCGTCAAAAGTGGAAGGAAATGCTTAACTATTCCAATCTCCGCAACATTTCACACTATGACATGGAATGTTAATTAAAAATTATAATCACTATCAAGGCTAATCATCATTTATTGTGGTAATTATAAAATCACGTAAAAATATGAGTCGAAAGAATGTGTCATCAAAACCCACTATTTATCATTTAATTAATGATTTTGAAGAAAGAAGCTCCGCTGCAGATAAACGCATAGGTTACAACGTAAGAGAAAATCAGCTGAAAACTTTGCTTCTGTCCAAGAAAGTCTTTAAATCAATCCATCAACCTCAATGTTGACACCGTGGACACATGAATTGGAATTAAAACTACAACTTTGTGGAGAATTATGCAGAAATGTTTTCGTTTGTTTCCATTTGAAATTCAATTGGCACAAGAGTTTCTTAACAAAACTATTTAAATATAATATTGTATATATCATACGTATGCCAATAAAATGTTACAGCTTACTTATAATAACCCTAACTTTCATGAAAAATCATAGTGAGTGATGACCTACATTTCCATTCAAATGGATACGTTGTTAAACAAAATAGTCGACTATGGGAAATAAAAAATCCTCAAATTATTCATCAGTCATCTAAATATCCATTAAAAGTGACATTATGAAGCGCTTTGTGGTTTGGAGGAATCATTGGCCCTTTCCGTTTTAATGATCACCGTGGCGTTACTGTAACTTTTAATATATATAAAGTCATCGTTATATTGACGCCACAATTGGACGCTTTTGTCTTGCGTAATATGTTGTTCTTACAAGACGGTGCAAGTTCACATACCGCGAATGTTACAAAGGAATTTCTGAAAGATCTGTTGCCACAGAAAATTATAATCGATATCAATTGTCGACAACGGTTGCCGGATTTTAGCAGCCTCGCACTTATTTTTGTGGGGTATTCAGAAAAACAACAAATTAAAAACACTTAAACAATATATGTGTGACAAAATTAATCAAATACCGGTTGAAATGTCATGATTAATAATGTTATAAAAAAACCTCAAATTCGTGAGGCCACCAAAGACGGACATTAACCTGATATTGTCTTCCAATTGTAATTCCCAAAATTAAGTAAGACACTTACCAGAATTATGTAATTTTGTTTTAACTTTACATACAGTTGCACAACAATTAAATAGTAAACCTTCCCAGCGAACATCCTGTTGTAGTTAATATTCAATGAGATACCTATCAAAGTTCACTAAACGTTTTCTTAGCGATTTGGCAGGTTGTATATTTTAGATTGAAAATAGGAATCACGGGTCTGAATGAATCAATGTTTTGAGCTATAATCAATGAGCCGTGATTTTTTTTTTGTCTCTTCATGGTAAATAAGATATGAATATTATCACAGATGCATCACTCCAAAAATATCGGCATAAAAACAACCCTTCTGCGACATCATATACCTGTCTCACATCCATCATATTTTGATGTCGTAATCTTGCATGCGGCATCCATTTGCTGACATGAAAGTTTTACGCCCTTATAAAATTCCTCGGTAGATTTGCAGACTAACTCGCCGGTCGGCGGGCTGCCGTGATGCGAGACTATCAATTCCCTGTGACTTGCCGTTCCGTGAGGACGTGTGCATTGTTACTGCCGAAACGCTACCGGCATGTAACGCCCACCACCCTATGCTTTCCATCCCCTTTTAATTCAGTGGCATGTCTCAGATTTCATGTCTGCAAGGCAAAAGAGGCATCTTGAATCGTTGAACTTGGATGGTATCTTTTGATCTATTAACCTACGAATTTTGTGTCATTTTTATGCAAAACTTGAAAACATAGCATATTGCAAGTTAAATACACATGTGTCGAATTATAATTTCTTTATTTATGGCTATGTCAGTTTATTGTCTGGTCGTTTTCATCACATGATAATAAAATAAAATTCCGTGTTCGGAACCCCGACCAAAATCCTTTTGTTGAAACTTTACGTGACGATACCACATGTTTTGTCACTTACGACTCGGGTTTCTCCTTTCGGCATCTTTAGGCATTCTATCACACGAATGCAACTGAACCGAAATTTATTTTAAATTGATTAATTTTATTTATAATATAATCATCATACCCGAATCTCATACAAGAAAAACTTCACCAAATTTTAGAATGATCAGTCAAATGTAATTTTACTGTAAAGTTATCTGCCATGTATATTTCAATTTTCATTTTATTCATGATAGAAGCAAGACAAACATCACCCAACGAGTGAATACTTTCAACCAATGTTTTGATATCATTTTGAAACACATGAAACCAAATGCGAAATAATTTATTTTGGTGAAATTCATCTAATTTTCTTTTTAGCAACTGGTTTTCTTGCTTCGCTATATATTTATGGCTGATTTTTTGATCTCCCCGTCGTGCCAGCTTCAGCGACGTTCGCGGTGTGATGTTTTTGTAATATGATATCGCCATCATTTTACGAGTCTCTGATATTTGAAGATATCGGCTTGAAAGCAACAAAATAAGTCAAAACACATATAAAAGCGCCGCCAGTTTTATCGACGCATTTCTTTTTTTATGTAGCATGTGTAAAAAGGATACTATATAACATAGAGTTGCTACAACGCATGTTAAACCGGCATCATTATAATAATTATAAGAATGATGCGATATGTAGTTAAAGTCTGTGTTACGTTTCACGAAAGTTGATTTGTGATATTTATTTATTTAATTACACACACATATATTGTAGGTTATTAAGCAACAAAAATAATTTTACTTCTTATAACGTAATTGTGAGCATCGCACTACATCGGTTCACTTGTTCTATAAGTTTTTTTTTTTTGTTGATCCCGATCAGACCAAATCTCTTATTATTGTTTTTGCAATGGTTGTTCAAATATTATTGATTCAGTTTTGGCATCACGTCATCGTTAGAATTATTAGAAAACAATCTGTAAATACATGTATGCTATTACTTTATTATAATGGCGGTCTTTGATTTTTTTTAATCATAAATTCTACGCTCATTTACTGCCGCGATTGTATATTTATAAAGAAATACTTTTGTGTGCAAACTTCAGTAATATATTTTTCCAGTTCAAACAGTTATTTATATTAAAAATGCCGATGATCACGACTTACGAAGAAATAAGTAAATTCGTACATTCATACTTTGTTTTGCATAAAGCTGCAATTTTTTTTAGATGTGATGAACGGCGCATACTTGTGCTTCATATGACTTATCGTTGTCTATTTTCAAACCCTCAACAACGAAAACACCCGAATACATAAGAATAATTTTCCGTAAGATAAACCGGTAAATGTTGTTTCTCAGTCGAGTAATATATATTTATTTATAAAGGCACACCATTCACAAAGGTGAATCTCATATTCTTTACTGCATTCCATAATGTCTTAAAATATCTCGTGTTGACTTAATCGGTGAAAGATTTCTTTTCACGCTAGAAATGTGATAATATATAGTAATACTTTCCCATTTTCATAAAATATTTCAAGCGAATATTCAAAAAGAAAGAACAAATAAAAACCCAATGATACCGAAATACAAGCACAACGTTGTAAAGTAGTTGTTTCGCCCAAAAACTATAACATTTCCTTTAGATGTAATGTACGGAAAACTTCTTAGTATTGATAAATAATTCAGGCTCAGTTGTATTGTTCCATGTTGAGATTTTGCGAAGCATTAATATTGAATGTTTTTTGAAGTAAAATAATATTCGTGAATTATTGATACAAATGACTTTAAGCGAAAGTCATGATATGGGTTTTTACCAGATCCTAAATGGATATGTTATGTAGGATGGCTTTGTGAAGCTTTTGGGATTTGTAACATGATGGGGTCTCCACTTTGACTCGGCAACTAATATTTCACGTCTCGAGTGGATATTTCATACATTTTACGTTTTTATATCAATATAAATAATCTAGGACAAGATAAATCGTTTTTTATGACAGCAAAATAAAACATATTCTCATCAGAATTTTATTACTGTTTACCGATAATCCCGCCGGAATGATATTTTATTATATTATTTAATTTATTTATTCAGCATATATTGTCAGGCACTCTTACATGCACACATATACATCTATTTTATATTATTTTCAATCATATTTTTATAATATAAATGCCCTAGCTTTTCGACCTCAAACATGACATTTTATTGTTTTCCGGCGAAAAAATCTTGCGCGCATACTTTGATAAAATTGATTGATTACATCTGAAACGAAGTGGTTAGTGATCGAATTATTGAAAAGATTTTTTCACCCTCTTTGCCTCTCTCTTGCCTTTAGCAATTACTAATCCTTCATTCACTCAAAGTTATTTTAAAATTTCGTCATTGTAAACTGACAATCAAAAAACTTGGTAAAAGTTTAATATTTATGTACGATTCGAAGTAAGTATAACATTTAACATAAAAGATACGGTAATTTAAATAAACATTCCTGACATCTGACCTTTTTGGCATAAACACGTGTTTATCGCTCATAGCCCATCAAGCCGTACAACAAAATGTATATTAGTAACACTTTACTTAAAATAATATATTAAGTTTTATTAAATACGTATATAATTCTCTTATAAACTATTTGTGTGATTTTGTCAACTGTTTTGGATAATACTGAAATTGTGAATACATACAATGAATATCTTAAATTTTAAAGTTTTTTTTCGATAGCGAAAACAATCTTACTTAATCTATGTAACGAGGCGACACTTTTATTCAAAATTATTTATAAGGCTTCAATAAAAAAAGTCGATACATACATTCATTGAAATCCTGTTAGGTATATATTTGTGCAAATACGACTTGCGTCTGATAATTTAAGTCCGTGTAAAATAAAAACGCGTGTCACAACAACCGGAATACACAAGCGATTGTATATTGTAAATGAATTCCCATAAATTAATGCGGCAGTTAGTCGAAAAAATATTACATTTCTTACAAAATAAATTCCGTCAACCATTTTTAGTATTTTACACTAGTGAGTTGGTGGATATTTAAAATCTTTATTATTTTATCAATAATTATTTTTGAACAATGTTATTACACGTAATAGAATAATAACATGAACAAGTTCATCGTAATTCCTTCCCTTATTGGTCGGTTTGTGAGTGAATTTTCATCGAAAAATACTCTTGTTATACCAGACTAAAAAAGCTAACGAAAGCTTATTTCTAATTGGGCGAGTCTGAAAAGCTAAGACTTTTATTTGTCCAAGTGTTTTCTTTCGAAATATTTGCTAAGCTTTATTTCCTTTAATGGCGTAAAATGTGTTATTGTAGTTTATTTTATTGTGACAAATAACGCCCAGGTATTTTATTATATATATATCTGACATAAAATGATATCATTATAAAAAAAATACACACATTGTCGCTGTCGCTTTATAGTTATTACATATACTGAATAAAACGTTGTTGGAAAAGTAATAATTTAGAGTTTTGTAATTTTTATTCCACTAGTGATATAATTTATCTGTTATCGAAATAAATATCTTGTGATTGTTATTAATCAACATTCGAACTTTTTCATAAACTGTTACTTTCAAATTGACGAAAAAGTGTATTGCATCATACATTTATTGTAGAAAAAGCTTTTTATATTATCATTTTGTAAGTTTGATTATGATCTTTTTTTAACTTATAAGCAATAAACAATGGCGACTCGCGGATATTATTATATATCTGGGGGTGCTGCAGTTGATCAGATATAAAAAAAATTATTTGGATTTTATTTTACTATTCAAACATTAATTGTAATTTTATTTCCATATAATCATTATATTATTTTTATATGATTATTTAAAAAAAAAAGCGTAAGATACTATCGTAATGGCAACACCATACCAAGCTTCTAGCTGCGAGTCCCCTTCCCTCATACTCCATTGAAAACTATATCACAAAATCGTAGAGATGATCAATTTTTTTTATATTAGTACCGTGGTTTATGATAATTATTGAATTTATTGGTGTGCGAGTGAGCTTAATATACGCTTAAATTATATCGATATTTTCATATAAAATACATAAATTTATTTATATTATAATATTACATTTTACTAAATTCGCTTGGGCGTGCTGCAGTTACACAGTGCATATGGACGAGCCGCCATAAATTATCACTTTATTGAACGGTGACAATATTTTACATCGTTTGTATACAACATAAAATTATCGCAAAGGAAACACACAGACCCTGAGGTGAGGCTAGGATCCAAATATATATCTGAAATAACTTTCAAAACTATCGATTTGATTATAATATAATAATAGCAATCAATTGCATCTTATAGGTTTTATAAGCAATGAATACCGTTAATGAGACTTGATAAAGTATTTTAAAACAAATAATCAATTTTCATTAAAAGCCAATTGGGTAATTTTAAACATAGAGATACATACTTATTTCAAACTGGTGGGTAACAATGGAATTAAATATCATGATACATAATATAGGAATTCAATTTATGAGATTGTCGGCTCACTGGACTAATCTTACATAACAAGGGAGAATTAGAGAGATTAAGCTATAAATTGAATTTAGCCGAGCTCTGTTTATTTCTAAAACTTCTTGATAAAATATTTTATGATCCCCGTCTTATGACTAGTCTGGCAGACCGACTTTCTATTTCAAGAATTCTTGTAAGTAAATTATAAGTTAACAATAAAGATAATGTCCATATCAGAAATGAGTCTGATATAGAATGCCTTAAGATGCCGAAAGGCGATACTCTCGTCGTCAGTGACAAAACACGTAGAATCGTAAAAAATTTCAACAATTTAAATTTGATATTGAAATTCCATCAATCACCTTCGTTCAATATCATAAATTATGTTTTCACTACAATGTATCTTATATACATGTCGCCAGGATCAAACAAATGTAAAAAAAAATGTCAGTTCTGTTGCATCCGTGTGATGGAATGCCTGAAGATGCCGAAGGGCGAAACCCGGGTCGTTCGTGACAAAACATGTGGAATCGTACAACAACAATTCAAATTTGATATTGAAATTCCATCAAGCACCTTCAGTCGATAACTAAAAAAAGCTTTATTATATATTTGTTCGAGTTTGATGGTTGATAAACCTGACATAAATACGTTAGCTTAAATTAAGTTAATTAATTAGGCTGAGTTACATATACTGTACATTTGCGGTTAGCAATATATATAACTTAATTCTCTTTCATCGCAGTCGAAAAAAGATTGTACGCGTTATATATTTTGCTGTTGCAAAATATTTATCTTATTGTACTATAAGATTCTCCCTTCAACTGCGACATGAATATTGTAGCTAAAATTTTGAAGGCGGTAAAAGTTAGCTTTCGAATGCGAAACGTGAAAGCCCTTCGGCCTCTTTGTCCAACCTGATCCGGTCCATCAAGACAGCGTCACCGGGCGTCGAGCGTCGGGGTGCGATCGATATGATACGCCTTATCCTAAATATATCAGTTCAGTACGGGTCGTGTCATAACTGAAAGACAAATTAGTTTGTCAATTAAATTGGCATTTACTCGGTAGAACTACATTCTAATACGATGAAGAAATAGCAGTGAATTTTAGTTCTACAAAGTTTATTTATAAGATATATAGTTGATAGCTATTTCGGCTTATTCCCTCATTAGAACTATTTTTAAACGTACATTTACTCTACGTTTTTACGTAAATTGCTATTTATTCACTGTGTTCATATTAGTTTATTTAATGAAATTATTTTTTTTCGTATCATTTGTGTTTCTATGATTTCCGAAAAGTGCTTAGGTCTCGCACGCATTTCCATTTGTGTAAGTTCGTCTATCTGTTTCAGTCAAAAAAATCCGCTTATTATACATAAAGAAGCTAAATCGGCTCATTCTAGGTATGGTTTTTCAAAGCCACAAAAAAGTACTTTCACTAGAAAGACAACACAAAGATATCATAAGTACTGGGTATATTGTAAAAATGTGTACTTCACAATGTACTCTTACTTATTAATTAATTTCGGGCATTCAATATTCTTGTCATTAAGTGATCGTGATATTTATTATTATAAATTATTTAGAATACTCTTCATATCGATATTTATTTGATGTCATGAAGTAAGGTGCGAAAACCGCCCAACCCGTCCTAATGTAGCAACGGTCTCACCGACCACCCTTTGTTAGAGTCGTCTCGTTAGGGCCTTTGTCCCCGCGCGTCAAGGCGGACGCCGCTTCCCGGCGTCCATTCTGGACAATATTGAAAACCAACGATATCATTTTCATTACACAACTATGCCTATTGTGTTATTGGACTGAGAAATGCTATTGTCATATGATTTGACAACGAACCTTCATTACGTAACAGAGTGATAAACAATTGGAGCAACCCTGCATTAGGCGTTGTTTATGTTTTAACAATATATTTTGTGTAATAAATTCGAATCACTTATTTCTTTGGGGCTACACAAATCTATTGATTATGAGAAATGCCGCGGTGACATATTCTGCTTTCACAAAGGATTGCAGAGAAGAAGATGCTTTCTTTCTTATTGACAAGTTTATTGGTAAAGCTCTAGTGGTCGTCTTCGTATCGAATCTTAAATTTTTTACTATAAACATATTTTTAATTGATCCATAATGAATAAAGAGCTATAAATAGCAATACGTTGATCAAATTTTTGTTAACTAAAAATTTTGTTACGTTACTTTATTATAATGCAGGTCTTTAAAACAAATCAATCCTAAGAATTATTTTTTGAATAAAAATCTGTTCTTTTTAATTGAATATAATCTTAACATTTTTTTTCTTTTCGCCAACTTACTCTGGCAGTAATGCATAACATAAATTTGGATAAAATATTGCCAAATCAAGAAATTTATTTTGGATGCCAATCGACTGTTAATGGAATTTCCTAGCAGTCAAACTCACGTATTTTATGTAGGAAGATTTTAAAATATATTGTTAAAGTAAATTTTATTCCACGAAGCTACCATTTATTTGATATTATCTTAAAACCACGGGGTCACTTCTTACGTGTCGTGATCTAATCGATTTCTTTTAATGATAATTTTGCAAGCAGCTGAAGGGAGGCAAAAAGAGCAAATTGAAAAATATGTAAACTGCTGTGGCAATATTCTCGTTCCTAAAATAATAATAGTCGTAACGGCACAATAAATTCAAATCATAACGGAAAAATCCACAGCAACGATTGGAGGAGAACTCCACTCGCGGAAGCGGAAATCTAAAATTCGCAATTTAAAATTAGGATCCCGGTTTTGGATTAGCCGACGCCGCCGCCCCGCTTTGCCAACGCCAGGGAGCCGCCCCCGGGCGCCCGCGGCAGGAAATTGGCAATGCTTATCACGGCTCATTTCCTCCGAATTTATCCCCGATGAAATTTAGGCGCACTACACGCTCTGCCACTACTCACGTCAGGGGCGCCGGGTTTCGGACAGACGGACGGACGTCGGTCTATGGCGGACCCTTGCTGATGAAGAAGAGATAAGCCAAACGTAATGTAATCACTAACCACTCGGCTCTAGGGTATTCGAGATATTATATTGTCCTTTTTTTCAAATAAGTTATCACAAGTGTAATTGTTTGAATTTGGAAACTCTTCAAGCGCGTACATCTACAATAAATATAATAGATTTTTGACAGTGAGCGTCATTAGAATATTTTTTTAAATTAGAATAAATAACAAGATAAGCCAAGCTACACATGAACGCATACATCAAAAGATGCATTGATTTTTTAAAATCTGAAATTCATATCTTATAAGATAGAAAATGATTTTATGATACCAGTGGTTTTATTAAATTAATTATTCTGAAGTCGGCGCTTTATCAGCACTATATTACAACAGTAAAGCTAAAGGAAACATATCATAAAAGGCACTGAGTCAATCTTATTTCACCATTTAAAAAAATACTTACATGTATAAGATCTGATGTTGAAATTCCATCAATTACTTGACGTTCCATCGATATCATAAATCACTCATCTTTTAATTAAAATGTATTTAATACTTAACATTCCATCAATTATTTATAGAAATCACGTTATTTGAATGAAATCGACGAACTTTTCCTTTTGTTAACATAGGGTAAATCAGAGCTTTCGCCTTGCACCCGTCAGACGCTGGGAGTGGTTTTAGCCGCGTGCTGTGTACGTCATACAGACTTGAAGGGTTGAGAGAGTTCTGTCGAATATCAGCAGTCACTGATATTAAATTACAATTATGAATATGAAATCCTTGATAAAAAAAGTTACCAACCAAATTATTTATCAAACTTAAAACAAACCGTTGAGTGACATACTTAATACGAAACGGTAATATTATAATAACACAATCATCGACTGTGTTGGTGGCGTTATATGATTACGCAGTCAGGTATTCGAATCTCCAAATGTTATAACTGTAACATAGTGTCTTATTTTTTTTCCATTCACCTATCTAATCTAGAAAATCATTGTTGAAAGAGAGGGATTGGTTCATAAACTATTATAACAATCATTTTCCAATGCCGTATGATATATTTACTCTGTGAAAAGACAGGTCGAGCTTTATAAATAATTGGTCATATTATATTAATGTATTTGATACTTGTAATATTTCTCTACCTTAATAAACTCGTTTATGTACAACAATTATTGTGCGCTAAAATTTTAAAGTACAGCAGTTATTCGAATTTGAACGTGAAAACAATTTTTAGCTTAATTTGTCTATCTATTATATAATACATAAAAAAAAACAATTTACAGTAGCTTTTTTGTGGATTCGTTTTTCAAAGTTTTTTTTTATATACTTAATGTGTTTCAACTTGAATGGAAGTGCTGCTGATAGGAACATTGTTAAATATGTGCCAATTTTTTTGATTTACAAACTTGAGTTCATCAGAAAGATTCATTTGTTAATATTACTCACAGATGCTGATGGCGAATCATTACAGCCGAGACCGATAAACAAACTACACAGGAACTCTAATGGATTTTTTGGATAACAAGTTGTTTCTTTTTAGTAGATCGCGTCAGAATGACTTTGGAAAAAGCAATTTTTAGGTTCATAAACTCTAAGCACCTCGATTCGGCGTCGGTGAGTGACGAAGTCGGGAGACTGATAAACTTAACGCGTAAACTTTTATTTAGGGGAAAACGGAGCGCTTTCCTAGCAATACAAACTCGACAAAAGAGATTCTTTATCATTTGCAGTTAACATTCGGATATTCATAACTACAGTTTTTTCTTTTGGTCTGTTGCACAATCTGCTTTCACTAAAAGTCTTTTTGAAAGGAACTTTATAATACAGAGGAGTAGGTCCTTAAATTTAATTCCCTGAAGAGCGATTTTCTTGACGCCATTTAAAATCGAAAAGCATACACCCGTAAATTTAAAAAGGAAAGTTCAGTACTTTTATGAATAGTAAGAAACATTTTTATAAAATTTAAAAACCTGAAAATATTTTGAATAATCTACGTTCACTATCATTTTAAACATGTGTCCCTGTTATTTAACGTAAATTTTCGCTTGGAGACAATATATAATGGGTATTAGGATATTCATAATAAATACCCAGTCTTGAATATTAGTTTTTGAAAACATTCATCTTGTGCACAATCGTGGAGTCGATGCTAATATAACGTATTTACCATGCAGCTTTGCCGTTTACTTTTCTAGAGATCACTTGCCAATTATTTTTTTAAGTTAGTGTAACTCTTTTCTTGACGTATTGGCGATGTACCTTCGGGTAGAAAGTTTCGTTCAGTCACTGGTATCCGTAGACGCAATTGAAGATGATAACTACTCTTAAAAGATCGCCAACCTCGAAGGTACATGCTTTGTAACTCCCGCCTACTTAATTTTTTAACATTGAAATAATTAACATCGATCGGCTTATTTATCTCCAAATAGGAAGGTTTAAACGACGCTTTGATTGAATGTGCTGTATTTGCTACTTCGTTATGTTACGAAATTTTCAAATAATAAATCGCTCAAAGTCGGTAATCTGAATTTCAAACATTTAGAACGTGACTCGAGTTATTATTCCTTTTATTTTATCGTGTAATAGTGCACTATAGTAATCGGGCTGCATCCCGATTGTTACATTACGAAAAAACACCAAAGACCATTTTCCATTCCACACAATCGCCATCTCAGATTGCATCGATCGAGGCACAGCATTGGATCGAGTTTCCCATCAGAATGAAGAGTGATAGTAAAATAAAATCACTCTCGCCCCTGACTCCTTCGCGTTTCCGGATGAAATTAAACGGAATGAATGGTTTTAACCGGAGGCCGGAACGTCAGACTGCGGTTCAGCTCTCAGCGACGGCTTGCTGCCAGTACTATTTTAATCAATACACTGGAGTATGGTGTGTGTTATCCAAATCCGAATAATTATACATTAAAACAAAACAGGAACCTAATGCCTTTTTGGTATAATAAAAAAAAGTGATAACTATTTGTGGTTTTTATGGACTACTTTAGGATTAACTTGAACGAGATGGAATTTAGAAATTATAAACCATTGTAATTATATCATAATCGTTGGAAATATCATTTTTTGAATGTTACCGAACCCAACCACATTGACTACTCGGCGACAAATCTGGTATGAAAAAAATAAGTAAGCGTAAATAACTAACTTGATTTTTATAGTGTTTTTCTTGGTTGCTGTGGTAGATAAAAATATGTAATTTTTTTAAATAATGAAATTAATAAAAGTGACATATTTAAAATGATACCAATCACGACGTGCTAACTCAACGGCGACCGTTGACAAATTGACGCTAATGTGACGCAAAAAAAAATGTCATTTCTTTCCGAACTACCTAAGTTGCTTGTTTGTTAAATATACTGTGTATAATCTTCCGGATATCTTATAAAAAAGTACGCGTCTCTCGATCTTCGCTGAAGACATGCCGAACTCCTGTGTCTGCCATTGTCGTAGTCGGCATAATGAGGTTTATTGATATTCATACAACAAGAAACTTCCGCCGATGTATGACAATGCGCAGCCAGTCGTCCACCCGAGTAGCGGGTGTATCTCTGTATCCGCCGATTTCGACTGGCAAATTCAATATCCGCAGATTGATTTCCGAGTTTGTCCTTACGGCAGAGCAGGGTAGGCTGCCCATTGAGACTGATTTGTATTTTAAAATTTCCTTAATCTAATGCAAAATATTTTACTTGCACTACGGAGAATAAAATATTTTATATAACTTCATGTGAATATATACATTGTGAAAAAATGCGGTTTTTTCTCTCTCAGATGACGTATCAACCACGCCGTCTTTACTATGTTTTTATTGTAGTATTGATAAAGAAATTATTATATAAAAATCATGAAAATACGTATTTGAACTTTGTGCATAAAAGCTGTACAATTATGTTTACTTATGTTATGTAGCCAGTTATTTATTGCTTTCATAAATCTTTTATAGTTTTCGACAAAAATCTCTTGGAAACCTACATTTTCCGTATCGTATTTATAATATCACTCGTAACTGGTAACTCAGTGCTCCAATATTTCTCCATTCCTAATATAATGAAAGTCTGAAGTGTAAGCTCTTAATATTATTAATACCCAAGCAAATACTGTCGACTTTCAATACATTTTTCATTAAAAGTTCCCCTTTGTCGATACTTCGTAGGCGGGTTTAGCTGACCTTTCGTTTTTCGAGAACTCATTCCAAATTTTTACTGTATATAAACAGTATCGGTCAATTTGATTTCGTTTTGCGTATCATTGAATATATTAAGTGAAATGGAAAGAGAAAATGATAAGGTTTTCAATGTTTATAAAAGGAATGAAAACATTGACTGCTATCAGAAATTTTGAATGATTGATGTCAATATTTTCTTTACACTGTGTTAGTGATGTTTGAACGATTCAGAAGTGAAAAATAAATAATGATTTCATTCTGTGAGTGTACATATGTATACAGGTGTTTCAAATGAAAGTTTATTTGTATAGTGGCCCATCTTCGCTGCGGTGTTTCTTCCCAAAACTATCTACTGCTAGTCGGCATTAATAAAGATGAATTATTGAATGAATCCCAAAGAACGGGAAGCTTTATATATAAAAATATTTTTAAAGATTACATAATTTAGGCATAGAATGATTATGAAATAAAAAAATTGTAACACTAACATGTGGAGTTGTTGGGCGTAACCGATGCGCGTTCTCGTCGTCATTCCAAACCGAGCCGTTACTGCGGCGCGGCGTAGATGTGGCGTAGATGTGGCGAAAATGTTGCAGTAGTATATTCAACTTATAAAGGATTTTCTCTTTACCGAAATGTATGATAGTTATTGAATCCTTTCATAACCGAAGGAGTCAAAAAACTGCACTTCTTACGAGTGCAGTTACTAACTTAACTTTCAGTAACTATCAAAGAAATACATAAAGACCGAAGCAGAAGACAATGTATATCGTTTGATAATGTTTCAGTAGGTACATATTTTTCTAAAACATTTTTTAGTTTTGATTTTATTTTAGACTCCAAGCTCCCTCGTCCAGAAAAATTGTCATTTGTTATAAAGCAAAACATTCGGGGTACTCATATAAGTAAGAAAGTTGCCGGTTACTCACTTAAATAAAGAATGTCTTATTATCATACTTATGATTCTCATGAAATATATTTTGTCATTTAAAAAAACACTTTTCAATAAAAAAATAAAACTTTTATATATGAGGTGAGGAGTGAGTATTTGACAAAAATTGATTTTGCAAATTTATTTAACATACACCATATATGGGCAATGTTACAAAACAAGAATTTTTGAATAAAATGAAGATATGAGGTTAGTTATTTCATTTTATCTTCGCATCCAGATTGTTGACAAACGAAGGGTTGAAAGCTTGTTTGCCCAACATCTTTCATGCGCTTTGATTCATTCTTATTGTGTGATGAAACATGAGACACCGATTTAAAAGTGTTATTCTTAAAGAGTTTCGTAAAAAACTATCATATATAATATAATGTAAAGTAAAAAGAAATGTCGTTTTTTCCATTTGATTTTTTGTTAATCTGTGCAATATTAATCAATTAAATTATTTCCGTTATTATTTATAATGTCCCTCCCTAGATCAGGTATCTTTTGAAGGCCACTTTCGTAAAATTCGGTTGGTTTTTCATTAAAATAAGAGTCCAAATGATTTTTTGCTTGTTCCACAGAAGTATTTTTTTTTTTTCCTGAAGCGAATGTTCCAAAGATTGGAAAAGATGATAGTCTGAAGGTGCAATATCAGAATATGGTGGATGTTGTAACACTTCCAAATCCGGCTCCCTTATTTATAATATTAGAGGGAAACGACACGTAACACTTTTTTACATTAGCTCTAGCAAAAAACTTTTTCAAAATTTTATTGCAACATTCCTGATAAATCATAGAAAATCGAAATTAGTAAATAATTATTTTTTCATTGTTTCAGTTGAAAGTCCGAGCAGTGACAGCGTGGCGACACGGCGGAGCGGAGCACGGAGGGGAGCTGTCCGTCTTCTGCTGGTGATGGGCCGTCGGCGATCCGCACCGCTCGACCGCCTCATCTTCGCTCTCCTGTCACACTCGCCGGCGCCACACTGACGCTCGCCGCCCGATCTACCTTCCAGGGCGGCCGGCTCACGCGAACTGAAGATGCATCCGGTGAACTATGCGCACCGTCGGCGACATACCGAGCCATTTTAACATTCGCGTCGACGACTCCACCGTGAGAAGCGAGTCGCGTAAATCTCCAAAAAATCACAGACACAAAGAAGCTGAGATAAAACAGCGCATCAAACGATGCGGCAATTGGGTACAAAAGTGTTGAGCGGTTCGGGGACTCGAGTCATGATGGCACCGAGCTCGGCGACTTCGACGAAGTTTCAAATTATCGCTGGACATTATGAAGTTTGCCCTGAATGCTGCGCACTCTACATAATCACGAGAAGGTTTCATTTTTCAATCAAAAGGTTCGGTCAAAGGAACGGATAGTTTTTTTTTTATTATTGTGAATTTCAGCCGCATAGGGGATGTATTAGATGCCATGTTACGATAAGTTTCAATTTTTTTAGTTTTAAATTCAAACAACCTTTGTTTCATTCTGTCAGTGGTTTTTAGCCGTTTTTATTTTCTTTTTAATGTCATGTAATTTTAATGTGTTTTAAAAGTACCGTCCCGCTCCGCGGGCGGTCACCCCGAGATCTCATTTCCTTGTTTGTAATAATTATAATAAAGTGTAATTAATATAATTTCACCTTGAAAGTAAATGTTATCGCTTATCTTTTTGATATATTATGTAAAAATAACCCTTTTCAAGATCTCTTGTATCAATTTATGACTGCATGTGGGCTTTCAAATGAGATCTGATGAATGTTAGTTGTGTAAAGTTGAAAAAAATGAAAGATACCCTTCCGACTTGAGCGTTCATTCGTTCATCCGATGGAGTCATCACTCTCGATATTAATCTATAATTTATTTTTTATCATTCAATTAATATGCTAGAGTTAAAGAACGCTATATTTTGATTTTTTGGTAAACTTAAGTTCGTTCAGATTACGGTATGGAAAATGCTATTCACGTTTTTTCTTTTATCCCGGTATGATTGCTTTTGAAAATGGAAAGTGTTCTCTGTGAAAAGGTTGTTGTATAAGAAATATGTAAGAAATGTTTGTGTAGGATGTGAAAATCTAGCCTGAGTGTCGTTTTATGTAAAGAATGCTTTGAAAGCCCAGTTATTTTTTGTTGTATTTTTTTATTATTAGTAAATATTATTATCATAGTGGTAAACTATTCTTACAAGATTTATTTTGACGGAGCGTAGGACGTTTCTCTCTGACCGATGTCGGTATTAAATGATTAACGAATAGTCAGCGCGGAGGAACAGTGGACGGAGAAGCCGCGATGGTCGGGTGGGCACCCGAGAGATCCATCGCGAGGGTGAATTATGTGATTGTGTTACGTCAAGTGGAATATTAAGCTCTAGAGACTTTTAACAAATTTTCAAGTGACTTTTTTAAATGACATGGATAAATATATATTTATATACTTAGGTATATATAATATATTTTAGTGTTTAGTAGGAACATAACAAATTACAACACAAAAATAATAACTGTGCGGGGGACATGTTATGGGATATAACGAGAAGAGTTTAACTATAAGGTTGATATATTGATAGATGTGTTCGTTTGTTTGTCGTATCTCAATCAAACGTATTTTTGTTGTATGCCGAGTCTCGAGTGGACTCGTTCATGTTTGCAGTTTGCGATTTTCAATTTGATTATTAATTTTCTTCGGTCGACATTGTGGGGCGTCACAGAAAAAATCTTACCTTCCGCACGCACACAGGTCACGTCGCAGAGCAATCCGCTCTGTCTCTCTCGTGACTTCCTGGACCGATCGTCTGTTATTTTCACTCATTTAAAATAATAAAAAATACAGGAAACTTCGCAGATTGAATTGTTGATTTTATAAGAATATTTATGTACTCATTTTTGTTTCTATATTTTTTAATTAAATCTATATTCAAATAAATCTTTCATTCAATAAATAACAAATTTTAATCCTATTGCTTGAATTTATTTTTTGTTATCTTTTTAATAGCAGGCTTTATTTCATTATCGTAATGAAGAATAACAATTTTAACTGAAATTAAAAATGTATTCGTCACTCGGTTTTGTTGAACAATAGAGGTCAGGAAATATTCTAAATCGAAAAATAAAATGTAACAAAAGCTTTAAGGTAACCGGTTAAGCTATTTTCAAAATTTGTCACCTGTTGTTTTTCTAACGTTAATAAATAAATAAAAAATTATCGCAGATGCGAAATATGATCAAAATCGATACCACCACCCATTCTGGCATTTTTTGTGAATCCATCAACTTTTTGGAATGTGCAGGGAAAATATACAATACAGTTTTTCTATATTAATAAATTTTATGTTAAAATAGACAGCCAGTGAACCAATGATTGTTTTTGCTAGCCACTCAAAACTTTTAAACTAAGTTACATTAATGAGACTATAAATTTTGCTCAATACTTATAAACTCTGGTTTTTAAACTAATAAATGATATTTTAACCTACACTAAAAGGACCAGTTTTGATTACTTATTTTTGAAAATATACCACTTTTGTTATGTATTTTTGCTTCAACAAACTATACCAAAAAAAAATATTTGTTTTTTTTGTAAATGAATTTCTTTCCTCAACTTCTTATGCCCTCCTAACACTCTAAAAGAAGTCTCACAGTTGAGAGGAAAGAGTAGCTTGTCAAGTTAAACTGTCTTAAACTTTCCTTTTTTAATACCTTTCAAACAGGGTTAAACTTTAACATAGTAAAAAATCTGAATCGCTGAAAGATGGCTAACGAAAACATTTTAATCAGTTTACTGGCTTTGTCCGAAATAAGTAAAAATGTTTATTTACTTTTTTTTTTACTAGGTTTATTTAAAATTGTATTTTATATATGTTTAAGTAATAACTGAGGTTCGATGAATTATTGTTTAAAAGAGGATGTTCCTGATCATAACAAACAGAATATTTATAAAATTTACATCTATGTAATTCATTAATTATGTTGAAAGTGGTAAAATAAAAAGTGTAAATTGAATCAAATCATCTGTCTGTACGCTACTCAAGTTTGGGAAACCCCTTTTCCTCTAATAATTTGCGAACCCTGGCCAATTGCTAGCAATTACATCGAGTCCATATCAAATGCAGTATTCAAAATCTATATATGAGAAATTTAAATTCAAAATCAATTTTATAATGTAATGTAGGTAATGGATTTAATCATTTTTTCCGTCATTTAGAATACTTTCACGTATGTGTAAAATCTTTCACTCCATTTGTGAAGATTTTATCTCATGTTTAAATTTTGTATATTTACCGCCATTATCCTCTAGTGTGGATGATTCAAGTGATGTAGAAATATGGGAGTCTTTTGTCATGAAATCCTGGGATCAGTGTAATTGGTATGATTCTGAATATTTTATCACTTTTAGGGTATCAATAAAGTTATTTAGCTCCTAAGAATGTGTCCAGTACCACTCATTTTCTTATGACTACGGACACAATAAGCACTACGAGGAGTTATATTAAATAAGAACAAAGTACAAAAAGTGTTTCTACCTCAATCCCAATCCTGCTGGTTAACATGAATTTTTTTAAATTTTATGTTATCAGTACGATTTAAAAATATTTTGATTAAAATTACGTCTTTTCCTTTAGAATTAAAACTATCTCCTTTCTTTTTTAAAAAAAGAGTTTTATACAATCGCATCAGTGACTCGGTTCACTCGTGCACGTTTTTAATGAAATATAAAGATTAGTAATGCTTATCTCGTCACATAAGTGATCGTTTCATCACTAACAGACTAAATAATGATTATATTATGTATGTTGTGTCTAATTTCAATTACAGATTTATATCTCAAAAAAACACTTGCATGTACATGTACTACTATTAATTTATCAGATCTGTGTTATCGTTTTACTATTGTTGTTTAATGTGAAAAAATTCAATTCATTACGAGACCAAATAAACCTACATAGATTACCAACTAAAATATACCATAAGCACTAAATTGCAATCGAAACCGACATGATTTTCTTTATCCTCCTTCATAAAATATCTATAATGTATATGGAAATGTCCAGATACATCTAATAAAGCACCTTATTACACAAGTTATATCTAACCACAACGAAAAATATTCAAATAGCATTGTTAATTAATTATGAAATGATCAACCTACATTATACAAACATATTGTGTTGATGTTTTTTTTATCTGTAATATAAGATAATATGTCAACCTATTTTAGTCTTATATCTCTGTCTCAGTTCATAATTAGGTGAAATGTCAATCATACAAAACACAGTATTTGCAATCTTTGAATAAATGATTAAAAAATTTACATTCTTTCATTATTCGCTAACAACCCTGTATGAGAAGTCCAACTATTATATCCTGCTGTTGTGACGGAGGAAATGAAAACAATTTTCGAGATTGTTAAAAGGTAAGAAATAGGAATCAAGAAACATATAAATAGAAGCAGCGGTAGTGCAATCAGAACTTTTTTGATTGATGAAAATTTATTAAAATTAAAATACCGAATAAAAAACTTTGGATAAAGTATAATATTAAATTCGGACTCAATATGTGGTTCTGTACAGTATGGGTGATGAATTATAACAAATTTTTGAATAACAATATGCAATCAATATTGAAGCAGTCTTCCAGTGATGACAACATACTACAGGTCTTGTCTAAAATATGTGAAAAAGATTAATAGTGAATGAAAAACTCATTATTATCAATTGATCAATAATTAAAATTTGTTCAAATACCCCTTAACCTCCTAGATTTTGGGTATATATTTTTCATAAGTTATCTTATATAAACTGTTTACTGACTGTCAGTTTTAGCATATTAGAATACCTGAAATTGGCAAAACTCAAAAACATGTGGAAGTGTAAAGCTAGAATGACTCAAATTTGATATTGGAATTCCTTCAAACAGCTTAAGTTGATGTTAAATTATAACAATTAGATTGGATAGCAGAGGGTTTAGTATTGCCCACTATATAAAATGGTAGCCGTTACTTACCTTACTTGCGATGTATACATTTTTTAAATAATTCTAATTTAACCTATTAACACCTTCTGTACACGCTTGTGTACACCTGTTCAAAGTAAGATTTGATCATTTTTTTCTACAATTATCATAGTGATAGTTTATTATTTTAAAACTATATGGATATAGTAAACTATAAACAGGTGAAAATTTAGCAATAAACGAATGTCATCAATCTGTCCTCACAGTAAGGATTCAGGCAAGATATTTTAATTATTTTTTATTTTTAATAACAATTTATATTTAATCTCGACAGCCATCAGCATGAATTTAATATCCCAATAGGAAAGATTTACCGACAATATTTCTTGTCATATCCTGCAACTGTACACAAATATTTAAAAAAAAACTTACGAAGATTTTAAAATGGCAATCGTTGCGGTTTAAGACTCTAAGAACCCATTAAAGCTTGAAAACTAATGAAAACAATAATGTCTGATACAATATATGGTGCAATCGGATCCAGAAGTTCTGAGTGACGAAGAAGGAAATGATGATGGCCTTTTCAACTCTTCCAAAGGATGTGCTGTGTACTTTACTTTATAAGTAATTCCACATCATCCCAACCATTCATTATATTATGGACTGGAACAGTGATGATGAGCCGCTTTCTAATAACGGACTTCCGCGTAGAAAAACTTCATCTATATATAGTACAACCCATAATCTTATCAATGCCATTCAAAACAAACAAAAAATGCCTTTGATTAAATGCTCAATTTATAAAATTGATACAGCTGTCGAATCTCATTCAGAGAAACTCCTGCCATTGTGGAATATTTCATTTGTCTGCAGATGACTATACATTTAACTTAGCAAGACTAGACTGGTGACTTATATGAACCAGATATTTTTAGGCGGACGATTGCATGAGAGTACCTATGACTAAAATAAACGAAAATTGTACGGAATCATCAGCAGTATTTGGACTAGAGGAAAAACAATGTTCACAACTCACAGCACAAACAACCACTGCATTGTGTTATTTACTACAATCATGATCGCTGTCATTGTGGACTTTGTATGAAGACGTCGTGTTGATTGACTTGGCTTCGACCAGTTTCACTACTTAACTGTCCATTGTACACAGCTGTGTACGCTCCTTTATTTTTGCAGTTATAACTTTTATAACTTTGTTCAGAATTTCGTAATAAATAACAATAAAAATAATTTCCATGTGTAGTTTTCATTTTGGCATTAATGGGTTAAATCATAGGTCCCCAACCTTTTTCAGATGGCGACCCCTTTTCATAAAAGCTATATGTGACCCCCATGCAATTGAAAAAGCCATTTTAATAAGTTGGTGGCCCCTCAAAAAACCCCAAGGAGGTCGAGATGGTCGCAGTAAGTAATATTTGGGTAATTTTGAGTGTCATATCTACATGCTTCATTCGAATTTGAAAGCTTTTTCCTCAGCTTGAAAACGAAATTAAGAAATTTATTCTGTTTCAATAAAAAAAATTATGTTGCGAAATATTTTGTAGCCACTAACAAAAATTGATCTATTAACTCTTAAATGTCAGGAAGCAGCAAATGCCGTTTATTGATTTTATTTCTGACTGATAATGATGCCGTTTTTATTTTTAACATTCGAATGTCTTATATAATTTCTTTGAAAATTTCAATCGAAAATGTTTGATCTGAAAGTTGCGTCAAACTTTAAGAAAGTAATGTATTTTTGTGCTAATTGCTAAAAAACACCCGCTTTAATCAAGAGTCTTTCATTCGAAGCGACTGACAACCAAGTGTTAAAAGTGTAAAATAAATGAAACTTCCCAATAAAATATAAGCATTTTTTATTACCAATGGATTAAACATTGTACAAACCGCTTGTTCCATCACTAGAAGTGTGATATAATATGGTAGTCAATGTTGATTATAATTCCCAATATAGATAATAAATACGCAGGGATCTCAGATGTCGCAGTATTGCTTAGCAGTATTGGATTTCATATACTTTGTCCATGTTCCATAAAAATCTTATATTTTTATAACATGTGGTTACAGGGAGTCATAGCTGGATGGAATATCTTTCTACATAATACAATTTCCAAGTTGATACAATAACATTATAAATTGAAATAAAAAATAATGAGAAATGCTATCAAATCAGCTTAGATGTAAAAGGTTGTTCACATTGCCTAACTCAATTTTCACTCAACGTTTCAACAATATCTAAAGAGGTCCAATCTTTGGATACATTTCAAAACATAAATTAGTGTTAAGTTTTGGTAGTTATATTTTATTTTTGAAATAAGTGGGATATATATATATATATACATATTGAAAGAATACTAAAAGTATCTTTAACAGAGCGTCCTAAATTATAAAAAACTGGACAAGCTGTCATGTAGTTAAGAGTGACCGTTGAATTGTGTTGGATAATGCGTCTAAGTATAAAATAATGACTAAAACATACAGTTTAAGTAAAGCACAATAAATTGAAACATATTAAAGCGATCAAATAGGCTAGTTGTGTTGTTTTAATTAGTAGTGACTTACATTATAATACTGTTACACTACATATAGAAACCGATAATATACATTTTAAAAACAATAAAATAGTAAGCATTGATAAAACGAGTAGAAATCTAAACACAACTTTGAGAAATATCTGGTTTCTTTACTCGATTCATTGTATGTATATTAGAAAAAGAAGATCTTGTATTTGAGGGTAAAATCTTTCCTTATTTAACAGTTAGGTACAAAAGATATGCAAGGAAACTTTGTTATATTGAATAACAGAAATCATAATACTGTTTTTGAATCCCATTTGAAGAAATTGGATACATAGTAGGTTCATATTCACTTACATATTATTGTGTTATCACAAAATCGAGACTCAATCAAACGTTAAGATTTATTTGAAGTAGTAAAGTAGTTGAGCAATGTTGTGTTGAGTTTGCGCCTACCGGGAGTTTTGTTGGAATCGTCAGAAGAATTTCTAGAAGCGGAATTACGTCGTCCTCTTGTAGTCTTTTCCTGGGGGCTGTGATTCAGCTGACCGGAGTCATAGCTGTGCAGCGGGCTTGTAAATTGATTTTTTATTTCAGTCTTGATTCGTTTCTCCCTGGTCATCCTGGTGAGCCAGTCTACGTTTTCGCCAGTTCTCTTCAGCGGCGACATCAGTCTCAAATGCGGAGCATCACCGTTTAGTACAAAATTAGGCAAATCAGTCGTCGGAGAATTAGCAAAGCTCAAAGTGCTCCGAATTTTAGTCAATTTAGGAGAAGATATGATTATTTTCTTTGGAGATTTAGTAGGAGTTTTAAATATATTTTTGTGCATCATTCCCGAGAGAGAACTTTGATTTGAGTAGTTGTCACTGTAATTACTAGACATCGATTGGAAACATTTTTCAGTCGCCAATTCATAACTTTCACATTTGGAAGTTGACGCAATATTAACAGAATTATTTGACATAGACGATGAAAAGCATTGTACATTTTCAAGATTCCTCTTTTTTGGTTCATTTTCTCCATTTGCAGAATTTTCTTTGATGGGTTGCAGCGTGCTGTTCATCATATCTATGAGACTTCTTTTAGTTTTTCTCTTTATTATTGAAGGCCCGGCGTTGGGAGAACTGGGACTAACATTGGTATAATTTTGTCTCATAACTTTGTTTTGAGATGAAGACAGACCTGTGGTAGCTTTTCGTTTCAGAGATTGCGGGGTGCGGTCTAATGTCCCCCATCGAGATTTATTAGTTCTATCAGTCATGGGTATGCTTTTCGCTTGACCGCATGACTCGAAAATTTCCGAAGAATTCGGATATTCTTTTCCAATATTCCATATTTTATGCGTGGCATCGTCACTGCAAGTTATTACTTTAATATCCCCGACTTGACACCAGTTCACGCAGGTGACTTCGGCTGAGTGGCCATTCAGTTGAACGATGGGATCAGAATATTTAACATTCCAAATGTAAGCTTTCTCATCACTGCTCCCGCTTATAATATATTTAGAATCTGGACTGATGCTCGATTTGATATAAAAAGTAGCATTCTCATGACCAATATATCTCTGTTCTGGTACCGAATTATACGCAGCCACGTTGAAACAATAAATCACATTATCCATGCAGCTTGCAAACAATCTGATGCGAGATTTATCTAGAAGAAGGTTTGTATAACCGTTTTTAAATGAGCTTCCGCAGTAAGGTATCGAATGCTTCGGTAGGGGATCCCTTTTATAAGTTGAATAATTTTTTCTCAAATCCCAAACCTTGATACTACCGTCGCCGGCTCCGCAAGATATCAGAGTGAAATCGTCTTGAAACACGAGGCCTGTCACGCTGTTCACTCGCTGAGTGTCCAGAGCTCTGTTTTTTTTAGTGGCCGAAGTGGGAGTTTTAGCCCCATTTAAGGGATGACAGTTGTAAATGCCATTATCTGGTCTTGGAATTGAGTCCACGTTTAAAGTTGCGCGCGTATCCCAGAGTAATATATTGCCATCTCTAGCTCCCGTTGCAAAAACTGAACAATCCTGAGGACGGAATGCAGCAGTTTTAACAGATTTTGTGTGACCATAAAATGTTCGAACACATGTTATAGCTCCTTGACCGATTTCCCAAAGACGAGCAGAATGGTCACCTATAAATAAAAAATCACAAAAAATTTATTGACATGAATTTCAATTAGTTACAAGCAATGTAAATTTATATCCCAGAAAGTTAGATTGTTTGACCTTTTGAAAATTTGCAATGGACTATACACCATCAGTGCATTAAGTGTCTATAAAACAATTTGGAAGCAGAAGATTTATAACCAGAGATATCCCCAATGGAAAAACTCACCTGACACAGTGACAAATCGCATTTCATTGTTCATCCAAGCAAGATCAAAAACTGCATTCTGATGACATTGCACTCCCTCTGGTCGAGCTATTTCTCCATTATTAGAGACTTGGGAATATGTGTTCTGCAAAAAAAATTAAAAAACGTTCAACACCATTTTTGACTCTAAATCGAAAGGGAATTGTTTCTGTAATAGTTTTGTTACAAAAAGAAAATATTAAATCTAAGCAATGTTTTTCAAATGAGACTGCATATGGGAATGAAAGCCGGAGGTTCCACAGAAGTCTTTTCAAAACAGTTCTATCTAGTAACAAGACATGATTTTGATAATGGTATTGAATAAGATTTGCTCAGATATAAAAGTTAACAAAAATTTTGCATGTGTGTCAAAAATATACAAGTTGATGTAAGCAGTGATGAAGTGGAAACAGCTCAGCTTATCGAGTAATTCATTAGATCCTGTAAGAATGTTTATTGCAACAGGGATTGTCAAAATATTTGCTGGATCAAAAATAATGACGCTTACATCCATTTTGTGTGTAAGGAAAATTTTATATTTTTGCCAATTTACTCCCAAAAAAGCGAAAATAGATTCTTACTAAACATTGAAACCTAATCCAGTTATTGCACAAAACTGACAGCTTTTGCACACTTATATGCTTATGGAAAAAGGTGATTGGTACTTAAGGCAATATATATTACTAATTTTTCTTTTTTATTTGCAAGTGGTGTTGTATTTGAATAGCCAAAGGTGTCATTTAAGTGAGATGGATGGATATATTTAAGAGTTTTTCTATGTTGGTTGTTATTTAATTAGCATTTGTAATACACCCAGTCCTTTTTTTACGCGACTGGGTGTATAATTATTCAATAATCACATAGCTGGATCCAATAATTGTCAGCCTCTGTATTCTAGGGGTAAGTGGTAATGTGCAATCAAAATTTCCGGGTTCATATCCGAGCAGTCAATTTATTACCCAAAATCAAATATAGATATTTTCAATTACACATTTGATATCTCGGTTATGGATGGTCTTGATGTCTTTTCTCCTAGAGTTGATCTCCAGTATCTCAAAAATCTTATTGAGTTTATTATCTCATATGTTAAAATTTCAAAATATCTATGCAATCTACGTGCTTAGCCGTAATGCCAAAAATTTTATTATTTATTACACCCCGAACAACTATATTTGCAAATCTACTGTGACAATAGTGAATACAACTATGCATGTATACATCCTTACCTGTTTTTCATTGATCAATAAAGAAATTAAAATTACATGTGAAAGCTTTTGTGAGTTTGAGGAATAAATTGTATTTTTTCATTCATATTAGATACTTTTTTACGCATATTTTGATTTTTGAGACCAATTTATCAAATTATATGAAAGTAAGGACTTTATACATGCCACTTTCTGGAGCCAACGTATCAAGTAAAAAAAAATTGGGTGTAATTAGAAATTTATTACATATTTTCTGCGAGATTGTGTTAACATGTTAAAGGCATGTGGCATGTAGCATCCAAGCCATTCTGTACATTTCCATTTTTGATTCAAATGTATTAGAAAATTGTATATTTACAAGTGTTAATTTGGGCATTTAAGTCGTTGAACATTTAAGTCGTTGAACATTTAACCATGTAGGATAGCGTTGTCAATAATGTAGGGAAATTGACTGGGAAATATATTCTATACATCGGTAATAAAGGGGGAAAGTAACCACACGATGTGATAGCTTACTTGAATTGCAACTGCACCATCTTCGTCTGCAATCGCGACAAAATGTTCGTATCCCGGTGTTTCGGCAAATCGGCATGCAAAAATTGGTGGATGCGTGTTGTAAGCTAGATCTAACGATTGCAGTATCAACCCATTGTAAGAATGGAGAGGCGAGACTATCAGACGTTTCAATACATTATCATAATACGAAGGATTACCTGAAAATAGAATATTATATATTAAAAATAGAGGTTATGATGATACTAAGTAACTTGCAAAAGGATCAAATATTAATAAAATTAGTAACTTACACAATCCCAACTGCCGGTCTATCAGTGACTGTATGCCACTCATTATTTCAGTAAAATTATATTTAAGCACAGATATGAGCGTAGGTCATTTTTCAAAACTGTGTCGTTAAAATCACAACAGCCGATATGTCAAACTATTTCGCGCCCATATCAACACTAGTGTTGTCAGCATACGCTAACAAAATTCAGGATTCAAACAGAAACAGTAAACAGAAAAAACATGAGCAGCTAGCACCATAAAATAAATGCTTTTTTAATAGAAATAGTGTTTTACATATATGAGGAAAATTGGTTGATGGAAAGATGTTAAATAATCCAACAAATGTTTATACTATCTTCTGATAGTTTTCAAATGATTACTATCATATTTTTATTGTCATCTTTTTTTCAATGAAAATGATTTGATGTTGTATCTTTGTATTATATTTATTAAGGATTTGTATAAAATTAGGCATTGTAAAACAAGTTAGGTTGTAACCAAATTATACAAGTATAATTTGTGATATCGACTGAAGGAGCTTGATGGAATTTCAATTCCAAATTTGTTTTTTTGAAATTTTATATGACTCCACATGTTATACATTTAGAATAGTACAAAGTTTCAACAATTCAAATTTCATAAATATATCTTGAGTTTTTTCATTCTATTCAAACCATTTATTCACCTTTGGCGAAGTAATAGAAGAGTAAAAAATTCTTGCACAAAAATTTTGTCCTAATGGTAAAAACTTTCATTAAAAATTTTTGAGACTTCTTTAAGGCATATGGATACAACCCGTTGCTTTATCCAACTAATTTTCTTTTTGGCATGCCTACTTCAAACAATTTGAAAACTCGAATAGAAATGTGTAGAAAAGTTCAGGTGAGTTCTTATTGTATTAAAATAGATTTTGCATGAACTTGTCCGGTTAAACTTCTTTGTTATCCTTAGTATTTTATGTTTTAATTTCCTATGTTACTTTATATAAATCTTCTCTACATTGCAAAAGCAATAAACTTTTAATTGTTGCAACAAATTTGTTTAAATAAATAAATAAAATTAACCCGATGAAAATATAAATTCCAATGATTTATTCCAAATAGATATGGTAAATATTGAAGCCAACACACTTACACAAAAATCTAAAAAATATCCTAGGCCATTGTAGTATTTTTAATGAGTATAATTAAATAGGAAAAACAGATCATTGCTCATTGATGCAAATGGCCACCTGTAAACAAAAGGGAAGTTAATTTACCTTTTTCAATATGAATAATTCAAAAAGGGAATAGGAAAGGATAAAAAATATAGGAAATTAAGTCAAAAAAATATTCTAAAGCAGTCAAATATTTTTACTTCATATATTGCAACAAATAATGTAAAAATCAACAATATTTATGTATAATTTAATGTACACTTGAGACTCAGTTAGTCAAAATTCCAGATTTACAGAAAACCCTAATTGCATTGGGTAAAATGGTTATCTTAATAGGCTTTAATTCAAATTCTTCATTATCAATACCAAACCAAATTTCTTTATCTTTTGTTGAGACATTCAAAGGAAATAGCTCTATCGATCTCGCTTGAACTATTTCATTCATTTTTGGAGGTTTTTCATTCACTCTTCGCCAACCCTCAGCGACAAACTCCGAATAGCCCAAATTCATCTTTCCCATAGTGATCGCTAAATGAGATGGTGCATCATCATCACTGGGGACAGTGGATAAAACAAAGTCAGTGGTTTTAAAACATTTTTCTTCAACATTAGCGCAACTCTCATTGACAATGTTTTTGAAATCCATTCCAGTCTGGACGACTTTTTCCTTTGGCATAATAAAATCTAACCACCTGAAGTGTTCAGGCTTCCTGATAACTGCCTGTCTACAATTGTTGCATCCATGGCAAGGAGGTGTAAACTTGATGGTACCTTTACAATCCCAGCATAGAGAGCTCTTATAACCGTTAAAAATAAAAGTTGCATAATCTCTAAGTCCTCCGTATATCCAATATTTGTCACGCCTAGCAAATGCATCTCTAAAGGCTCCCCATTCAATCGCACCCACTGCAAAAATTGGCTTTCCGGGCGCTTCTGTATCTAGCACCTCAACTTTCATGACATCTTTAGACAATGTATCATTTTTTATAATAGCCATAGTTGCATCTGTCAATTGTCTTACTTTAGCAAGATTGTTTTCAAGTGGAAATAGTTTGTTGCCAACTGTATTTCTTCTTCCCAGCGGTAGTATACCAATAGTTCTAGAATTATTTTTTCCATCTTTGCGTAATATACCTGAAAATAGATAAAAACATATAATGTTGATTTATGAAAAAGATTTCAGTGAAATCCACTAAAAATGAGTCAGTTACTTAAATACAACTTAGTGATTTATACAACAAAATTATAATCAGTGAAAACATTTAAATTATAGATCTAGTAACTTATACATAAAGTTGCTACTTTGTGTACTTGGAGTAGTATTTTCTTGTTATTGTAAAATGGGCACAACAGAATATAATATAGTATCTGTTGATATTGACGCTATTTGTCTGGTAAGAGATTTATGAAGTTAGCTGGGATTAAATTTTGTACCAATACTAAAGTATTTAAACACTAGGTTTTTGCATGTTTAAATGAATACTACAAATATTATTTGTCATATGAGAGAAAGACCCCTTACTTTAAAACTCAGTTTAATTTACATATAATTACAATAGTCTATTTTGTAATAATTTTGAAAATATAGTACAGAAGATTATTTCAATGTGATTTATGTAATCTGTATACAATTATATGGAGAATCAAAAAACATAAGGCAACTTCAAACGCTAAATTTATTTTGAAGCAATTCTTTGAATCAATTAATTTATGTCTATATTTTGTCAAAAAAAAATCTATTCTTAGATAGTTGTCTTTTGTAGGAATTTTGAAGAGCTGCTAGTAAAATAAGTTAAGAATAGAAGGATGTTAGAGTACTGACTATATGCTACGTTTTCAGGATTTAATAGGAGTAAATGTGAGAAGAATATAATATCACAATCATTTTGTTTTTGGATGTGAATCAATTGAAAAGTTAATGTTTCTATTATATGATTCCAACATTTGGCCTTGCAATCACGAAGACAAACCAATTTGTATTACAAAAAATACCCATACTATGTATCTGATGATTGAAATTATAAAAAAAAAAAAAATTAAAAACCAACATTTCATAGACCAGTTAATCTAAAATTGTTATAGTTAGTATGAGCAGAACAATAGTTGACTGTTCTCAAACGATAAATCCACATTTACCAGTAATGGCTTCACTAAGAGTGCCGTCACCTCCAGCCACAATGATTGATTCAGTATCGGGTAGTTCTTCAACGAGCTCCTTGGCGTGGCCTTCTGAATTGGTCAACATTACTTTCACACTGATGCCAGCCAGGTGCAAAAGAGGTTCGCAGTATTTTTCATAATCTGATTTAGCACTTCTCTTGTTTGCGGCTGGATTCAAAATAACTGTGATTGCGCGTGGATTGACAGTTACTGGTATACGTACTTCCCCATACTTTAAGGCTTCCTCACAACATGCTTTCATGAGTATGTTTGTACTGAAAAAGTAGGTATCAAATAGTCAACTCTCACAATGATAAACTGATTCTATTAACAAAAGGTATTCGTCCCATAAAAATGTTATGGTAGACATAAAACAGTCATTGAAGAATCACTTGATGTTTAAATGTATATTTCAAAATTTTCCAGGGAATACGGCAAAAAGATTTAGGGTTTGAATTATACATGCATCTAATGAGTGAGATTCAACATGTATATTATTATGAAAAAATAAAAAAAGTTTTGCTTATTTGGTTGCAATACAAGTAGATGGATCCTTTTATACTTTTATTTGGGCTTTCGATACATGAGCATCCATGAGCCATTGGGAGGTTTGTCATTTCAGTTTCTCATTTTAATGCACATGCAATGCTCAATGTCGCATTAGGGAGCAAAGCCTGTCATCAACAGCATATTTGGATGATAGATTTAATTGCGTCATCATGTCTTAACATACTTAATTATTTACACCTACACAATATTGTTAAAGCCTAACACACAAACTTACTCATATTTCTTTTTGGCCGATGACAGTCCATACGAAAGAACTAAGAAACCGAATGTGGACTTTTTCCAATGATTACGCAACGTCTTGAGCGTCTTAAAAATCATATTAAAATTTATAATTTCGGTGTAATGCTTTTATAGAAAGAAGATTATGAGACCTCCTTCAACATTCTCGCTATAGTGTATAAGTTGTGTTTAAAATTCGCTTGTCAGATTGTCTATTATTCAGATTTGACAGATATACTTTTAATGAAAGTTTATAGTTAATATACATTTTTTCAAAAGATCCGAATTGTTAGTTTATTATTCATTCATTAGCAGCTTCTATATATTACGAATTGCTATGATAAAAAATGAAAGAAAATTCATAATGATAGTTTTTATTCAAGTGGATGATTAAAACCCGCATAGCAATCACCCTTCAAATAATTATGAAAATTCCCTAACACAAATGCTTACTATTTAGCACTATTCAGTATGAGGAGATCATCACAAGTTTTTCGATGTGATTATGTGTGGTTTTTTTATCGCCCGTCTGAGTAAGTCTGCATTATTATAAGCCTCGAGCAAAAAAAAAAAATAGACTTGAATTGAATTTGGATAATTTGATGTCTGTGGTAGCACACGTGAAATGTCAAATTCAAACCTTTCTGTTTACGTCAATTTTACTATCAATAAGATCTGAATATTATTTTTCATAAATTATTCATTTGATATCAGAATATATACGTTGTCAGAAAATGAGTAAATTTCAAAAGATATCTGAGTTATCTCAGAATGAAGAACTTCTTACGGCCTTGGACCTTTTTGATATAGATGAATCCGTTATCGATGACAAACTGGATGAGGTTATGCAGAGAAAAACTTTAAAAAACAAACATTTCAATATAATTTTATCATTCATTAAATATAAATACATCATTTCCATACAAGAAGAGACAGATTGCGAAAATGACACTATTGTTCAATTTTCCCTGAAGCAAATAATTAATGAAATACATTCAAATGATCCTGAACATGTTATTTTAGAAACCTTGTTGGATATATTATCGTTAGCACTGTCATTGAATAAGGAAAAAATGCAAGCAAACGTTGAGCATATAATACAGCAAATCCTATCATTGGCCGATTCCGCTTCATTGAAATCCGAACAAGAAATATTAACCTGTATTAAATATCTCAATGTATTGAACAGAATTCTTGATGTATCTATGACAAACGACTTATCGCTCAAGTCTAGATTTGTCAATGACGATATTATAAGAATTTTAATGCAGGAAGAAATAAAAATCAATGCTATTTTGTTAACTAAGACCATTCCTAAGATTTTAAATTGTTGTGATGATTCCAACATACTAAACATTATTTGGGAGGCAACTTTGAAAAATATATCATCATTGTTCTTAAACCATTTCGTGACCATATGTTCTCTGTCAGATTATTATTTTCCTCTAGATAATGAAAAGACACTGTGCACTTTCAAATCCAATATCTTGAAAGATAACAACTTTTGGTTATTTATCCAAAATGGTTTGAATCATGGTGATGATTCTGTTCGAAAGTGTGCAATTTTTCTTGCTAAGAAAGCTGTAGAGTATTCGTCACAGTGTCACCAAAGTTTTGTAGTCACTAGAAATGAAAATATAGTTTTCTTATGGGATACAAAAAAGAAATTGATTCTTGAAAAATATTGGTCAAACTATTTTGTCCTGTTGGAAACACTGGAAGAAAAGCAGTCTCATCTAGTAATATCTGCTATGCATGTTTTGGAGAATTTGGGAGATCTACCAGTGTGCTGGTATAATTGTGCTCTTCGACGTGCACTTCTTCATGAATCTCACAGTGTTAAGCTCAAAACTGTTGAGAGAGTTTTACAAAGTGAGATCTCAGACAAATATATTGACTTGTTTCCATTTGAAGAATTATTAAAAGCGTTAAATAACATTTCATTTTATGAAAATGCATTAAACTACAACAGCAATAAGATTATTAAATTGTTAAAAAGCTTTTTATCACAGGATAATGTCATGAAAAATGTTATTAAACACATGATTTCGGTAGATTGGTCACCAATACCAAAGTTTTACATGTGTTATACACTTATGTGTACAAATACTTTGAAAGATAATTTACCAATCGCTACTATTGAAAGATTGTTTCATGACCAATCTATCTCAGCACAAAACAATTTATATATCAGGCACGCTACTCACAGTAGCTTGGTATATTTTGTAATGAATCAATTACTTATGGTTACAAACACAGGGGATTTTTTACATTTACTTCAAACATGGATCATCAAAAATGACCTCTGTCTATATAATGGTCTTTGGAATGACATTATTAGTTGGATAGAACGGATAAATTTTACTGAGAATAATCCTGAATCAATAAATGCTGTTTTAAGCATTGACTCATGGGAAAATATGAAACCGTCTGATATCGATGTTCGAGTACAATTATTAATGATACTATTACAAGCAGGCATTATACAAACGCAACCAGTCTTGGATTTCATTGATGCAAATATTTATTTGATTATTGAAGCAACGAAAAGACAATATGCACAAAAGACTGCATTTGACTGTAATTTTTTTGTTATTGTCAATGTTTTATATATCTGTTCGAATACAGAAATCTTCAAATTGGTTGACAACAAAAGTTTTCTTGTAAACATAGCAAAAAATTATAAATCTGTCATAAACTTTACAATGTGGAGATGTCATTCTTTATCACCAAAAGAAAATAACGATTTAATAAAGGATTATATGAATGGTCTACATATATTGTTGACTGAGATAGTGCCTGAAGAATTAGCCTACTTGGAAATGGACACATTAATGACTTCTTCCATTAAAAGTCTATGCGATAGTGGAGTTGATTTTACACAAAAATATGTCGCAATTGAAATTTTATCAACAGTAGTATCATTTATGCATGATAATAAGATGTATTCGCGTAAATTAATGGTGGAAAAATTGGAATCCTTATATCCTATTATTGAATTATGTTCAAATGTAGAAATGGTTGGATCTGATAAAGAATTAAAAGGGAAATTAATATCTGATTTCAAGACGGCATATAGTAAAATCTGTTATTTTTATTATGAAACATTGAAGAAATGGGACTCTGTTGAAAAAGTTGTCGAAAATGTTTATGATCTTTTACAAACTGGTGGTTATGGCTGTTTCATTTGGGTCATTAAAACGGCACATTTGATTTTGCCAGAATTGGTGACTCGAGATAGTAAAAGTGTTGATACATTAGTCCATAGAATATGGACTGAGATTTTTGGTGTCCGAAAAAATGAGAATTTTAAAACATGTATTGTAGCATTCATTGAAATGACTTTCCAAAAAGAAATGTTTGCAGATGTAAAGAATCAAGGTCTTTTAGTGAAATTTATTGACAAAATATTTGAACTCGGAGAATTGAGTCCATTTGTTATACAAGAATTCATGAAGAATCTCTGTTCAATATCAAAAGATATAAAATTGCATTTGTATATCAGCTTATTGGGCAGAGCAGTTCTATTTGGGGCAGTGTGTAGAAAGGATCAGAGGTAGGGTATAAATAGTGGGAATAACAGTTGAGAAATTCATATTGGTATACATTTTTTTGCAGCATAATTACAGCATTAATAATTAATAAATAAAAAATTTCAGAATTGAAATCGATACATGTGTCTTTATTGGATCTCAGAAGAATTTTAATTCATCAATGGAAAATGCAAGGTAAAAAAAGTGAAAGTTATTTAATATTTGTCTTGAATTTACCACTTTATCATACATAATATTTTATACCTGTACTAATTATTTTCAGGAATCACTTTCGTGGCTGTTTTTGTATCTTGAGTTTTATTGATTGAATTGGCATTCACTTGGTAGAACTCCATTATAACACGGTGAAAAAATAGCAATGTATTTTAGTTCTACAAAATTATTTTTAACAAATATAGTTGATAGCTATTTCGGCTCACGCCATCGTCAGAACTATGCTTAAACTAACATTTGCTTATCTATATATAGCTGTGCAGAAAAGGTACACAACATCTCCTCTCTCCTTTTCCAACGGCCTAGCTTGTTATTTAAACACAATGACACTAAATTTTCAAAATCCTAAATGAAACAATAGGTGTCTATGACAATAAGATTATGTGTGGGACCACTTCCGTCATATATACATACAATAACAAGCTAGGCCGTTGGAAAAGGAGAGAGGAGATGTTGTGTACCTTTTCTGCACAGCTATATATAGATAAGCAAATGTTAGTTTAAGCATAGTTCTGACGATGGCGTGAGCCGAAATAGCTATCAACTATATTTGTTAAAAATAATTTTGTAGAACTTAAATACATTGCTATTTTTTCACCGTGTTATCTTGAGTTTTATTTGAAAAACTTTATGAGGCATTGTTTTATCTTTCTTTTCGATTCCAATTCAAAGTATTCAAACTACGCTTTTCTGATTTTAATTATTAATAAATAATTACAGACATAATTGAACAAATCACCAATACAATTATGATGTTTTTATGTCAATTTTGTTTTAGAATTAATACATATTAATAATAATTAATAAAACAGGCATGAAAATAAATTAAGTATTTGGTCGGTTTTTTTTAAGTTTAATTATTCTTGTATATAAAACAATGCAAACTATTTATTTTATATCAGTTATATTGTATCCATGTGATAGAATGCTTGACAATGCTGTAAGACGAAACCTGGATTGTGAGCAACAAAACATGTGGAATCGTCCAAAGCTTCAACAATTCAAAATTAGCCTTGCGATATAATTAGTCTGATTTTACTTCACAAAGTTGCTGAATACAAGTTATATTAAGTAACACACCAAGTGAAAAAAAGTTGTCAATTTAAATTTCATATTAAGGATAATTAGATCTTCAGTGCAATGTTTAATTGTTGTTGGATTTCGTGCCAGATGTCATGAGTTCGAACAGTATGAACAGCATTTTTTTCAATCAACTTATCGATTCTGTTTGAAGGCATGGATGCTTGTGATGCCTAAAAATTCCCTCCAAGTCATCCAATCAAATTAAGAAATGGAGTGCAGCGAGAGAAGATAGCTAACCACTATTCGTATCCTAGCCCTATCCATAATCATTTTGTTAAAGTAGGGTTGAGCAAATGAGTAACTAGCATTTCTTGTAGGAAAACTTCTGTTGAAATACCTCCATTAGGAAGGCATATGCTCCATATTGGAAGTGTACATGGATTAAAACAATAATAATAAGAAAGATCATTTCATTTATTGATAGATCTGCTGTATTTTGCTTTTGTCAATCAGAGATTCAATTGTATGTAAAAAAAAGTTGTTTCCAGAAGTATAATCATATCAATTTTTTAAATAACATTGAATTATCAATCTTTTTTCAGATTTGTAAATACTCTTGACACAATCAGAACATTAACCATGAACATTCTAATGGTGCAAGATATGACTATTCATGATCAACTATCACAACACTTGAGGGAGAACTTAGACGCCATTGTTAAATCTAAAAATCGATATCATGGCAATTCAATTCATCACAGAGTCATATTGAGAACACTGCAGAGTCTTCTTTTATCATACATATTATACCCAAACGGAAATGATGTAGATCACACCGTGACTTGGTGCATTGCATTTTTAACCAAACAACCTCATCATATAAGTGCTAGAATTCTGTTGGAATGGTATATCGCTCTAGCTTTCATACAGAAAGTAAGTATAATAAATATTTTCATTATGTAACAACAATAGTAATGTAGCTAGGTGTGGCTAGTGGTAACATTCTAATGCTTATGTTTAATATTCTTCTAAGGCAAGAAGTTATCTTACTATTTAAATTTGACAGTATTGACTAAGCTAAATTCATATTGAGATTAAACATTTGTCTGAAACATTGTAAGTACTATTTTAATATTATATTTAAAAAATCTATAAATCATACTATTGTAGGACATGTATAATGAAATAATAATATGATCAGTATACAATAAATTCCAACTTTCTGCTTAATTTCTCTACAAAAACTCACTGAATAATTGACATAAAAGAAATCCTCGTTAAATTCTAAGGTTTATATATACTTTTTAGATTTCATGTGCTCCACATTACTCCATATGACAGCTTATATTATTTCAGTTATTCACGGATTCTTGTATCTTATTAATTGTTGCTATAAATCTTAGAGAACAACAACCCTTAAGACTTTTAATGAAATCAAATAAACAACATAAACACATTCAATTGCACATGATACTTATTTTTTTTTAATGATATTCTTTTTTCCAGAATATTTTTTTAAATCAAGAAGATTTAAATAGATTTCAACTGTCACAGCTTCCCCAATTATCTTATTTTATGATAATATATCACATTGTGAAACATCAGCTTGTAAATTCATCAGGTTTGAAAGAGAATGAGATGATTGAAGAAATTAATTTGTGTGAAAATAAAAAACAAAATAGTAAATTCCAATTGCAGAATAATAACTTTCATTTCGCAATGAATTTATTATTGCCACACACAATGGGACAATTATTCAACGTAAGACTGCACGCCCAATTCCTGGCTCTGAAGCTATTTGAGCTAGCAGAACATATCCATGATCGAGAGAAATATCAATTTGTTGTTAGTATTATTATTAAAACTTTCCAATTGAATATGCAAGAAAAAACTTTTGTCAGGATACAAGAAGATTTTTACATCAATTGCTTTGATGTAGCTTGTAATCTTTCTTTGGAAAATATTTATCATCATATTCCGCGTCTCACCAGTGTTTCGCTTGATGAGTTGATGACACTGAAATGTGTACAGCTCATTGATGAATTGATACAAAAAAATTTTCTGGATAACACGAAACAGGTTTTCATATCTACTGATACAAATAGCATGTATAAACTCGAATTCATTACAAAAAGTCAAACGAATGAATGCTTTGATATTTCGCCCATAGAAGAAAGTATCACTGAAAATGTTCAGAAGAAGTTTGTACCATGGAAAAACATGTTGGAAGATTTAGGAATACCTATAGAAGACGAGACGGTATGTAACTTCATTCAAATGTTTTAAATACTGTACTGTTGTTAGTTTGTCTAATAATATTTGGTAAACACTATAATATATATTCCACTAGGTGTGTCATGATCAGTGGTCAATGACGTTGGTTTCCGTAATATGTATCACAAACTTGAGTCCTAGTATAAACAGCACTTTTTCCAATCAATTTATCAATTTTGTTTGAAGGCATGAGTGTTTGTGATGTCTAAAAATTCCCTCGCATCTATCAGAAACAGGACATCAAGATTGGTTAGTTAACCACTAGTCCTGTCGTAGCCATAACCCATATATTGCTACTTGTATATATTTTGCTTGATCCTAATAGTTATTCTCTTTGCATTGTCTATTCACCTTGTGTCACATAACAAATTATTTTATTGCAGTGGTCCAACATAATACTTTTCTATTTAACTTCAACTATGTGTCCACCTAAGTTTCAAAAGAAGCAATTTTAAATGAAGTTAAATTCTAAAAAAAACATAGTTTTTGAAATATGACATATTGCGATTCAATCAACTTTTAAAAACAAATATATTCCAACTGACATGCAAAGAGACATATACAGTTAATATAAAGCTACTAGTATTACATTTTCTGTTCAGGTTTTAGAGTGCCACTGTCAATTATCCACTAAATTAATTGTTGAATTTTTTTTTTTTGTTCATTGACCCTCAATATTGACTATTATTATTATTATATTTTCAACAGAAGCATAGATCCAGCGGGTTGATAGTGGTTGCTTCCTTAATTGACAGAATACCAAATTTAGGAGGACTAGCCCGTACGTGTGAAGTATTTGGCGTGAAAAAATATATTATTGATAATTTACATCACATTCAAGACAAAATATTTCAAAATTTGAGGTAAGTTTTTTTCTCTCTATTATACTTCATGTAACAGAAACGTTACTGTTAAATATATTAAATATATAGTGTAATTTTTCTCATTGTAAAAATGGTTAAGTGAAATTATGCCCAATTTTTTTATTTCACACTAAAAAATATACAATACATTTTTCAGCGTATCATCAGAGCGATGGATCGATATTGGAGAAGTGAAACCTGGGGCTGATTTAAAAAAGTATTTAATAAGCATGAAAGAAAAGGGTTATAGTGTAGTTGGAGTTGAACAGACGGCATCGAGTGTCTGTTTGAATAAATTTAATTTTCCTAAAAACGCTGTTTTGTTGCTTGGGTAAGTTACTTATTTAGTTAAAAAATGTGAGTTATTTTATAATGAAGAGTATGTTTTTAAATTGATTAACTTTTTTTCAGGCATGAAAAAGAAGGTGTTCCGAGTAATTTACTCAGTTTGATGGATTATTGTGTTGAAATTCCTCAGTATGGTAAAATACGCTCACTTAACGTCCATGTAACTGCTTCAATATTTATTTGGGAATATGGAAAACAACATCCTTTATAAACCTCAAAAAATGTTGTTTATACAAAATAATATAATTTAAGTTTTGTATATGATATGAAATCAAAACAATAATATTGAATATTATGTTTTAAAATAATTTGTAATAATTTTTTTCATATTTTAAGTCACTATATACAAATATTGTTTAAATCTCTATGTATTGAAATCAACCACATAATACAAAATATATTTGGTTATTAGAGCATCCATTTTAACAAATAAAATTACAATTACCCATTAGCATTGTAAATTTAGTAAAATTTTAACTGAATGCAGATTTATTAAAAAATTTAATGCTGTTTGATTTTGTAAATCTCAAACCACAGCAACAAAAAACATTTGTGATTGAGGAACGCATTAGGAGATTTTTATCAGGAAATTTTCGATTATCAAAAACTAAGTGTGTGCACATACCGAGAACTACTATATATTTTGAAAATTATTGTTTTTTCACCATCCAGTTACCAGGAACAAGAAATGGGTGCTGTATGACAATCATAGATGTAAAAAACAATGGTTATCAATGTAGTAGGTAGCAAAACCAGAACTGACCAACAATAAAAGTACTTTTGTGTAATTGGGAAAGTGTAGAAATCATACTCAATGAAATTCTTCAACCAGGTCAAAAAATTATAGGAATAGTGTATTGTGAATAGTAAGACTGGGTAAAGTACGAATTAGGAAGAATACCATTAATTATCAATATGACAACACTATTTTCCGAATCTCTTAATATATAACAGAGTTTTATTTAGTGTTTGAAAATACTCCTTGGCATAACTGGTAAACAAAATAAATGGAATTTGCAATACATGTTACATTATTATAAAAAGGTTATAAGTGTTATAGCCACGCAACTATTATGGTTTTTCCTTCGATCCTGTGGTGCTTTTATATTAATATTTTTGAAAAAAATTAGTCAGTTGGAAACTTTAAAGCAGTCAAGTAATTTATAATCAGGGCTTTTGCCTGTCACTTTCACTAATGCCTAATTTATAAGATAGTTAGAATACATAATATATTCTTCGAGGATTAATATCCACAATTTCGCTTATCGCAATCAGTTGATAATGTTCACAACAAGCTAAACCGATCCAGATCACAAAATATATTGTGGAAGTAATACTAAAAAATGTTTTTTTATTGTTTCAAATACAGTCTCTTATTCATTCAGTCATTAAAGCATTTACATACATTGCACTTAAAAATTAGATCAAGAAAGCTACTGGAAATAAGTTTAATCAAATCCAGTGTGGATTTAGTTTCAAGGGTAAAAGTAATAGTCCCAGCCAACTTTTGATGAACATTACATGTTATTTCTAATTTCTATTGCATGATATTTTTTACAACACCCATAAAATGGTTTGTTCCTTAGCTACCATCTCAAACAATAATACTCAAGCATGTTAAACCCACTGCCCATACTCAATATCTTTGTGAGTCAGCCAATATTACAGTGTGTAACACTTAATAGAAAAATGTTTTTCTAAATAAACCTCTGTTTCTATGGATATTGAAGTTTTTCTTTTTTACAACCCACTTAAAACCAAAGTTTTATCCTTGATCCACAGCTTCGGCTCTAAGTAGAACTACAATCATGCACAACACTATAAAATAAGTGAAGGGGGTGGAGGATTTTAAAATTTGATTTAAATACTCAAGCAGGTGTTTAAATGATAAATCCACAGCATAAAATAAATCTTGGATTAATTGATGGAAACCAATATTTGCAGCAACATCAAGTAAATATTTAAAAAATATTCGCACATTGTTTCTGGAACATTACATTATTTACCAAAATTGTATAGTAAAATAGTAATTTTACGTGTCGTGAAGATGTTATGTTAACTAATTTAATATATTAATAAACTTAAATATATAAAATACAATTTAAAAATATTTTACATCTACTGTGTAGGTTTTTTGGTCTATAACAAATTAATACAAATTTCTATTCTTTCTGTTTAGAACATAACATAATCATACGGTGCAGATTGTTCGTATTAATATAAACAGCATATTATCGTTTATGATATCGATTAAAGGTGCTTGATGGAATTTCAATATCAAATTTGAATTGTTACAATTCAAATTTACCATATTATCAATATGATAAACGGAAAAAAATTCTATAATTGTACAATAACATTTCGTATAAAGTATTTTGTAAAAAAGGAATGCAGGAGATACTTTTAGTTAACACATTATTTTCAAGACTGAATGTTCAAGGAAATTTACATGAAGAATTCTATAAATCAATCATTAACTATGACGAATTACAAATAAAGATGAATTGGTTATGATATTAAAAAAAAAAAACTGTGAACGATTTTTGTAGTATTAAATAAAAGTTATGCATAATATATAAAAGTACTCAAATATTATGTTGTTTTTCTTATAAATAAATTAGGTAATTTAAAAAGTTGACAGAGTGACAAAACAAAATTAAAATGTTTTGGCACATTTATTGAGCACATTACTTATGTAGTCGGTAACAAAATTTCATATATGCATACGATACTATTTTTCTCAATATTTGGCGGCCAAAATTTTCCACTAGTTTTTTTTATTTCATGCCACATTTTCATGAATCCTTCAAAATAAATATTGTCTATGATTTCAGACATTTCAATTGTACAGGCATCATTATCAAGTTATACGTTTCATAGGAGATATAGCTGATTTATCCATTTTATTTCCATATCATGCGCAATTAAGTTGAACACTCAATCATTTCGTACAAAATTAATTCGACTGTTTTCGTGGCTATATTATGACAATTTTAATCAGTCATTCGTGAAATCTGCAATACTTCAAATATGGAAGGAGGTCTAGCTGAAGATGATCCTCCGGTGAACGTATCTGTTTCGGAGAGAGATTCTTCAAATCGAAGCAATGACACATCCCCGTGTTCAAACCAAGCAGAGAAGAGATTAAAAATAGATAGGGATGGTGATGATTCCGCCGTCAATCAGGAGTTGCAATTTATTGAAAATACAAACCACGTACCGAGGACTAGTTCAGATTTTGGTGAGTTTTTGGTTCATAAACAAAATAGTGATTTAGCATATTCTGACTTTTTAATACGCATTACTTCCATCAAAGTTAATTCCTAAAACCATCGAATTGAACTCTATTCTGTTTTATATTGTATTTGTTTTAGTAGGGTTTTGAAACCGTAATAGGTTGGACAACATTGGGCTTCTAACAAAGTCATTTGAAATATAACAGATGAAACGAAGTAGTTTTGAAAGTTTGAAAATTTTTATATTCTTAATGTCATTAAAATGTATGAAGTTTATAAGTTTATAGTGAATTTGTTTTGACAGCTTTTTAACCTCGTATTCTGTTTTTGAAAAAAAATTTAACCCTTTTGGTGAACTATGCTATTTTTTTTTTTTATATATAAAAACTTATCAGTTTTACTATTACACCAAACGAAACTATGACAATATTTTTCTGTACCGAGTCCAATAAAACTGATTATTATGTGATGAAATTAACATCAGTGTGGTAAGTCTCCATTTAGTGTTATTTTTCTCGTGTAATAGGATACATTTGAAATATCACAATGTTTTATTTACTCACATAGATTATGGAGTTTATCGATTCCAATGGTTAGTTGTTTACAGGGTTGTTATTCATGTATTACATATTATTTTCAACGGTTGTTGTCATATATACGTATTGGTGCATTTTGTAAAGTTCTGGGTAGAAAAAAGTACTTTGTCATACTTTTCTTGCATGTGTGCTATAGGTACTTTAAATGTATATCGAGAAAATAATAGAAATTTGAAAAGCGCTTCTTCAGATCAGTTCTAGTTCGCTTATCCGATGATATTACAAAATATAGAAGTAGCAGATATTGTGCTTTATTTTTCGAAATTTATGCTTATCTACCAATATGTGACAATTAACACATTAAAAGTAATCTTAGTTCTTTTATTTTTAACTTTATATTTAATCATTGTAAATTGTTTCATTTCTGATCCAGATCAAGATGAGAATGTCGATAGCGGTATTTGTATTGAAAAGTCTGAAAGCACAAGTAGTGATGACCCGATAGCATCAGTTAGTTACAAAAACAACAAAAATCTGATGATCGAGGTGCCAATGGGTCCTTCTACTAGCGATTCCCCTTCTAATGGTGATGCAGTAAAATCTTCAGCTGAGAAAAAGGATCGCAATTATAGATCTCACAGTAAAATATCAAATTCGTCTGCCATGAATAGCGACGAGGAGACCCAAATGGACTCTGATGATTATACAGCCGAAGAAGCCATGAATATTGAAAACATTGAGCCCTTCGATGACAGACCTGAAAGCCAACCAATCATCGATATGATCAGAGAGAGATTACTAGGAGATGGAAATGAGTTTATCAATCCCATTCTTCCATCTAGAGAATCTTCAATAAATGATAGTGGCAGTGATAGTTTAAAGTAAGTGAAAAAATGAACTGTCACAATTGTTCTGCACTGATTGAATTATTGATTTTAGAATTTGAGATACACCCGTAGAGTCTTCATAATTATTATTCTTTAATTATATACCGATATACTGATTGTTTGAATGTTATCCCATCACAATGTTCCGAATAATTATAGTAATAAATATATTATGTTAACTTTATTGATTGAATTGGCATTCACTTGGTAGAACTCCATAATAACACGGTGAAAAAATAGCAATGTATTTTAGTTCTACAAAATTATTTTTAAAAAATATATTTGATAGCTATTTCGGCTCACGCCATTGTCAGAACTATATAGTTCTGACGATGGCGTGAGCCGAAATAGCTATCAACTATATTTGTTAAAAATAATTTTGTAGAACTAAAATACATTGCTATTTTTTCACCGTGTTATTATGTTAACACTTGGTTGTCGGGGGTTTTGAACAATAGACTCTAGCTGAAAGCGGGCATTTTTTTAGCGATTAGTGCAAAAATATATAACTTTCTGAAAATTTTTAATCCAAACAACTTTCAAAGAAATAATGTGTAAATGTGTGTCATCACAGATAAAATAAAAACAATCTGATTATGCCTTAATTTTATCATATTTCTAAGCTTAAAACATCTTCAAAACATTCTAAACATCAATTTGGTAAATGGCACTAAATATTTATTCATTCTATATAATTATATAATAAATAATAATATATACTTGCTATTTCCACAATTTCACAATCACTGGAAATTTGTAATCTCGAGATGTAAATATTCGAGAAACATGTATCACATCTTAATTTTTACTAATGAATAAGATCATTCAGCTTAATAACTCATGGTTTTATTGCATCTGGTTAAAAAAAGGGTTTCTTGCAGGTTGCCTCAACTAAACCATTCAATGGCATCATTTAGTAAAAAAAAGAGTTTGGTCAGTTCCCTAGACCAAGAGTCGTCCCTTCTATCCTTGCAAACTTGACCCATCAAAAGAATCAATGATAATATATTCAAATAATAAAATACAAAATGTTAAATTAAACGGAGACCGCAAAATAAATCCATGAGACTGTAGATTTTTTTTTATTAGCTCAAACTTCCATCTTTATAATCTATCAACAAAGTAGAACTAATGATATTTAGTTGCGGCATTTTATTTCACGCTGACAAACACGTGATATGTTGTATCCCTCAAGCAACCAACCTTCCTTGAAAAATGACATTTATCATTTCCCGACAATTAAGTGTTAATATAAGGATGGAAAAATATATATCTATTTAAAAGCTGAAAGAGTTAGCAAATACATTATTAAAATGAATTGAATGAATGAAATTTTGATTTTTTTTAAACTGAAAAAATATAACATCAGCAATATTTCAGTTTCAAATGTTAAGGTAAAGTTGATTTCTTTTCACATGAAATTTTCAGTAGTAAAATTTTTATGCAATAAGTCAGAAATCAGATATCTTTCCTAATATGGTATATATATATATATGTATATGTATATGTGTTGCTTATAAACTCACTTTGCTTACATTCATATACATTTCTTGTGTACAAACTTGATTTATTGTAATAAATATATGTATCGTATTTCTTGCTGCAGTCAGAAATATGATGTGAAGCGAAGTAAATATTCACAACATACGTTTACTTGGCGATTTGATGGTGTCAACTTTCTAAATAAATCTCAACAAGACCTTTTTTTAACAGCTATACTGATATCGAGGAAGACAATGTTGACAGCGGTTCCAATGGAAACTCAGATTCGGACGACTACAGCTATTCGACACACGATGACGATTCAAATAATTCTGATCAAGGCACTCCAAATGTGCTACTCAAAAGAAAGCCTAGCTACAATTGGAATGTTATCAAAGGTTTGATATTCACATTTTGTTAACTTTTTGAATTATTAAATTACTGAAATTAAAAAAAAAAACTTTTTCATACTCATAACACGAGCTCTAACTAACCTAACCTGAGCGCTAACCTAACCTAACCAAAATTTTACAAATTTTTACAGTCCAATGTTTTTCAAGATAACATTTATAGGATTTTAAATTTTCATTTTTTAAATCAGGTTGTTAAAAGAGGTCATAAATTTAACATGACACATGATTAGACTAACTGTTCAAACTAACACTAATCCTAAACCAATTATTATTGTAAGGACAATGTAGTGACAACAAGCTAGGCCGTTGGAACAGGAGAGAGGATGTGTGCCTTTTCTGCACAGCTATATATATAGATAAGCAAATGATAGTTTAAGCATAGTTCTGACGATGGCGTGAGCCGAAATAGCTATCAACTATATTTGTTAAAAATAATTTTGTAGAACTAAAATACATTGCTATTTTTTTCACCGTGTTATAATGGAGTTCTACCAAGTGAATGCCGATTCAATCAATAAATACAACGTAGTGAGCTCAACTCTGACTGCTAATTTCTCGACTGTTCTTTTGGCTGCCAGAAAAAAATGTATGTCTGTACCCAGCACGCCAGTTATAATTTGTACCAAAAAAAGTGAATTTCCTATGTTTTTTTAATGTCATATACAGAAATTATTAATAAACTCACCAATTGTTTATTGTTATATCATAAAAAACAGGTTTTCTTGAATAATTTTGAACAAAATTGATTTTGCTAACTCTGTAACTATTGAGAACTATCAAATGACAGTTTGAACACTCAAAGAAATCGCGAAAAATTGATGTAGAAATCGTTTACAGTTATTGTAAAATGTTTTTTTTATATATAACAGTGTGTGTCCTGTCAAAGAATCATTTTAATAGAATGAATATTTTTGGAGGAAAGTCCAAAAGGAAGAAATGTGAGAGTCAAGGGAGAGTAAGCGTAGTTACTATATGTTTGAGCCGGTCACTAAGAAACGGTTGCCTTAGAGATGTTCGAGTATCGTTACCATTCATCAAATAGGGGTCTAGACTATAGATAATAATTGCTTTAAGTATGCAACTGCATTGTTTTCATGCTAAACAATGATTATGTCACATACAAATCTGTCCATGGTATTAATTTAATTTTTCAGAGCTCGCAGACCGTGAACGAGGATTAGGAGTCTTAGGAATAGGAAAGAGAGGAAGATCAGATATATTATTTGAACAAAGATTTTATGGCTCACTGAGGACTGTTGAAAGATTAGAATTAATGTATAAATTAAATAAACACAAGGGATGTGTTAATTCTGTAAATTTTCATCCTGAAGGTAATCATAACATTATTTATGCTACACTAAAAGTTCAAATTGTGACATTATGTTCAATATGCAATGATGAATATAGATGCTATCTGCAATTGCAAAAGCATTTTATCATTGGAATTTTAAATCTTATGTGATTTTTTTGACACTGGATCCTGATTGTAATCGCAACCTTTATCATATGGGTCTGGTCTGCATAGTTTCTGTAAATTATTTAATGTGATACATAATATAAGCATTCATACCCAATTATCATGACATTATTATTAATCTTTTCAGTACGGTATGCATGTAAACTTTTTATAACACAGAAAGGTTAATATTTCACACTACAGTACTCTTGAGAAATCTAATAGCAATTAAATTCGGTGACATTTAATTGACATTTTATGTTCTAGGAAAATTACTGGTATCAGGGTCAGATGATCTCAACATAATATTATGGGACTGGGCGTCAAGTAAACCGCTCCAAGTCATTAAATCAGGACACAAAACAAATATTTTCCAAAGTAAATTCCTCCATCTGAATGCAGCTAGTCAGCTCAACATTGTTACTTGCGCAAGAGACGGACAGGTAAAGTAAAATTTGCATTAAGATTTTTTGCATTAATTATTAAATACTCTAAAGATATTATTGCATTAGGTGTTATTAGTTTCACGCAGTTGTAAGTTTCTTTATTACATCAACCACTAAATTGAGTGAAAATAGATTTCAAACTTGTTATTCAATCATTACAAATATTGTATTCATGTCCCACCTCCTCCATCCTTACTCTCTTTGTAGAAAGAGGTTGAGCAATTGAATAATCAGCAGTTTTCGTAGAAAAAAGTTCCATTAAGATACCTCGATTTATATGACCATATGCTCCACTGTAGCAAAATGGATGTGGATTAAATAAATATTGAAATGTATAACTGATATCAATATAAAATAATTGTTGACAGGTCCGACTTTTGCAAGTGCCACCCAGTGGTGGAGTGGCATTGCAGCGTCGACTCGCTAGTCACATACGTCCAGCTCATAAGCTTTATTGCAGTGCCGCTGAACCTCATGTTATCATCTCTGCCGGAGAAGACGGACAAGTATTACTTTCAGATGTGCGACAGGAGGATGCAAACATGTGAGGGTTATCAATTAATTAAATTTAAATATGTTGAATCCAGAATACATTCATATTGTGCAAAAACTTGTTAAAATTTGATGAGATTCTTGCTTAATCAAAATTAAGTGTGCAGAATCAAATACATTCTGAACATTTATTTTGAGTAGAATTAAACACATACAAACACAAGTCATATTTCTGTTAGAACTATGAGTAGTGAAATAATTTTAAATACAACATTGTGGTTTAAACGTAAAAAGTTATCACCACAATTGGTGATAAAATTTTTTACTTGCAAGTGTGCTGTCAATAGGTGATTATAATATTCTTTTCCTCTAGAAAACGTGTTTCTGTGTTTCATCAAATTTTGCTTAGTGAATATTTCACTTCGGGAGTCGCTGTGGCTTGAAAAATTACTTAAACAAATTGATTCTACCTCAAGAATAAAATTGACATTTTAATTGCTCGGATGATGTTCTTTTGCAAAATTCACACAAATAATTTTGCCTTTTATAGATTATTGGTGGTGGCTTCAAATAAAGCTCCAGTGGCACTTTACAGCGTGGCCGGCCATCCGCTGGACATCAATGAGCTCTGTGTGGCCGGCCGTAATCGGCATGTGATGCTGTATGATCGGCGTAAGGCCGGGCCATATGCCCAACCCACCCAAGCCTATTGCCCTGAATATTTCTTGAAAGCGAGTGTAAGTATGATATTTGAATGTTTCACATTTTTAAGTTTGTATTAATTCAAGAAGCAATAGGTAAGTTAGTTTGAACATTTGGAATATATATTCATATAAACAAAATTTGTCCGCGTTGCTATTTTTCAAAATGTTCTCTTTCCACATAGATCTATAAATACAGCAATAAAAAATAATTGGGTTGGCTTTTATGGAAGCTAGATGCATTAGGAATGTTTCACAACATTAAAAAACACAAAGAAATGTCCTATGTTGTCACAATCACCTTAACAAATGTATCCCTAACAATAACTAATAACTAACTCGTAAATGGCCATTAAGGTGACGTAACGAAGTCACCAATCAAACTCAAATGAACAATCGCCATTACTGTCACGTGTCATGGAGTGTCACATTGCAATGCCGCGAGATTGGTGCAAAGTTCAGTGTGAAATTAGACGCGAGTTTAGCACGCAGTTTCAAACTTATACGTTAAAAATGGCGGGATCGGAATAAATTTGAAGGGTTTGAAAAATCAATGTTTTAAACATTTAAACCTAATATGTTTCACAATTTTATGGAGGTAGTAGTATCAGGACGAATTGGGCGATATTTTAAAATCAAAATCAGTCCTATATGCAAAAGATTGCCTGCGTTACCGATGTTTGAATGTTCGCGTCCCAACGTCTGGGGTGCTCGCGTGCAGACCTTACACATTGCCTTCCCATACGTCGGGGCGTTAGCGTGGAAGAGATTAAGAAAGAAAAATTTTTGGTCGCTAGAATTCAGTTGGCAGGTATAGTAGGTAGGTTATAATAATTAAAGCTTTGCTTCCGTTTGGTTCTGAAAATTTTGTTGCTATTTAACTAATTCTTGTATTGAAATATAATTTCTTATTAGTTCATTTGTGGAATACTTAAATCTTTACATCTCAAGTTTACACAATATTTCAATTGTTGAGATTGTTGTCAGCATTCCTTATTTTAATAATAATTATTATTGCTTATAATCATAAATGTTTCCTTGTTTAAAACCAATTGTTTTGTAAGTAAAATTTGGTTGCCAGGCATGCAATGCTAACATACTTAAAGCAGTGCTGTAGCTAATATGTATATTTTATAAAGAAATCACATCGGTAGAGGGATGCGTTAAATAATATTTTCATGCTGAAATATAACATTTATTGTCAAACAGGAGAACAGTAATGCTGGGAGGAAAAAATTCAAACACATGGCCTTATATGTAACATGCGCCATCTACAATCACAATGGGTCAGAAATCTTGGCTTCCTACAATGATGATGATGTCTATCTTTTTGACGCCGTGACTGACAGGTAATTTCTTCTACTTTCATTAAATAGTTCAATTGAATTCAAGAAAGAGCCTTCTTTATTTAATTATTGAAACTCAATGGACTCAATAAACTTTTCGCAAGTACCAGCCAAAGTAGGCTGTAACTAAAAGGGTCAATATTAATAAGTAAGAATTAAATGCCACAGAAAGGTCATTTAATATCAAAAGTTTTTAATGTACAGGTACGTTTTTCTTATTCTCGAAACAATTTTCTGATCTGTCGCAGTTGATTGATGCTGAGATGTAAATTTGACTTTGAATTACTCTTTTATTCAATAAACCAGGTCTATTAACGTGTTATATTATACAATATAATGAAATTAATTTTTCATATATGACAGGTCAATAAGGTAATCATATTACGCATTCCCTGTGTAATGGAATAAGGCAAAGAAATTTTTGTGTACTCCCGATCCATGATAACTTTACATATATAAATGATTTTTTTTTTTTAAGAATTTCTACTGAACCCTCATCTGGTAGTCATGGATTTACATATCGTTATTCTGGGCATCGTAACTGTGCTACTTTTAAAGGAGTCTCATTCTTCGGACCTAGAAGTGAATTTGTCGTGTCAGGCTCGGATTGTGGCAACATTTATATTTGGGAGAAGAAATCCGAAGCCATTGTGCAATGGATGATGGGCGATGAAATTGGTGTTGTAAGTATTTTATAAGGCTTTCTATGAATCGTCATTTTATTAACCATTCAAGAAGTCTGTTAATTTTTATGAAATCTTATATATTTTAGTTATCTTTCTTAATTTTTAATTCAGTTTTCATTTTGTTGAACTGTTCTATTATAAATGATTTACACTTTTTTTTGCAGTAATAAAATTTGGGTTTCGTATTTATATTTATTACATGGGAATATGTGAAAAATTAAAGAAATACGAATGGGCACACATTGCGATCAGTCATCTCAACAGTTGAGATGTTAGTGTTAATAAGGAAATGTTTTCAGTGTTGTTTTTGGTTAAAGAATAAAAAAAATCTATGTTGGCTTAATTTCCCTTTTTCTGTATTATGTTTTTCAATAATACCTGAGCGGTTAAGAAATATTTTTTTCTTAATAATTCAGGTGTGAAATTTTATGTGATATAAAACAAAAATAATTCATTCATTTCTGAAGGATGGATTTTTTGTTAATTTTTTTGTCTTTATAACAGTCATTCTCACACCCTTTTTGAAAGAGCTTGTAACTTATTCATAAAAAGAATAAAATTATCCTTTATTTGTTTCAGATAAATAATATTGAATGTCATCCGAGATGTCCTGTCCTTGCTACCAGTGGTCTGGACAGTGATATAAAGATATGGGTGCCTTCGAATGAAAAAGATCCAAAGCTAGATGGACTGAGAGATGTATGTTATTTCAAATAATTAAATGTTTTTACCTGTAAAATTATAAGATCTTTAAGCTTTTTAAGGAAAAAGCATTTTCTATTGTGTTTTGTTATATTGTTAGTAGGGACATTTAGGTTAACCGAAGTCATTTCAAAATAAAAGCTTATTGCGAAGTTTAAATAACATTTTTATCAAGCGTATGAAATGTTAAGTTGCATCTAACGTTAAAAACGAATGGATATTGAATATAATTATAAATATTTGAACTGGTATTTAGTTAAAGGCTTAATTAATAGAGATCTTAGCATTGGAAGATATGGTAACGAGACTATGAATTGATATACCTGTGTGAATAGCTTACGATATTTATTTACCTTAATTAAGATCAGGATCAGTTTCACACTAAACTTTTTTTTAATAATAACATTTTTTAAAAGTGATTCACATTACATTGTGTTTTATTATTTAAATATAACCCCTTTCAAAATATATTTATCAGCAGCTGTTTATCATATTGTGCAGTGGATGTTTTGCATCCGTAAGAATTATTTCACTTTACATCTTATTTTTAGTTTGTACTGGCATTGATAAAATCTCAATTATAATATGGCAGTGAATAAAGTTCCATTAAATATATGTAGCTGGCAATATTTTTTTAGTTTATACATGTTTGCAATTTGCTGTGCACTGAGCTGCTAGATAGATTCTCATGCCAGATATTGGGGATGAGATGATCTATGTTAGTTAATAGCTTTAAACTTATGAACCAGACCGGTCAGAGCCTTGTTACATTAGCGATTATGGATAGTTATTGAAACTGGCTGAGTTGCATGCAGTGGACGTTTTTGGAAAGTGTCAACCCTGCTTTAGGGCTACGGCACTTGAATGACAGTCAAGTGATTTTCGTAGGGTTTACTTAGCCGAACTGAAAAGTGCTGGCATACCATGGGAAAGAGCAAAGTGATTGGTGGAATATTTTAAAGGCGCCTTGAGGTACCGGAAATATTCAAAAGTTATTTTATTTTGAAAAACATAATGGTTTTATTTTTTTACAGGTTGTGGTAGAAAATAATAAGGCCCAACTGCGCAGTCCATTATTCAATGATTTCTTGCCGGGATTAGGAGTGTGGGGAAGAGATTTCTTGGGCAGTGATAGACAATTTCGAGATGAAAATCAGCTATATCAGGCTGGTAGAGACGAATTCGATAGTCAAGCTTGTAGACTTTCTTGAAGTACTTATAACAGATTTAATATAGTTTATTATATAATTGGACAGAGTTGTGCTTAGTAATGACGATTTTAGAGATGTTAAATTTGTAAAATATATATTAAATCAACATTTTTCACTGGCAGCCTGAGAGCAAGCTTTAATGATAAAAAAAAATTTCAACAGATTTTCGTTCGGTAACAAACACTACTATCTGTATTATTAAATGGTAAATGAGGCTTTACTTGTCAAATGCTGAGAAGCTAAGTACATTGAAACAGGGAATAATTATTATTGCAGAGCATTTTTTCCTGAACTAAATTGCATTAACTGGAATCGGATTTTGCCAACATTCTCTCTGACCACCATATCATTGATTTTTATGATATTGAGGTTAAGGGACTATCTGTTCTATGAAATCTTACACAAATGTCCAGTGATGGAACAGAGTTCTGAGAACTGTCTCAAACGTGATAAATTTATCATTGCAATTTTAATTACAGCATTGTATACCGCCCATTGTGATACACAGAAAATTTATATAAAACCACCCAAAAATTATACACCCAGTCCTTTTTTTACGCGATACATTGGTTCCAGAAAAAGGCGCGTAAAAAAAATCGTGTAAAAAAATCATAATTTTCATATAATTTGATAAATTGGTTCCAAAAATTAAAGTATCGCGTAAAAAAGTACCAGAAACGTATGAAAAACCAAAATTTGCTCTTTGAAATTCGTGCAAAAAAAAATTATATGTTTTATGATCTTATATACACTTATATGAATTATTAGAGGCCGAGAAAGGTGCTATTCAACGAATTTAATAAATGAATTGTGTTTAAACAAGTTTACATACATCCCATGATTTTACGCAATTCCATTATATTTCTTTACACACCCTAAAACAAAAATTCGCATAATATCCGATACACTTGTCAACATTTGGCAATTGTATGTGTATTTAAAAAAATGGAATACTTTACAAAATTAAGTTGTAAAAATACATATATTTTTTTTTTATTTAAAAAAATAATGAAATGTACATGCCTAGCATCATATATAAATTTCTTCTGTAAAACAAATTTGGGGAAAAAATCGCGTAAAAACGAGTGAAGCGCGTAAAAAAATGTAACGGTGCCGTCCAAATAATCGCGTATAATCGAATTCGCGTAAAAAGAGGACTGGGTGTATTAAAATGAATGTTGTGTTTTATATCGACATTATTGGATTAATTTGCTGTCCTTTTTTCTGGTACTAGAATTCGTATATATATTTTTTCAACTCTACACTTTTTATGGCAAACCAATTGAGTGTTATAAATGGGTACATTAACATTAATTACATGTAATACATTACATTAATATGTTTTAACAGTACCGATATTGAGATATTCGAAATAGCTTACAGTCTTTTTGTTCAGGCACATTTTGAATGGAGTTTTATTTCTTTTGATTAAAAAAAATGTTTCTCTTTCACTTGAGTTGTGCTACCTTAAAGTCGTTAGTAGCACATTTCATTTTTTTCATTACTTATTGCTTTTGTTTTACGAAACATTATTTATTCAGTAACTATTATTATGTTTTGTTACGCAATAAATTTGATTTAAGTATGTACAGTGTACATGTTGACTATTTTAGTAATTGTTTTGATATGTATAATATGTTATTAAGGTATTTCTGATTATTAAATCAAGTAATTTATCATTTTGATTTTGGAATGTAGATAGATAGTGCTTCAAAGTTTTTTTTGTGATATTTTCTACAACTCAATTTGTTGTTGTAGAAATGAACTTCTGAAACATCATGGCTTCATTTTGATATAAAAAGTGATCATTGTTATTTTAATTTCTGATCTCGCTTTTATTGTTTTTAAACGAAGTACCTAGTCTTTGTATGTACAGATTCCTTTTAATTTTCATTTATTAAATAGATGAAAGCTTTTCACCTCACAAAATAAACACTAACCACCTACATGTTGGAAAATATGATGAAACTTTTAAATTGATTTTATGTACAATATTTTGTATAATATTGTAATCCCTCCAAATTCAGAAACATGCCTAATCAAAACAACATTAAGGAGAAGGAGCCTTTAATTTTTAGTAATATTAAATTGTGATTATATAGAACCTTCAATATTACTAAGCATTTTTTGGTACAAAAATAAGATAAATCAAAAATCTTATTTGAAAAATCTTCATAAAAAAATATTTTGCAAAATGATAGACATATGTAAGAATTTAAAAATGGCTTACAATTTAAATATTTTATTTTTTATTTTTAGGAGATGTGATGAGTAATATGTTTCTTCATTTTCTGTTAATGAGTAGTTATTATAAAAATTATTATTCTACGAATAAAAGTATAAAGTTTTTCATTAAAGGCATATTCAGAATAATGAAAAATATGTTGATATCATTCAATAACAAATAATCAAACAATATGTCCAAAGTATGGATACTTTTTGAAAGTAATATACGGTTGAAATCACTGCGTTGTTTCATTGCTCTGAATATGTATTTTCAGTAGTTACGAAGTTGCATTGGTTTTTTAAGAAAAGTTATGAAAGTGATGAGGGATTATAATCTTTTACTGTGTGTATTATTGATTCCCAAAAATTCAGTTACACTAATGATAACATGTTTGGTTTCATCCACACTAATATTGAATAGATATATCTGTGCATGTAAAAATAAAAGCACCAATTGTGAAGGGTGCGAGGTTGCCATGTTTTCACATTTGATACAAATAAATATTGGTGTGGGCTAGACCAAGTGATAAATATTATTTTTAAACACAACAATGTTATAAAGTTTGTTTCTATTGTAAGTGTATCTAATATTGAAATATTTTTATTATGGTTGCATTAAATATGTTTATCATCAAATGATGTTTTATTTAGGATTTATTATTTTTGCCAAAGAAGTGTATGTGGATCACATCAATTGTTTAAGAGGTAAGGAAGCTGTGAAATTATTAATGTGAATAAATTTCCTGAAATTAGGGTGTCTGTAATGTAATGTGTAGACTACACAAGTCATATTAGATGGTGTATATTTACATTTTTTAGTGTGGTAGGCTTTCTTTTATTACTTAACACAATTCACCTTTGCCCAGTCTAATAATTAACTAGCATCAAGTTGTATAGCGATCTGTTAACAATTGGGCAGGAATCAGAATTTCTTGGTGAATTCACAGTACAGGTCCAAATACAGAGCTGGCTAATCCACTCTATGATCTTTCTGAATGAGATTCTAACAATGTCTAACCATCTTGTGCGTAATGCTCACAGCAAGTATTTCCGAGTACAATTTCCATGTGTTTCTGTATGCTTCCATGACTCTCAACTGTAGTGTACAGATTTTCAAGGTGAACAAACAATAACAATCTTTGACTTCTAAACCTACCTCTAATCCACCACGGCAACTATTGGTAACAGTAAAACAACATGAACCTTTGACAATTCGGAACTATAAAAATGTTAGAAGAAAACTTCATTTAATTTGTGTTTTTAAACATGTGGCTTTAGGCAAGATTCATGAAAGTTTTAATAACAATAAATGTAACCCAATTTTTATTAAAAGAATGATATCATTTGCCTTAAATAATTAAATTCATAGTTTAAATGATAAAAATTCACAGGGCAGTGATAGGGTCGTTTCATGCTTCAGTGTCACCACGGACTTAATTCTAGCTGGTATATACTCCAAAGAAAACCGTTGATATTATTTTTTTGAAGAATTAAAGTTTTAATATTCTTCACAAAAAAGAGCTACAAGTTGGTTGTTCCACCTCAAGGTGGCCATAACCACAATAAATAGCTCTGTTTGTTCGGCATTACACAGTAAGTGAACAGCATCCTGATGGTTGTGACAACAAGTGCTACAGGCCTTTCAAACAATTTGCCCAACCAAAATAGTTTACCGTTGAACTTGCTATGTCAAGTTATAAATTGATAAGCCCAGCGTCCAGGTGAGACTTCATTTAGAGCCTTCAGATTACGCCCAGTCAAACAGAAATAATGAAGGATATTTTTGGCTACCTTTGTGGATGTAGACCACCTTATCTACAAAGCTACTATGGCTGTTTTGTAAGTCAACTCTTACAAATGAATGGTAAGTACAAGTCTTAGGTATATTTTGCAACAGTGGTGGCATAAAAGAAATGCCTTAGATTAATGTATTGACATTATTCAGAAGAAGAGTTATTGCACTGCATATGAGCAAGTGCAACGGTAGTACACCAGCCAGAATCATTAAAGCATCTATTGAAGTGGTCCCGTATGCTTTAGTGAGTGAAATCAATGCAGTCCTCAAATCCAAACATTACCGAGTACTGGTTCTTAACTGGAGGTGTGGGAGAAGCTTCTAACAATGTAAAATATTTTTGTGATATTTAAATTTTCAATGTCATCGGCTAATTGTTTCTTTGTCTGAAAATGGTTAAGTAGATTTAGCTGCGCCCACTCCCCCTCCCTTACTCTCTAATACAATATATTTCACAAAAAATATATTTTTCTAAATTAAAAAATCGAAACACATTTTTCAATTTTGTACACACAATATATAAAACAGAAAAAATCTTCATAGACGTCCATAAGTTTATTAGATCTCTTATGTTTATATAAATTTAAATATATTGAATAAATAAAAAATATTTAAATGGGAAATAACTAAAATTCGATGCAGGTATATAACAAAAAAGACATTACTCATATATTTTACGCAACTTTCTCTATAAATTTATTGAATAACAACAATTTATAGAGGTTTCCAGCATTGAAAGCTGTTGGATAAAGTTGCAGACAAATACTAATGCCAAAAAATTAAAATATGCCCAATTTTTGAGCTAGTCCAGCATAGATATGCAAAGTTGTTCCCGCAAGAATCATCGTAACCATGGATTTAATCATGAGTCCTATCCATGGGCCTGATCCTAACACGGTAATCAAAGTCTCCAGCAGTAAGCCTTTATATGGGCTGAATATGAGCATTGCCATCACTGCCGGTACCAATTTTCTGTTGAGATCGTGTCTTCCCCACAGCCAAACTAGAGTTGCAGTTGTAATGTGTTGAACTAATGCAATATTTGATTCTAAGCATTTGTGGATGTATTTCCAGTCGAATTCGGCACCTCTGGCTCCAAACCATAGAAGCAATGCTCTAGTTAAAATAACCTGAAATATGCATAATCATTGATTATTAAAAACTTAGGTGGTTTGAGTGTCTTGTTTCAATATTCTTTTTGAAAACAAAGTGTTGAATCTTTTTATTTTTCACAGGTGTTATATCGAACACTCTTAGGTTCAGAGTGTCGATTAATTAGCACCATAAGACTGCCCTAAAAGCCTCACCGTTGATATATTAGTGAGACTTTTGATGTGTTAAATGAACCATTATGAAATAGGTTTACCAAGTTTGTAATGTTATTATGGTTCATGTAATATTTAAAAGTTTACACTGATAAATTATCACTGTGGGACTTCGGTCATAATGAGGAGAAGGACAATAATCATGCATATAATTCAATGACATTACAAATGAATAATACATCTAGCAAAAAGCAATGGTTTATGACTGTTAATCAATTGATATTAAAAAAAAGTCTATGAACATGTTTCCTAAACTATGTTTAGCTCTTAGACAAACATTTTGACACTGTTGATTTTGTAACAAATTTTAAGACACTGCAATCAGCCATCTTCAGGGGACAAATATTGTTGTGTCTATCATCAAAACGTGTAACCGTGAAAATAAGCTGTATATTTTATGTTTTTCAAAAAAATTAGTTGTGGCATCGTAAGATATAAGGTATTCCTAAAGTTTTTTCTTCCATTATTCAATTTATATTAATTTTAGCCGTTAATAAATCTAATAATAAATTACCTCAGCACCTGCCCATCCTATACCAGCAGTCAATATCTTAGAATGCCCTTTGCCTGGAATGCCAGCCAATACAATATACATTCCAACAAGGTCTGCTACGTCAATGGTAGATTTGAGAAATTCCTATTTTGAAAAAAAGAGAGTGATATCAGTTTCCATGAGAATTTGAGTTCTTGTCAAGTCAATTTTTTACCACCAATAATAACAGATACCAAGATAACAATAGTATATCAATTTTTTTCAATTATGAATAGGAAGAAGTCAAATTATCGTAGCAAAATTGATAATCTATGATGATTGCTATTTATAATATTATGTGAATGTACTATCAGGACGAAAGAGTTGATATAAAATGAGTTTAAATAGAGGCCGAGGTATCAAATTCCACATCTTCAGAAAAAGGAAAAATACATCCATACAAATCATATGTAAAAGCCTAATATAATTTGGGATCCTACCATAATATTGTTTTTGAGGCGTGATCTGATTTTTACAGCATTGGTGTTGTATTATCTAATAGCCTGACAAACTTACTCAATTAAGTTTTGATTTAGTTGGCATTTGATATTTAGCATTAAATATTTTTGACGTGACAACGTCTTATAAATCGATGAACGCCCGCTGCACGCACGAAAAAACATGACTCATTGTCCCGTTACGCTGAAGGCAAGCGTGCGAGCGAGAGCGCGGATAAGCGATAGAGAGGCACGATCGGCCTACTGTTCGGATTGTGCCGCATCTATCTCTCTTCCACTCGATTGGTCGATGCATCTGAGTAGAAAAGAGACAGCGGCAGCACACAACTTATACACCTACAGTACCTACACGTGATCTGTTTACAACTGTTTATAAAGTGAAGTGAAATGTTAATGTGGTTTTCATTGTTTATATTACAACAACAATTGCGGCAATAAAGGTAATTAATTCTTGCATATTAAAAATCTGATTAACGTATAACAAATATACTTTTAACAATAAATTATCAACGATTTCTTTCAGAAAAAAAATGTAGATTTCATTTCAGTCCTTCTTCGTATCCATACAAAATAATGATAATTCAATAAAAATGATTCCATTTTATTCATAAAAGTATGCAATCATTTCATCAATGTTTTCTTATGACGTCGTCACGTTAAACTATCGTCCGTAAACCGACTTTACAGACAACCAATTTTTTCAGACAGAAATGTGCCGCATGTTATAAAGCATATTTGCATGAAGTAAAAATGTCAGAAGAATTAATACATCACTACAAATATCATAGAATTTAACCATCGACAGAGTTTCCGTGAAACATTGTACTCTTCCTTACCCCTAAGAAATCAACTCCACTTGAAAGATTTTCGGCATCGGTATCTGGAAAAAATGTAGCCAAAACGAGCATTTTACACAGTTGTGCGAATACATATATTCCTCCTGCTTGAATGCATTTCCAAAATGCCCCATATTCAGATCTGCAAAAATTAGAGGTTAATTAAATTAGTGTCATTGTGCAGAAGTAACATACAGCAGACATGAATGAAAATGACATACAATCCTGAATATTTGTATGCCATCCAATAAGGGACATAAACTAATGCCAGGCAATTGCCGAAATGATACAGCGTCATATTGAATTTCTTCTAAAATATATGTAAAAAAAAATATTATAGAAGAGCCAGTTTAAAATCCAAAATCTTTGACGTCTGTTGCTTACCGGTGTGAAGTGCGTTATCTGGAGAGTTGTTATCTGACAGTCATGTTTGCCAACTCACTTTCCAAAATATATTGTATTTGAACCACGAGATATTTTTATACATATATGGGAATTTGGTAATAATATTATATTTCATAAATCGTCAAACAAATCTTTTTCACACGGAGAATTTTGGTTTTTTTAAAATGTATTTATCGGTACGAATAACGAACATTAAAAACAATGTGACATAGCAACATTGAGAATCAAAATATAAAAAATGAAAAGGGGTATAAAAAAATAAAAAAGGGGTTGAATCGTCAAGCAGAAGGGTTGCAAAAAACGAAGGGGAGTATATTTAGCCCTTTTACAAAAATGAATATATTTATCCCAAAGAGAGACAGGGCATTGCTTATGTTTTATAAATTACTATTTTTTGTATAACATATAAGCTTTACAAAGTGATAATATTATAATAATATCTTTTGCATATGATACAGAAGTGAAATATAATGTTGAAATAATCAGTCAAGATATAAATACTATTTGAGCTAGTACTGACAGTTTATATAATCCTTTATGAAGAGCGAGACGGAACGTAGCCGATATAGAAAAAAATGTAGCCAAATGTTGGAGGGGTAAAAAAGTATTGTAACCCCTTCAGTAATATCTTTTCTTCTCTGTAGTCGTAAAAGAATTGCAAGGGTTGAAGGTAGATTTCCATTGGTGTATGAAAGCGTGAGCGAGATGTAGCGTGGAGGGTATTTGCTTTCACCGCAAACATTCTCTCTGGACTTTGCTCTATACAGGAGTCAGTCTGAGATAGTATTCAGTCCTGGAAGGTTGACAGAGTTTTCATTCTTTCATTAAAATATTTAAATAGCAAAATTTGAATAAAAATTAACAAAACTTTATAAATTATTTTGTTAAAATTGGCATATTATATGTAAATTTTAACGAAACAATGAAATGAAAAATAATGGTGTATGGTGTAAAACAATTATTTAACATGGTTAAGGCTTTATTGGCATTAATCTATATTTCATTAAAATATGTTAAGAATAATATATATGATAACATATCTGAAGGGATTCTTGTAAATTTAAGAAACTGAATGTTTGTGTAAAATTATTAATGTTTCATTGAAAATCCAGTGTAAATGTGACAAAAAAAATTCAAGTTGTTAGGATTGTTCAATTTTGTCATAAAAAATTAGGTCTTTTAATTGTGATATTTGGTAGGTCTTTAAATGATTATAAATATCTTAATTGAAAAGTCGCTACTAGCTAAAATTAATATAATGGTGTGAATCAAATAAATTTTTCAATATTTTAAAATAAATAAAGATACATGTTAAAAATATAAAAATTGATTATTAATATATTTCATTGGTGGATATACTAAAAACTATGCACACAATCAATAAAAACAATGTGGGATTAATGGAATCAATTTATGGATTATATTATTACAAGCATGTAAGTAAAATATTTTTTTCTCTCAATATGTTGCTACATTAATTATCAATATTGTGAAAAGAATATTACTCAGAACCTACATCAAACTATTTAAATGATTTATTCAATCTTATATAATCATGCATTACTAATCAAAGGTATGCAAACAAAGCTTTTATCAACTTTTTTATTTATAAAAGTTACAATGGTATTGTTTTATAATGATAATAATGAAATGCAGAATTTCTGATTAATTTTCAGTCTCAAATATCTTTTTTCAACAATGATGTTAAATAATAGATAGTCAGTGCATTACCACCTCTTAGGTGAAACTATTGATAGAACTGAAGTTTAATTTGGGACCCATTCTGAACTTTAAAATTCAATATGTTTCACCAACTTTGTTAGTTTGGTAAACTTATTTATTATATGGCATTATGTAGCTTGGTTTTAAAGAGTAATAGGTTGCCTAAAAATTTACAAAAATATGAAACATTTAGTGGAAAAGATTTTTCTCGTTGGGTATATTTGGATACAAAATAGCCATAGATAGGGTATCTTGTTTTAAAAATTTGTATCTACATGGTGAATTGTTCGTGAGTTGGCTAGTTTTTCTATGACCATATATGTTGTTAGGCTATTTCTTTGTTTTTAGTTTTATACTACTCGTTCAAAGTGTGATCTCTCAATAATCAGTTATATTAGTATTGCAATGTTATAAACACATATTATTTGTCTATACTTATAGCACTTTGTATAAATTGTCAGTTGAAATATGAGCTTCATGGGAAACAATTATTTAAAAACACGAAATCCATTTTGTCAAGAAATGAGAGTTTAATTTTAAATCAATTTCGATTTTGAGATCCAATAAATTTGCATTATGTATGTTGACATAATATTGACTGCTTGCTGGTAATGTTTTGTTCGGTGTATTCATGATACAAAAAAATGAGATTATACAAGATCTACTGCAGAGTTTTCGATGAATTTTATATCATTGAATTAAGTCATCGTCTTGTTTTTGTAGTTATCATTATTCAACAGAGCCGGTGAGAACTTTTGCGCAAGTGGGTTTCAAATTTCAATAGAGTTTTACAAAAAGTTTATTCTATTTTATCTATTATCTAAATCTCCATCTATTATCTACAAAAACAAAGACTCTTAACTTTTGAATGTTGAAACTGTTTTTTAATTGAATTTGCCTCCTATTGAAATCTTACTTTTATTAAGTAAGTACTTAACCTCAAAGAATTTCACGATACAATTCTTTGTGTTTCAAGTAGCTACTAAAGAAAAACCATTAATATAGAAAAAGTTCATAAAATTATTTTCTCTTTCTTTCGTCTTTCCCTTCTTTAAGTTCTTTCTGGGCACTTTAGTTGATAAGTAGAATAATTAGGAATGCAAAATATGTGGTAAAAATGAACACTGAGAGACTCGATTATGACAGAGTAGATGAGCTATCATCAAAAACATAATGAACTGGCATCATAATAACAAGCCAATGCTTGTAGAATTGCAGTCTCAGTAGTTTTTAGTTACTGGATGTTTAAGAGCACACATGCCAATAAGAGGGATGACAGTTGTTTATCAAATTCATAATCATAGGAAAAAAATTGTAATAACACATATTATTTGAGTATAATATGTGTTATTACAGATAAAATAAAGATAAAAGGCCGTGACATAATGCTTTCTTCAGAGCGGTATTAAATTTTTGGTACTAAAGCGACTGATTGAGATAATATTGATTTGTGAAAGGAATATTGTATTCCACTGATAGGCTATTGATAATAAATGACAAATTTATGAAAATGATGAAAGTGAAAATGATAGGTAGGAAGTTCTACTGAATTTAAAAAAAATAAGTCCAACAAAGTATTTACAAAAATAAATTCATTTTCAGTATCAATAACATCAATAAGAAAGCAGATAAGCTGTATGTTGTTAGATGATGTTACCGAATTGATTACTTAGAATTTCTTCAGTTGACAATAATTAAAGTATGTGATTTATTGAAATTAATGGAATTGTATAGAGTACTGAAGAAATTAGGTTTAGAAACATATTTTTGGAAAACATACCTGAACTCCACGGCTTGAGGTGTGAAGAGATAAGTCGATGTGGAATATGAAAAATTCTTGGATTTTTTTGCTAGGCTCAGGATATTTTAAAGTACAGAGTTGGGTTGTGGATATCTCGCTGAATCTGCCTAGTTCCAGTCCCGTTCAAGATAATGATGCTATTGTCCTTCAAAGATTTTCAAACAGATTAAAAAAAGTCTGCGTAACAGACCAACTTATAGAATGTGTTTACTTGCTTTTTTCAACTGTATTTTATTGCTGTACACCCCAGCGACCACCTTGCTTTTGGTATACTCATAAATAACAGTTTCAGTGACGGTATAATACAGTACTATTAACAAATGATGATCTTCAATATTACACATAAACTATTTATTAAAAATTGTGTGGTTTTTGCTGTAAACTATGAAATTACATTACGGAGTTAACACTGAGAGTGTGAAACAAACTGTTATAGAATAAAACAATATACAAGAATTGGAAAATATTACTATATTTTCTATCAAATCACAGTTCAATCCCACAAAACAAGCAGTTTATGAAAGAGTAATAAAGTTTGTCTAATGAATGTTGCCCTCGAGAGAAGAGACAAAAAATATTTTAAGGCACTGATTGAATATTGTTTACCATCATTGGCTTCCTTGATGTACAAGAAACCAGTATGGACATAATTTTGTCAATTGATTTATCGATTCTGTTCAAAGGTGTGAGTTTTTATGATGCCTTAAACTCCCTTCCATCTAACCGTTTCTAAAAGACAGGGAAAAGCAAGAGCAGAAAGCTCGCAAGCAGTCTTGTCCTAACCTTATTCCATCTAGCCTTACTCTACTCTATTGTATAAAAGAAGTTGAGAGCAACTGAGTAACAAGCAGTTTCCATTTCAAAAGTCCTGTTAAAATACTTCTATTTCGAGGCAATAACCACTTTGAGAGAAGACATGGTAAAAAAAACATATTGTATCGAGCATAGGTGGAAAAGATAGTTTTATACCCTGGAGACATTGGACATCAAGTTAATTGTGAATGCTTTGCAATAAAAAAATCTTACTTTGGTGTGTTAGAATATTTTTTTTTAACTGTCTAATGAATGATGACTATTGATTACCTATGCATTCAGGGTACGTACCGTATTTTCTCCATTATAAGACCCACATTTTTGCTATTTTGGTGTCTCGGAATTTGCAGTAAACCTTATAATTGCTGTCTGCAACTCTGCAGTAACGACGAAACAATCAAAACTTGCAGAGAGGGTGTCAATTGCTTGGAGGAAAATCCCAGAGATTCATCAGAGAGATGTATTAGAATATTCTTTCAAGAAATATTGCAACACATTGCATACTCATGACTGCACAAAGAACACAATTTTGTCGAAAGATGTGGACACTCGATCAGAATAGATTTTGCTGTTTTATTTAAATTTTTTTGAGATTACAGTAGAACCTCGATTATCCAGATTGGTCAAAACAAACAAAAATATCACAAATATGTTGATGTGCATGTGGCAAATTGGGTCAACTGTTTGCGAATGTGATGGAATACAATCTTCACATTTTAATTGTTGCGTTTGTTTTTTATTTAAGTCCTGTGTAAAATATGGGTCAGTAATTGTCCAAATTCGATACACATTGAACGTCAGGATCTTTATCCGGACTTTTTTCATCCCCAATTAGTCCGGATAATCGAGGTTCTACTGTATATGACTTTATAAGAAATGTTATTTTATTGTGTACCTTACAATTGAAGAAATACAGTATTTTATAACAGAGTAAAATTTTCATAAATAGTTAAAATTAAACGATTACACGAACAAACTCTGTTTGATTCAATTTTCAAAAGATCTGTTTGTCTTCTTAAGGACAAATCAATTTGAAGTAAAAATAATGTTGATTATAATGTAATTTGCTTTCTATTGTTTTAAATGATTACACGATATTTTTTGATGTGATGTGAATCATGATATAAAGGTGATATACGATTGCTTTTTTTGGCAATTATATACAGATGACTTTGCAAGCCTGCCTAGTTTGACAAAAAGTTTGGAACTACCGTCAACTGTGAAAATGTTAGTTCACTATCCTTCAACAAAACAAACTAATAATATCAAAGAGATGATGATTTTTTCATCTAACTGTGGAAATTAATGAAAAACCATTCCTGTTTTTATTACTAGTATAATGAAACACTGAATTTCTATCTTTTAAATTATGCTTATTAATTTTAAACAATTGGAAATTGTTTGATGCGTAATGTCTTATTTTACTGCAAATTATTTTTTTTGCATTTGATACTCATTTTAATTCAACAATCCAAAGCATTACATTTTTCTAAGGCTTGCATCAAAACAACAAAATAACATCGATATCATTTTTCATGAAAGTTTTATTTATTGAGAAAATTTACAATATATCTTGTAAACGTCGAAATGGTCACTTAAGCCTCGTCATATACAACTTGGTAGTAAATACCTACCCTTTGAAAATTAATACTCCAAAATGCATATTCTTAGTCAGATGTCTAGCAGTGGCATAACTATAATTTGGACACTCTTAACGACACTATTAATCAATGTAATATATTAGATATTTTTTTATACCATATAAACTTATAAACTCCTACTGAAGGCAGCCCAACAGAAGTTGTAGTTTGAGAACTGCTTGCTATCCAGTTGATCACGCTGCCTCTTTTTTGGAGAAAGTACGGTTATTATGTGTGATGCATTAGAATAGTAATTATCTAATTACCATAAAACAATTATGACAAAATTTTCCTTACAAACTATTTATATCAATCAACACTTAGTCAATAAAATATTATATCAATTGTATTCAAATGAACTAAAACCAGAACTACCTCCATCTGACACAAAAAATTGTTTTTATTGATTGAATTGGCATTCACTCGGTAGAACTCCATTATAACACGGTGAAAAAAACAGCAATGTGTTTTAGTTCTACAAAATTATTTTTTAAGATATAGTTGATAGCTATTTCGGCTCACGCCATCGTCAGAACTATGCTTAAACTAACATTTGCTCAGAAGAAGAAGCACCCCGCAGAGGGTTAAGCAATGGTGATAGACATATCTTAGTTTGTTCGTTAAGAATCCTTTGTGATAGTTGATGTCTAGTTATTTTTTATATTATATTTAGTTTTATTGCAAACAGGAAACAAGCCAGGTCGTTAAAACAAGAGAAAAGATGTATTGTGTACATTTTCTACACAGCTATATATAGATAAGCAAATGTTAGTTTAAGCATAGTTGTGACGATGGCGTGAGCCGAAATAGCTATAAACTGTATTTAAAAAAATCATTTTGTAGAACTAAAGTACATTGCTATTTTTTTCACCGTGTTGCAAAAAATTGTTGTTCCATTTCATATTATTATATTTTAATAAAATACTGTTGCATTCCTTACAGATGGACTAAATTATATCCTCCATAATCATCTCAGCATCTTTTTCATCAGCGATCTGCAGAGTTTACTTCTAGGAAACTTGGAAATATTTATTTTCCTCTATATAAAAAATAATCTCATCAGCATTTTCTCGATTGAATGAAAAAATGAATAGGGGATTTTTATCTTTGACAGTTTACTTATTTCGTTTGAAGGGATCGAGGGGTCAAGTGACAATAAAATGCGAACATCTTTATTTTAATATTCTCATAATAGTAAAAAAAAACATCTCATGGATTTATCCGTATAAAAGAGGTGAATACATGTTAGCGCCATTATGATATTTAATACTGTAATCATTGTCGAAATACGTACAACATTGATTTTATTCAGATTTAAAATTACATCTGATTCAATTAATAACATAAGAAGAACATTTTAGACTTTTCATGTTATGTATTCGTACGGCGAAAATTTGGCAAGATAATAAAATATGTACATTTTTTAAAATTATATATTAGATAGTTAAATATGTTGATTACTATAAACATATTTAGGTGTTCAAAATTATTCATTATTGATTTAATGAAATACTATACGATTCGGGATATTCGGATTATTATATATAACTGGCGACCATTTTGTCAGCTATCATGTGATTTATGATCAACATAAATAGACTGACGTCTGAACAACGCTTCCAAATTGTCCGAATTTATTTTGAAAATCATGGTTCTGTTCGAAATACGTATCGCGCACTACGTCCAGTTTACGGTCAACATATAATAAAAGTTCTATACCTCTGAAAAAAAATCTTTTATTTATAGCTATATTAATAAAAGGAATTAAATTTTTAGGGTGACGAAAAATCAATTGAACTGTAAATATTATTTAATTCAATTCAATTCAATCGAAGACAAAATTTCATTTAATAAAATTTGTGTTAAATATTTTTTAATGTAATAAAAATATGTGTGATAACAATAAAATTTTAACATAGACACATTCTAAACTCAATTCAAGTATTCGCTTGACAAAAGAAAAGCAACAGATAAATAATATTTTGAAAAGAAAAATCTTGCTGGAATAAGTGTGAGAATGTTTTTTATCCCGCAGGACTGGTCCATTGTCGAGGCAGAACTGAGCTGTCCCTAAGATAAAAAATGTCGCATTTGGGAGTTTGCATCCACTCTAGACGCTAAGCCCTTTTCGATAAGGCTTACGAGTATGCTAAAAGTCCGAAGCTTTTTTACGGCCGGGAAAGTGCCCCCTACAACCCAGTGGCGTAGACAGAATCGTTATTTTAATAATATGGAATGTATAATACGTATGTAATGATTATTTTAAATATACACAGTCATATATTATTTCATTTTATACATATATATGTATGTTCATAAATGTCGGTAGAATATTAAAATGTATTTTGGTCACAAAATCTCATTTTTAGACTCACCTTTCTAAGAGATGTCAGACTTTATTTTCTAGCGCGCTGCGTCAGTTAAACCCGTGTTTTGTGTTGATTTTAATGATGCCAAAAGCAAAACACACGTTGTTAGTAAAAATAATATATTACTTAGTTTACACAATTTTGACGATTCAAATAAGGAATCAACTTCATTACATACATATGGTAAAACTAAATTGATTGATATTAAAAATAAAAGAAAATTTATGATTTTTTTATGCCAATGATTATTTAAAACAAATGTTTTGCATAGAGCATTATTTTTTTATTTTTTTTGCTGTAATGTTTAGAAAACTGGTTAAAAATTTGTGAATGTTATATCTAAATTATTACTTTTTATAGGGAACCTTTCAATACAATATAAACATTTCTACGTCCCTGTTGGTTTAACAGGGATGCACGAGTGTCCAGCGCCTTTTTCAGATAGGATGTTAGAATGTTATTTTTTTATGTATTCCAAAGGGGGAGGTGATAGATATTCTTTAGGGCGGCGGAGGCTTCTTTTTTCACCGCTCGGGGGTGTGATGCGATCATTCTTTTTTCGCTCTCAAAAAACTGGGAAATAGGGAAAACTTTACATGCTACCGAAAACCGAAAAAAGAAATCAGATATCTTTTTACCGAACAACGACAGGGTGGAAAGATTATATGGGGACAATTTGAGTTTATATTGCCATAAGAAATAACTAAACTATTTACCATTTTTATACGACGGTATTGCGCATGAATATGTACTCCCGATAAAATATTTTCACGAAGATCACATTCGAAAGAGTTCCTTTTGTTTTTATTACCCAACCAATGCCTAAAGTAACAACTACATCGATAAAACTTGATGGAGGTTTATCACTCTGTTTTAAATAATCACAATTTGGCTAGTCCGTAGCATAAGGCTCAATGTTACTGACTTTTATGAAGTATTTCACGTGTCAGTCAAGTGCAAGTCAGAGTGCAAACAGAGTTTATTTTAACCTACTTAAGGCAAGAATGTTTTTGATATCTAAAAATTCCCTCCCACTAACTAATTAACCATCAGTTCTATCTTAAACTCAGCCCTTGAATTTATTCTATCCTTACTCACTTTGTAAAAAGAGCTGTACTGCCTAATAATCAATTGAAAAAAACCATCAAACGCACTTGAAAAATTGTATACAAAAATACAATCAACCCTTCTACGAAACGAAGTCTTTTTTTATCACCGACTAATTTTGGTTTACGATACTTCTCATTGTCCTTGAAAAATAAATAAGGATCGTTGTAATAACTTTGATGCAATAAATATGAAGATTTTTCTTGTACGAAATTTTTACTAGCGCGATGTCGCCCGCCATCTTTTAACCAGACAACGTAAAACAAAAATGCGAAAGTCATAAAGCCATTTTATACTATGATATTACACGTGTTACGATCTCTACATTTCTATGATATACCTACATAATATTCACGGACTATTCTGATAGAGTGCAAGAGATTCTCATTTTTGACGTTGCTAGTTTTTATGTTTTTTTTTATGAAAGTATAAAGAATTAATCTGATCCAAAACCTTCGGGAAAATATAACTGACGTATTGTAAAAGGGTCTAAAATATCAGTCAAATACAACTTATCACCATAACCGCCTATATCCAAGAACTTAAAATTAATTTTGAGTAAGCTCGATATTATATTCACCTTGCTGACACATGAACGGAGACCAATATTATTGTTAGCGTATTTTTTAACGATATATGACAATATGAACCAGTTGAACTGAATTATACTGAAATGAGAATCTTGGAAGCGCCACGCGGAGGTTATATGCTTCGCATAGTTAGAGGATATTGTTCAAGGAAATTATTCAAAGACAATAATGCTGTGTAAAATGGGGAAGCAGATATGTGTTCGGGGATGCTATTGATTGTAAAATTGTAAAGTCTTAAAAAATCTATTTGTATATTCCATAATCAAAATAATAAAATGCGATCTGTTGAAGGCGAATTATGTTTTTTTCGTCATAGTATAATAAAAAAACTGTAAGCAAATAAACAATGTATTTATGTTTAAAAATGTTTGATTATAAAATACCAAAATTTCGGCTATTAGAATCACTAGTTAATATAATCAAGGCCAGTCTGATAAAATAATCTGACCACAGTGAAACAATTTTTAATTTGAATATATTACATAGCACTTGGAAACTATGTAAAACACTGGCCAATAATAATAAGAGTGTTTGCAGGGGGGTTGGAAAAACGGTCGGAAAATCTTTTAGGGAGAAGTCGCTGAGCCGGTGGCGGCGGCGGGGGCAGGATTTGAAGTGGGGGACGTCGGCGGGTGATGTCTCATAAAAATGGACGACACCTGCTCCAATGGGGCTAGGCTCCGCACATAAATATCATTCGGGGTTATGTCAAGAATAGATATAAAATAAAAATAAAATTCGCATTATGCTATGTTTGTGGCGGGCGGGTGCCGGCTGTCGAATGTCAAAAACTCACACCCCATGAAATATTATTCCCATTTTACCCCTTAACGCGTCCTCTAGATGTTTGGATACTAATTTTTAGCAAATTGAAGTATAACTTTTTTTATTTTACTACTCTTTTTTTAAAATTTTGATAGTAGATACTGAAACAAAGACAATAAAATTTAATTTCAAATAGAAATAATTAATCAACGATTAACAAGAATTGTATCTTTTTTTGTATTTAAACTAATATGTGGTAAAAATCGGGTAAAATTTTAAAAGAAATACGCGTCTCACAAAATCATGGGATATTAGATAACCCGAAATATAACGCTTAAAAAAGGCTTCAAAACTCCAGAAATTGGTTTGCATTTTCGTGATGTTTTTTAATTTAGTAATCACTCTTCCGTAGAAAAAGATATCGATAGAATAACTATATATATATATATATATATACTTACCGATCTATATGTTTATAATGCAACATATTTGTATACACATCCAGTCGCTTTATTCCATTGCATGCGGAGAGAGTGTGTATGCGTGTTGGAATAAGTGCTGATTGTTAGTACAGCACACACTGTCTTCACCTTGATCAAACCACAATCGTCGCTGCCACTTGGTAATAATTTCTATTCATTAATGCCTATGTGGCTCACCTATAGAACTTTATCGGGTATCGAAAATTACCATCCGCGATTCGTTTTGAAAAAGAATGCAGATAAATATATTTTAACATGCTTATTCTGTACTTTACCGTTTTACCTCACTTGATGAAAACACACTTTAATATATTATGGAGGCTTGAAAAGGAACATAAAGAATGTGCTTTCTCTCTAGGTGGCATCGCTACAATCACTTCTATATGTAGATGGTAAGATTTTGGAAGAGCTTTTCGACGTGACGTATCAAGCAGGGGCAATAGGAAAATGGCACGAACATTATTTATTTTCGAATAGATTTGTGAAGTTTTTTTTCTTGACAAGGTCTTGATTTTACAGTGAAATTATTGTTGGTTGCGATACAATTTGTTTTTCTTGGACACATTTTATATTAATGAGTTAAAAATTTCATTGTTAAAAGCTTCAACTTTTCCAATCTACTGATTTTTTAAAAATCGCATAGAGATGCACATGATTATGTTAAAGCAATTATGATGATATTACTCCATAAATTGACATACTAGTTAAAACTTTGATATACATACTACTTTTGATTCTTGGCACAAAATAATTATGACACGGAAGTAAAAATGTTTGCTATAACGTGAAAATTCTATTTCCTTTTATTTTCATGAACAAGTGTTGGGAATCGAGCTATAATTCATATTATTCAAAATGATGATATTTTCATTACTAATTACATTATATTTCGTGTAAAGAACTATAAACTTTCATTTCAACACAAACGTGTTAAGAGAAGACGAAAAATACTGTTTAAGAACAATTTGGATAACGTTCTGTGTTTCATTATTTAATATTATTTTTAATGAAAACTGTAAAGTAAGATTTACTAGACGAAGAAAATATTTTAATAAACGAATATTTGGAAAGAAAATACATTATTAGCACTGGCAAACATCATGTAAAAAACTTAACTATTTCCAAAAGGTTGCGCATGTGGTAAAAAATAGGAATATTTTTTTTGTATGTATCGATAGAAAAGATTTATTTAACATTTTACCATAGAGTGCAAAACGGAATATTCAATGTAATAATTTTAAAAGGGTATTGATACAGTATGGAATAAACAGAAGGCCGCGATGTTTTTCATATAAAAAAGAGAAAATACGTGACTCTTCCTCTCTGAATAAATGCATGCCAAACATTATTCCCCGCACTTCTCATTGAGTTATTCGGTTATTCCCCGGGACGAGAGCATTCTGATGGATACCGGTGTGTGCTGTAATATCAAAGCCTGTGTGCTATCCTGTATGCGCGGGCCCCGCTGCATACTTCGCCCGGCCGGGACGGTGTGAGGGCCTATTCCATATTCCATCCATTTTCTATGTATTCAGGCGGGCTTTCATTCTAAGCTTGGGATGGCTGGAATATGGATGTAGGGACCTCTGCGCCGATATGTATTTATTATTTGAGTTTTGACGATTTGTCTGATGCCTCGGGTTCAAAAACTTGAATACAACGTTTGACTATGAATAATTGTCAAAAGATTAAGGATATATATCCACTGCAAAACAACTAACACTACTTCTTTAAATTTCTTGAAATATTTTTTGAAGCTGAGAATATCGGTTGGCAAACTAAATAGTGTATTATATGTTTTCTTGAATTTTTAGATTACAAGAAAAGTATCGTGACGTATTTTTGAAATTGCTAAAGTCCACTTGTTTATAAAATTATGAAGTCATTTCATGAATGTAAAATACACAGTTGGTATGATTCTCCATTAAATCAAATCGATCAACAAACTTTGTAAAATTTAACGGTCTATATCAATACAAGATATTCATTCTATGAAAGTAGATAGATAATTTAGTATTTCACTTTCGGATAGCTTGACTTAAGATATATAGTTAATTATTGTCAATGTTATTGGTAAGACTATATTTATATATAATGTATCACTTTTAATGTGTCATGTCCATAAGGCACATTGTATTCAAATAATAAAAACACAATGAATTTGAATTAGTGAAACATTGTACGGTTCCACATGGTTTGTCACTAATGGTCAATGACAATTCAGTCAGTGCTGTTGAATCCGTGTGATAGAATGCCTGAAGATGCAGAAAAGAGAAAACCAGGTTGTTAGTGACAACACACGTGGAATCGTACAAAGTTTCAACAATTCAAATTTGATTAAACACAAATTATAAAATACACAAGGCTCAAGCCTACTACAATTTTATAAATCAATACCCGTTTCGCTCATCGTGAGCATAAACATATAAAATTGTGGAAATAGCACTAAAGATTGTGTTTTATTATTTAAAAGTCTAATATTTTTGCTATGTTAAACGGCGCACACTCTTGGCTATCTCATACAGTATTCAGGACGGGAAATATAGCTCCATCTACCTTCAACGGTCTCCATTCTTATATGTATATGTACATTACTAGACATCGTAGGTACAATCTCTCTATAGGCATATCACTTCTCCGCATATCCTTGCGCTAGAAAAATCCTTACCCTCATACAAAATATAGCAACGCTGTATTATGCCACCTATACGACCTTAAAATGATCGTCTATATCACATTTTTACTGGAACCATCAATAATATTTTAATATGTAAACAATACTACAACAAAAAAGCATGAATATATTTTGTAGACGAGTAAGCTATTGTGGGATTTCAAATATTTATTGTATTATTTCATTCTCACATAACGGCTAGTTCTTTCCTTATTCCGTGTATATATCTTTAAGCAACTAATTTTATTTTTGAATATATATTGTATGTTAAGAATAGTCTTCTGGAGATAAATTGATGAACGATATAAAACTTACATGTATGTAAAATATTTAATATACATACGAAGACAGTTATTACAATACAAACAAATCAATATTGTAGGAAGATATAAAAAAAATGAATAAGCAACTACGTAATCGTATTTGAAGAAAACTGACATTTTTTAAAGAATTGTGAAGTATTCTTCAATTTTCATGATTATTAATGATGATTAAAAGGTATGCTCTTTCTTCGTTGGTGATATATAACAAATTAATAAACAATTTTGATTATTGTACAGTACGTCATAGGCATTAGTTAACTTAAGATAATGCTAGAACTGTTTAAATTCGTACGGTACTCTCGCTTTTGATTAATTTAAACAGTGACTTTCTTGATGTCTGGTCTTATATTAATTTGAAAATAATTCATCTTAAATACAAGAAAGTTTGTGTTTAGTGAATTTGAAATGGTATGATACACTACGGATGACGTTCAGAGGATATGAATAGAGCCACCAATTTTATAAGATGTAGAGAACCATGCTGAAAATCTTTGTCAGTGTTAGTCGAAAGAGAGTTTTTACAAGTTTCTTTCGTCTCATTAAAAATCAATGTTATATGTGCCGGGTAATTGATATTTCTTAATGTTTTTATCATACAAGTAACTTGACAGCTTTAAGCGCGCCGAAATGAAAACTGCTCTTTAGGTACAAGTATTTTCCGACCCTAAGCCGGATCGACAGAATTCGAATTTGGAATAGGTCGGGTAGTGTCCCCCGTCGCTTTCCCGCCCTTTATCATGCCTTCTTACCTGCGAAAGCCTACGATCCTAAAAAGGCTCCACTTCGCCGGAAACGTTGAATTCTAAAATTGAATCCGTTTTTTCCAACAGGCATCAAGAGCCTTTATACATTTTCAATGAGTTTTCGACACAAGAAAAGAAATAAATAACTTCTTATATTTTTTGTCGTTTCAAAGGGCTCGTTTTCTTCGTTCAAGGATTGTGCGACTTTTTCATTATTTAACATTGAAATGTTGCTTGGACACGTATTCTTTTTGATTTTGAAAGATAAATTTCTAATTAAGATTTATAATAATAATATTACTTTAATTATAATACTTTGAAAACATGTTTTCGGTTTATAAATGTCTTTATTTAATTGCATTATCTAAGAGAAATTTTTATCACTTTTAAGGTGATAACTGTTTATTATTGATTGAAAGGCATTAATGATATTTTTACATAACACATTTTTAGTACGTATTTCCACAATATATTTTGTGATCAGGGCAGGTTTTGCTCATCGAGAACATAATCAAATAATAACATTTTATGTTATTCACCATCATTCATCACCACTATTATTTGTTGTTGGCATTTTACAATGTAATATTACAATAAAATCAATATTTTTTTGAAACATACCCTTGAACAATTAAACACATATACATTGATAAAGATAATTGTGCTATAATTAATCGGTGAATATCTGGTTATTAGTCAAAGACACCACTTATCCTTTCAGATAATTCAAGAATGAAAAATAGGATTTAATTCATTGTTTTAATGGATATATTACAATAAAACTGAATTATAAAACACTTGTTTCTAGACTTGTTTCAGTTAACTTGTGGCTTAAATTAAAATAAAAATAGCTTACTTTATTAAATCATTAAACAGAGTTGAAATGTTTACAACACTTTAGTACTTAATTAGTTTGGATTATAAAAGAAATTTTGGTTTTTAATATTATAGTAAAAATGAATAAAGATAGAAAAAAATCCGTCTTTTCTATTGTTCAGTGTTTTTTCTAATTTTTTGAATTTGTTTTATTTTATACGCACGTTGACCTACGATAAGGTTGCGTTTTTAGTTAAAAATAAGCTATTGACCGCACCAAGACTATATTACTTGACGGTTAATGTAATATTTTTTTGTTTTTATAAATTAAATATGATAACTTATTGTCCTCCTATTATTGACGCAATCATTGCGTAAGTTTATATATATTTCTCACTTAATGTAGTATAGCTTGTTAAACAACTTTATCAGAAAAAATCGCATTAAAAATGTACTTTGGTTCCAAAATCTATATGATTTTTTATGACTGAAAATATGACAATTAAGTCAAAGTATCCATCAACTATAAGGATTGTTTAGCAAGACAATGCCTTAATTTATATGCCAGCCCAATCTGTAACTATTTAGCTGATTTGTGCAAGAATATAAAATTCATTCAAGTAAGTTGTGGAGAGTACAGCAATAAAGTATAACACATATATATTATATTACCTGATATGGCAAACAAGTCTCAACAAAATCCGCATCCGGGGTTAAGTTTGCTAAATTATTGAAAAATTCTAATCCCTTTTTTCAAAAGGATAATCATCCTTCCACTAGTACTTTTTATATCCTGATTTAACGATGGATAGAATGGATAAGCCAATACTATTCCCGAAAAACTTTAAGACGTGAGCATTGACGTGCGTAAATGTGTACATGATTTTTATTGAAATAATTAAATAATAGTAAGTATTTCATAAAAAAGCGTTTGAATAAGTACGAATGATTTTTTTTTAATATATAATAAATCATTATTTTTTCTCAATATAGCCATAACAACAAAAAAATAAATAAAAGTATGAATCAAAGCCTATACAGTATTTTATTTGTAATATTTTTAATAAAATTATCAGTGTGCAAAGCATATTTAATCATAAGGTGAAAAAATAGCAATGTATTTTGGTTCTACAAAATTATTTTTTAAAAATATAGTTGATAGCTATTTCGGATCACGCATCGTCAGAACTATTATTTAGGTTCAGAACCATATTTAATTACTTTTCCTTGTTATTTCAATAACAATCAGTTCAGAGGAAATAGTATTATGTATCTTTCTTTTATAGTAGCTTGCAAGTTTATAAAATATTGAAAAAAATGTGATTAGGTGATAATAATTAACACTGACAGATTACCGTCGTAGACTTTTTATAATTAAGAACTAAATTTTCAGCTCGCACTCAAATATTGTATGATTGTCATCACATTGAGTTTTTTTTTCATTGACTGACATTTTTGGCAAATGAGGGCGCCAATGCCCCGAATAAATACACATCTCGAATAAGATTTACTAACCTACGTATGCACAAACTGGCCCCGGGCTTTAAATATTTGAGTCCAATAAAAGTTGTTACATTGCGATTCGCTTTTCCCATTCAACTAGAAAGAAGGGTCACCGGATACGTTAGTCTGGTGATAGTGTGAGTAATATATGTATACGAGCAAAGGTATGTGTTTCTTTTAAATGTGTTTTATTCAGGGTTGGTTCTGTGAATTTGATTGCTTTTTTTACACAATTTTAATTAGTGATTGATATGACGTTAGAAAAGAGTTTCATCTCTACCAAGCGTGGTATTATACTGATTTGTAGTACTGAACTCAAGATTTCAATGAGAAATTCAAAAAGTCCATGATTTTGAGGCTATCTCTTACAAAATAATTTAAAATACTTGCGATAAAACAATTGGCAATATAGATGTGTGACTATTTTTTTTTGTATAGATGGTATTTGTTTGCTTGATATTTGAAATTTCAACAAGCTTCACAGCATTTATGATCCATTTGATCTAATTTATGATATCGAACGAAGGTGCTTGATGGAATTTCCATATCAAATTTGCATTGTTACAACTTTGTACGATTCCACATGTTTTGGAAATGTTTCCACATGTTTTTCAGTTTTGTTGCATCCACGTGATAGAATGCCTGAAGATGCCGAAAGGCGAAACCCGGGTCGTTAGTGACAAAACATGTGAAATCGGACAAAGTTGTAACAATTCAAATTTGTCCGTTTGATCATTACTAAATGTATTATTTTAATTGAATAAGCGTTTTTTTCATATACAGCCTTCAAAATGGTCAATGATGTAATAAATAATGATAAAATGAATTATCGATGTACGGTTTTGGTCATCCCTGTTGATCGTAGATAAAACGTGGGTAGATCCGGTTGTCCAAAAGGGGGAACTTCTGTAAGTATTCGATGTGTTTGAAGTGTAGAAAGAGCCCGTAGATAGATATTGGATACCTGAAAGATCAAATGGCCCAAGCGCGATTACGTTTTGATCTTTCTTGTTTTTCTTTTATTTATTAGGACCCGCCTACTTATCGGCGAAGAGACCTTCGCATTATTGTGATATAAAGTGATCTCTGATCACTACACGTGTCGTTTTGCTTTAAATAAATCATCGGGCGATAATGTAAAGGATAAAAAAGAACGATTTAAAGTAATATTATTTAATAAATTTATAATTACAGCACAACGCAAAAAAGTATATGTTCATACAATTGAAATCGACGTATAAAGAATGGCGGATAAAATTTATTTCCATGCGTTTTACGAGCTGTATTAGAATAAAGGGTATTGCAAAAAATTATGAAATTTGGTTTCGGTCTCAAAGATCTTCTCGTGTTAGAATAAGGCAATTAATTATATTGAATTTCACAAAGAACAAACTTCAGGAGCAAAGAAATTTTAGATTTTTCAATTGAATTACAGTATTATGCCACATTTAATTCAGATGTGATAGCTATTGTCCAAAAATATCAAATTGAGTTGAAAGTTTATAATGTTAAAATCAAAGGTATTGAATTTATCGTCTGTGATTTTCATTTTATTTTCATATACAACGGTTTCTCAAAATCATTAAACATCGTATTATAATAGTTATATATGTATAATATGAACATAAGAATAAACGTATATGAATACTAGATTCACAGCTATTTATTTACGATATAAGTAAACTTCTTGATATTAAAATAACGCAAAACATATTTAGCAGGAGAGCTAATAATATATTTTTTTAATTATACAAAATTCAATTTTATTTGAAAGTGGGTTCGTTTCGATTAAGATTATTTTTCAAAAATGTTTGATAGCTATCGTTACAAAAGAAACGGAGATAAAAGGTTTGTTCGCAATTGGCGATTGGAGAAAATTTCATCCCTTTGTAGAAAAATGCAATTTGTGGAATAACTTTTTTAGAAATCTTGATTTGACTCTATTTGAGAATTTTTTTTGTTTTAAACGCATATATAGATTCCATAAGTACTAAATTTCTACGACTAAAAAATAGGAATAATTGAAAAAAAGCTGTCAAAATTAACGAATATTTAATGAAAAGCAAAAGATTGGGGAGCACAGGATCTTCATATTATATTTTTGAATCCAAAAAAGTTTCAATGAAAAATAAAGCATTGTGCATGACTTTAAGTAGAAAATATGAAAGCCTTATTTGTAAAATAGAATAAAGTATCATATTTAACTTTGAGCGATTCTTTTAGCTATTTATTTGACGTAAAGAGCATTTCTGAAATATGTCTGTGTTAATAAAACATGCAATTGGTTAGTAGTTATCGGGTCGTGGTGATGATGAAAGAATAACACCGCACCTTTGATTGCAGCGTCCATCATAATGACTCTGCCGTGATATCCGCTGGTCAGGGGTTGATGGTTGATGATTAGAGACGTTGGGGGTGCAAGCTGTGGTGGTGTGCGGTTTCGTCTATCCCCATGCATCATGCATGAGCCGACCAACACGGGAATCCACTCGGCGTGGTCTTTCAATGCGTGGACACGCGATACGAATATTAAGCGAAGCTGGCTGCCTCACCCTAGTGTACAGATTATTTGTAATGCTGGAGTGCGACAGAGATTTTGAAGTTCAGTGTCGCTTTAAAAGATGTCGCTCAAGAAAGCTAAATGGATTCCGTAAGACCACGATGTGTACAATCATGACACAGCGCCTGTTGATTAAAGGCTCAATGTGTCTCACGATTTTTTTAAACATTCGATTAACATATATTCCTGCTAGATATTTACTAAAAACACAAAGTTTTGGTGCAGATTCCATAATTTTATAATAATATTGTTGCCGATCTTAGCGAGCGTTTTCATCTGATAATTCAGTACTCGCGACGAGTGAACTAGTATTGATAAATTAGAAAAAATGTGGATTAATAGAAAAAATGTTACATTTCTTAACAAAACTATTTTTCTACCAAGAATTTACCGTAGGCAGTCCAAGCGTTACGAATAATATAGATTTTCTTTGATGAATTGGAAAAAAATACTAAAAACGATATCATAATGTAATATTTAATCAATTATTGTTTTTTAAGCCGTCAAAACGTGGTTTTGTCCGGAGCTTTAGAAATGTCAACTGATTTTTGGTCAAACTGTAAATTAATCGATATTTCGTCGTATTTTTTATAAAACCCTTATTTCAGATGTTTTCGTTATTTTGGTGACGACCGTATTCTATCTAATAGAAAATGGATTTTCCACCATAATTTTTTGATAATTAAAATTCAAATGATCAGGTCATCGCAAAAAAATGCTGGGTAAAGTTAAAAATGCAATAAAAATTATTAGATTAAAGATTAAAGACTCTACTGATTATCCAAAAATTAAGTTGTTATTAAGATGGTGGTAAAAGTACGTTTATTGTACTACTAATATACTATCAATAGCTATTCTTTGTGGACGTTCAAATCAATCCATTTATGCGGCCCACTGTCTAGGAGTTGAACTTACATGCGACGTAGCTTTAATATATATTTTGGACCACAGCATTTGAATAGAAACGATCGCCTAAGGGTGGGTTTTGTCGATTTTCTGTCAGCATTTTATCAGAGGTATATTAGAGATGAAAATATAACTCAGTATTCAAATAACGTAGCTGCGGTCGTAATGACACACCGCTTAGAAAAAGCAATCGTCCTAAATTAAATGAAGCATTTAAGATTCGTTCATTTATTGACGATTATGAGATATTGTTTGAAAGTATTTTTTCTTCTTCATTGGTTAATACAATGATTCATTATTTACCATGTAAGTTTTGACGGCGTTTGATATTTGGCATCAATAACTATATTAATAATTAATCAAAACATAGCACAAAGATTCGTATGGTTTTGATCCTATATTTTTTTGAAAATTAGAGATATTTATAAACCATTCAGTTTTCACAACTTAAACAGTTATTTTATAATTATAAATAATGCTGTTTTTATTTAGAGTAAATTTTATATCTCAATTTCAATCAACTGTATTCAATCATACTGTATGCAGTGATGTAGTATGAAATTAAATATTCAGGAACACTACTTATTTTGATAAAATTGACCCTCCCTAAATAAATATTCACATTTTTATATATAACGTACTTATTTAAAAAACAGGTACCATAAAACTAATAATATTTACCACAAATCACACCCAGGCTTTGTTGTATGATTCCACAATGGCAGTGGTTAATGCAAATTTTTGATATACAAGTTTGTACAAAATTAGGTGGTGTTTTTTTTTATTAAATATGAAGCTGAATTAAGATCTTTATTAGTAATGCAAAAATACATACGAATTAATTAAAGGAATACGCATCATTTTTCATCATTTACAATTATAATATTTTAGTTTTTAGAATCTGTTTCAAGATTGATTGTATATGTTCATTATTGGAAGAATATTTATCATTGAAAAAAATTGTCAAAATTCATTAACCGTGTCATATCTCAGTGCTTCTTAAGTTAGAAGCTGTACAATTTTTCATTTTCACACGTTTTTTTGTTTAGTACATTTTTTTCAGAATAAGGGGGCAGTAGCATGAAAAAGTTTAAGAAATACTGTCATATCCAACTAGTGTTGAATAAGCACTGTGATATACACATACAAGACCTGAGTATAAATTTATGTTTTACAGAGATTAAAATGTTTTGAATTTTTTTTAACTTTTTTATTTCTGTTAAATCAAAAAAGTGTTTTTTGGCTGATAAAAGTGTCAGGAAGGCGTATCGACTCCACTACACTACTGACTGGGCATACAAAATATTTTATGTATCGCTTATCATGATTGAATTTTTTGACGTCCAATTAAACATTATTCAAGATGATTCAAAATTTTATAAGTGAACAATTGAGAATACAAAATGGTGGCTTATACAAGACAGTGTTTCTTCGGTCGTAGTTATATGGAGTACATTTCTGTTTCTTATAATGTGATGATATTATTCGAAACGGTTGTTAGACTATTTTTTTCAAGAACATTTTTAGAAGTGTATGACTCAAGAAAAAATAAATCATATTCGTTTATTTCACACGATAAAAAAGTATGAATTCCAGTTTGGACTTCGAGCTTCATTTTATAAGACGGAAGCTTCAACGTCTACCATTATACCACTGTAGTCGATATTGTGATATTGTTTTTGAAAAATATTCGCATATTTTGATGTATAAAAATATTTGGTATAGTTTATGATACCATAAAGAAATATTGCCTGTTTCTTTGTAGGTAAGTGAATACCTACCGATTTCTCGGCGCAAAAATTTCCTCGTAAAAGTTATAAACTTGAAAAGTTTTATAATAAATATCACATTCTTGAAGAGGTTATAATATTATCTATGGAAGTCATGTCTTTAATATATTAACGAAAATGGCGGGAACTTTTCACATAAAACAAAAATAAGGCGCGCATATAAATAATAGCGGAGAAGAAAGGTCGTTTGCTGTGTATTTATGGAAAATAATGAAATATTTTCACGTAATATATTACAACACAAAGATACAGAAATTATGTACAATGTGATATTAAACGAAACAGTTTATGGTATCGTATAACATAAGCAAATATATATTATTTAAATATGGAAAATTTTAATTATTGCGGATATTTTTTTGATAAATAATATCAATGATCTTTTTTAAAATAATATACGTATAAATTAATACATAAACGTTTTTATAATTATATTTATCTAAATCAAACATAGTTGAATTTCGTTAAAGAAAAAAATTCAAAGAAGATATAAATAGTTGACAAACAACACAATTTTCAAATTTTAATTGTTAAAACTTTGTACGATTCCACATGTTTTGTCACTAACGACTCGGGTTTCACCTTTCGGCATCTTAATGCATTCTATCACACGGATGCAACAGATGCAACCCTGGTGGTAAGTGACAACATATGTGGAATCGTAAAAAGTTTTAACAATTCAAATTTAATATTGTTCAATTTGTAAGTAGGCATATAAGTTTATGAAGAAAAAATGTATGTTATCTATTTGTCTTTTGCATACAATGATATTGAAAATGATTTTTATAATAATATGGATACTTTTTTTGGCTGGATGTCTAAAATAAATCAAAGAAGTTTTTACGTTTAAAAGTTAAATTAAAACGTTTTATTTTAACATTCCTATTTGAATGTGTTAAACGAATTTTACACGATGTGAAGATCGGAAAAATATTTTTAAATTAATTAAAATTATCGGACCCATCACAATACCCATAACTGGGCTGATAGAAGCAGTATGTGATTAAAAAGATTCTTCAGACTTCGGAATCAACATTGATGGGGAGTTGAAGACATACTTGGGACGATGAGCTCGTATTAGATTTATATGAGAGAAGAAATCTCCACGTTGATCAAATGGTATATGCCAAATACAGGCATATTTGACTGATTAATGCATTGACCATATATGTGATGATATGAAGTAATAAGATTTTGGTATCACAGTGAAAAAAATAGCGATGTATTTTAGTTCTACAAAACTATTTTTTTAAATATATCTGATAGTTATTTCGGCTCACACTATTGTCAGAACTATGCTTAAACTAACAATTGCTTGTCTATATATAGCTGTGTAGAAAAGATACACAATACATCTTCTCGCCTGTTTTAACGACCTAGCTTGTTTCCTGCTCGCAATAAAACTAACAATTGTAAATGAAGCTAAAAAGGCGGCTATATCAATACGTTCACATATGGCACGAAAATGGTTCATTACAGAAACAAAGAAAAACCACCCAGAGGATTCAATAATGGTGACCGACTTTTATTAGTTTGTTCGTTAAGAATCCTTTGTGATAGTTGATATCTATTGATTTACAGCTGTTCCAAAGCCGTCATCCTGCGACCCTTACTACAAAGATGCAAACACGTAGGCGCTGAGTTTGAATTTATATTATGTGATTAGCGAATTGTGAATCTGTTTTGATTCAACAGTAAAAAGTTGTTTAAGCATATTTCTGACGATGCGTGAGCCGAAATAGCTATCAACTATATTTAAAAAAATAATTTTGTAGAACTATAATACATTGCTATTTTTTTCACCGTCTTATAATGGAGTTCTACCAAGTGAATGCCAATTCAATCAATAATTACAATTTATTTGTATTTTGTTAAAATTCCAAAAGATTTTTCTACGTTATGGTTATGCCAATTCAATCAACTCCATCGTAAATCTAAGCGTATCTAGACAGTTTGTCCTATAACGCATTGGGTACACGCTTCCAACCTCTTAGGACGTTCAAAATAGATTATAAATTAAATTGATTTTAAACTATGTATTTTAATTTCACATGAAATTCTAATAATTAAATTAATGCACTATTAACGTTGCAGTTGGAACGCTTTCGACATTAATAATATAAATGTCATAAAAGTATCTATAAATATAACATAGCATTTTTTTAGACAGGCCTTCCTTATTATATCGTGACCTGGGCCTGCCAGGTGTATATTTTGTCACTGTTCATCTTCTGTTGACAATAAAGCTGTCAAATGTATGACTTATAGTGGTCTGTGACTATTAGTTGTCAGTTTTGTTTTACGTTATGCATATTTCTGATCTAATGATCGACTCAAGAGAGCTACGAATATTGCACGCATTGTTCTTTATAAAAAGTTCTTTAAAAAAGTACTTTTCAGAAAAAGTAAATAAAACACAATGTATGCCAAAATAACTGCGATCAATATCAAAAGACTTCAATAGGCAGGCGATATAGCGGGTGATTAGTTCGTTGGTCATAAATTAATTTGTGTCAATTAACTATAGCTGTAATGGCAACACTCGCCTTTCTGACGCGACGTTAAATTTATAGTAAAATCATTATATATAAAACATCGCATGATAATTTGAATATAAACTTAAGTTAATAATATTTTAAAAAAAATACCCTTAAACATCTGAAAGTCAGCAAAATGTCGCTGAGACTGCAGCGGAATCTTTTCGAAGGGAAGATTTCACCCTCCATTAGAATATTGTATCCATCAATATTATTTGCACGGAAATTCTCTGCGGCCACGAGACGCCATTACTTTATTCCGAATTTGCGTCCATTGTTTGTTATTCATGTGTCACGAGTGTTGCAGACATGTGCGGGGGTGCGTGAGCAATTTGCGAGCCCCCTCCCTCGGCCGCTTCCTCTCATAATACCCCCCCGAGATCTGAAGCGAACCCCCTCGCCAAATCAGGCTTTATGTCGGATCGGATTATGTATGCGACAGATTATGTGGAAATATTTCTGCAGGGTAATATTTTATAGTATTCGATTATGAGGTAAAGTGTTTTTGGAGATAAAAAGGTACACACTCCATATTGTGACTAGATTTTTGATTCGGAGATAATTTCAGATTAATCGAAGTTTGATGGGATAATAATATTGGAAAGTTTTTAACAAATAAAATGTTGAAATGGCATTCAAATCACTCACCAATATGTTATATTATATAATATTCCAGTTCATAGCGAAAATTTCTGATTGTATGAACGGTATTCAATATAAGGAATTCGTATGCAATAAAAAATCGGTATTTTTTTCGCTTTGAATATTTGTAGTTACAATTATTACTCTAATAAATAGAATCTAACATGCTAATGTAAAATCAATTTGTTTAATGACAAAAAAATGGAAAAAATGTGATGTGGCGTAAAAGTTCATGATAACATTTTGACAACAAAAGAAAACAATGAAATATTATATAAATTAAATCAATTTTAGGTATTTAAAACATATGAAGGAAACATATAGTAATAAATAAACCATCATCAAATACCTTAGATATAGAACCAGATATTATAAAACACAAAATATTTAACAATTTTGTAGTTTACACGATATATTCAAGTAAAAAAAAAATTACATTATATTTTCATAGCAGTGTATTTAAAAAATGAAACGGTTTTCTCCTCTATAGGGAATACATGTGTGATGTATTTAATTTTTTTTTAAAAATGTATAGATTTTTTAATTGTCTGTTTTTTTAAATATCTGTTGTATTTTATTAGTATATAGAGCTATTTAACGATAGAATAATTTTTAGAATATAGTTTGTTGGTTTCGGTGAATCATTTATTTTTATACTAAGGTTCTAAGGTTCACTTGTCTATCTTATGTTTTATATTATTAAAAAAAATGAAGCATAAATGAACGTGTATCGAATGAAAAAATAGTATAGCAAAACTCTGTTCGATTCATTCTTGAAATAGGATTATATGGTAGGATATTTTTTTGTAAAAAACGAATATATATTTCAACTCATTCGATCAGGTTGAACATAATAACAACGACCTTGTCAATCACATGCATTCATTTGTATACAATATATGTTTCAAACAGTTTAATACAACCAGAAAAACAACCAAATCTTGGCACAAAAGCGAAAGATTGATTCGTTCCCACAAAAATGTAACAATTTCATCCATTAGCACAATGAGCGAAGGGACTTTAAATTTTTATGAACTTGTCACAATGTTGGATATATATTTATATCAAATAATGGAGAAGAATAAGTTTAGTGTGCTGCAGCCAACCCTCTTTATCCCAAATCACCTACACAATGTATAGAGATTTACCCCTGGATTACTTTGTGAGAATAAAATTTTGAAGCCTGGACTTAACAGGTTTATGCAATTTTCTGCGTTTTAAATTTGAGGGGAATGCATAAAAATACTTGTTTTTTATGATGTCGGATTTTCCAAATGATCGCAATATTTCACAAATGTATATTATTAAAATATATTGCAATGCTATTATCGATGAATTTTGTAGTAATTCTGTGGAAGATGTTTTCAATATAAAAGTGGTATATTTTTATTCCACTATGGGCATCGCTTAATATGACGCACTGGAATAAAAAAATGTCAATTTATTTCTTATACTAATAGCTAAACAAGTTTATTTAAGAGATGTTACTTTAAAATCATTTAAATATCAACTCAAAAATTTTATGCTATGAAAAATTTCAAAAAATTTTCTCATGAAAACTATTTCCGAAAAATTGATTTATAATATTTAAGCCTGAAACTAGCTTAAACACAAAATTTCATCTCTGTTATGTGTATTAATTTAAAACAATTTCAGAAAACATTATGGATGAGTTTAGATTTTTATTTGCTGACCATCATTCTATCTCTCGTTTCTCAAAAAGGTTAAACGTTAAAAAAAACGAATGGACTTAAACTGAACAAAATAAAGAAAATACTCTAATTTTAATCGAATTTCCAATAAGTGTTTTGAAATTAATTTACAAAACCCATAAAATAATGGCTAAAAATAGTTGTGACACGTATTGACATTTATGTATTTCTTGTGCTTCCATTATTATGAGAAAACTACAACAAACTATTCGACAGTATAATGTTTTATTGTGAAGTGAGATTATTTATAAATTCAATTCTAAAATAGATTAATTTCGTACGCAATATTGCGAACGTTTAAAAATCATTCTTACCCAAAATATTGCGTGCAGTGCAAATGGCGAATACAATGAGTGACCCTAGGGTTGGTTAAACTGCGTAGGCATTTTTTTTTACCGTCGAGGGTGGGATTTTATAATAGAATCGTGTTATATGGATGTTCTTCGTAATAAACATTGGAATAATATTAGACTCGAGGATTTTTCGATTTATACCTTGGGTGGAGAATTTTATTCAAAGCATTAAATTCACTGTAAAAAAATAGTTCGTCTAAATGTATTCACATTTTTACCCCATTGTAATAAAAATGGATATTTTATTTGCGAAGTTCATAGATGTAGGGTTTATTATCAATAGATTTTTTCAAAGGTATTCTAGCTGTGAGCTTAAGATTTGAGTCTTCATTTTCAATTAAAGATATCAAAATAGCTGTTAATCTTTTAATTAAGTGTATTTTTTTCTTAAATGTAAAAATAAAAAATCTTCGAATTTGGAGCACAGGTCGGGCATAAAAATAATTGATATAAAAGTAAATTATAAAAAACAACTATGAAATATGTTGTAAAATAATATATCTTTTTGATTCATATTAAATGTGAGTTTAATCATTGACAAAAGTGGCCATGAATATATTTTGATTCCCAAGGATTTTTTTTTGTTATTTTGATCAATACATTGTGCAAAATATTCCAGCTTATAAATTACAATAGATACCTGGCAAATATACGAAAAATAACTCACAATGGAAAGCAACTGTCCGTAGTACCTACAGGTGCAACAATTCAATACATTTTCGGACAATTGAGGTCTAACGAAACCGAAATTTATCGAATTGTGAAATTGTAAAACGTAAATTTTATCGAAAGAACGAACTGTTTTGTAAAGGTTCTTTGTTGAGATGTCATCGAAAAATAAAAGTTAAGAAAAATCATTCGAATATAAAATATTCATTGAATGGGTAATTGATTATCTGATAAATATTCCGAATGGATTGCATAACCGTTCAATTATATAATAATAACATTATACTAAATATCTGTTTTATTGCCAGTAGATCATTACATCATATTTGATTATGAATTTCAAAGACAAATATGATAACAAAGATAGCAAAAGTGTTTGATATCGTTGAGATGTATATTATGTAAATGTTTTTATAAAAACATAACGTTGTTAGTATCTCTGTAAATTTAGTTTAATATTATGAGTTGCCATGTTTAGTTTCGTGACTGATTTGAAGTATTCAACGACTAAATAAATAAAATAAAAACAATTTAATGAAAAATCCGATTCAATCTATAAAACCTTATTTTTAAGTAAAGAATTCATTTTTTGCTTTCGTTTTGTTGAATATGAATTATTTTTCTTTTCTTGACAATCGCTTTGCTGTTTTCATTAAATTGAATAAGAGATTAGCTAAATGGTAATGGTATTTTCATGATATTACTAACATTGGCTCAAATACCCGAATTCACGCCGTCATATATTGATATTTACGCTTCATGCAATTCCAAAAACGCTACGTACAAATAAACAGGTTCTAATCTCTATTTATATTTCACAGCTAAATATTCTGTAGCATTCCTTAAAAATATGTCAACGCGCTTCTTTATGTTGGTACGTGGTTAAAAAAATAGAATTTTGAAAATATAAATATATTTATATTGCTTTTTGTAAGTAAAACATACAATTTCTATTGCTCGTACAGTTGTAAATACAAAAATCAAATAAAACCAATGTTTAACTCACGGTTTGTTTTGACGCACAAAAACGCGATCTTTCCAGTAAGGAATCAAGGTATTTTTTTCGCAAGCAAGTTATAAAAAAGATATTTAATTCATACCCGTGACATTATTATTTCACGATAAAGTCACTAGGTACCACGCTAAATTTTTTCGATAAAAATGCGCAAAGAAAATATTTTCCGGGATCATAAATCATCTGGTTTTTCATAAATTCTAAGTCACCAGAAACGGTGTCATTAGCGATATCTTATGATCTATTGCCATTGCCAGAGGTTTGTAACTCCTGGAAATAAAATTGAACTAATTCGTTGTTTGATATTATAAACGAAACAGTTATGATATAATTTTAATTTACCGATCATTGTGGCTGAACAAAAGCGCTCCAATACAAAATGAAGAATACGGCGTTTATTAGAGGAACCCCAAGCTTTTCAGAATCGAAGGAATTAAGTCAGTTTTACTCTTTAGTATAAATTGCTACTACGAAAGACATTATAATAGTATTTGTTTCATTATTTCTATTTTAAAGCAACTTATTATATACGGATGTATAATTTATTATTCAAATAACTTTACACGGTTTAGATGAAACAAAGTATTTATTTTATTAAAACACACATATTTTGTAATCTTCGAACAATGAGTACTTTATTAGTTCGTATAGATGTTTAAAGTTGAATTTGCTTGTAAAAATAGAGTTTTTGTTTTTACTATTAATGCTCAAAAAATAGTGTGTGTATGATTGATTATCAATGATTGAGTAACATATTTCTGTAACGTTGTATTGCTTTGATTTTATAAATACAATCAAACTTTTTTTTGTAAAATAAAGCTAAACAATGACGAGTATTATTGATTCTCAATTAAGTGTAAGTAAAATTAATTAAAATTCTTGTTTAAACAACCATTGAAAAATGGTAAGGAAAACAAATAAGGAAATTCGTCTCGCGTACGTTTCGTAATCAAGGATTCCAAAAGGTATTTCAAAAAGAATATAAAGCATAGAAAATAAAGCATAGAAAATAGCATAATTTTTTTTTGGTATTAGCAGCCATCTTGTTGAAGTGACATCTCTTAAATTTTTTGTTAATTATTACGTAGACTACGGCAAATTACAGTAAAATGTTATGATGTTGAAGGAGTAAAAATTATCAAATTTTATTATCAAAATTGATCTCACGCGGCGGTGACGTAAACTGGTCACCGAATTTAAACTTATTTAATTAAATTTATTTTGAAGCTAACTTAAATTGAAAGTTTCTACAAATTAACCGCAAAAAACTGACGACCTCAAAATCAACATTAAAAACTCCATTTAAAAAAATCAGCAAGATTTATGCGACAAAATCACTGAAAATTGGATCTATTGAATACGTGCTACAAAGGAACGATTCGGAAGATATTTGAACGACGTTTTAATCTACACCTAATGGCATAACATAAATTTTCAAATAATAAAAAAACGATGTCTCAAATACTGTTTGTTTAAATATATATATTAAAAAAATGAGCGTCACCATTAAAATAATTGACCAGCTTTAATTTTTTAGTGATCATTTTTATCAAAATTTTGAATATTTTATCCGTTAATGACTTTGTATGAAAAATGTTGTACATCCCATGTTTCACAGTGTAATTCGACAAAAAGTATTGAATGTTATTGATTCACAATAAATCGTTCTTTACCATCTATTTTTAGGGTTTTAGAAAATATTGTATTGATACTTGCTTACAGTAAATGTTAAAAGTGTAAAAAGTTAGTGAATAATGCTTACAGTAATGAAATTTTTATTTTTCTTTCGATCGGTAGAATGAAGTATAATAGATAAAAAAAAATCATCTAGCCTCCAAAGCATTGCTGGATTAGAATTTACAAAATAAAAATAAAACCCAACTTTTCCCACCAAGGCTTGGTAAAGACTGAGTAATGTAACGCAACCCTTTTCGGGGACATCCCCAAGGTATCTGAAAGTACAATCTGCCTGAATAGTAAACCTATCTTAATACCTTTCTTTAACGTTAATGTCATTATCGCTCCCTCACACTTTTTCCTATAATATTTATTACATTTCTCACCCTGTCTCCTTTTCTCTGCCTCAGCTTGGAAAAATTCATATTTCATATTAACATAGGTGGATGTATTACGTTATGATATGTACATAAGGTGACAGTGGTGGCTCGATAATTATTTAAATTGACGAAATTACTACTTGAATAATTTGTGTTGAAAAATTTGATAACTTTATATGCAATAGTTGGCAATAAGAAGACTATATTTCGATACATATTTTGGTATACAATTAACACTCCTAACGAATCCTCGATGTATCGAAATCGGCTTTACACTTTTAATCAGAATTTTATATTGATAAAACATTAAAATGATTTATGAAATTTTAAAAGTTGAAACTTTTTACATGTTCAAAACTTTTACTCACGACCCGGGTTTCGCTTTGCAGTATCTTCAGGCATTCTGTTAAACGGATGCAAAGAACTAAATGCCAGAAGATGTCGAAAAGTGAAACCCGGATAATGAGTGACAGAGCATGTGAAAATGTGCAAAGATTCAACAGCTCAAATTCGATTTTGAAATTCCATCTAGCACCCTCAGTCAGTATCGTTAAATAAAATTATTTGATACATGTTTTTTATTCTATAATTATTATATTATTATGGTATTAAAACCCTACGTTTCTGTGATTCAAATAATTTTAACATTATATTTTGTTTATGTATGAAAAACAAAATGAAAAGTCATATTTACATTTAATTTTCCACGATTCCAAGAACAAGATTGTAAAATATAAAATTTTCTAACTCAATTATAAAAAAAAATTAGAAGAAACGAATTATGTGTTTATTAAGTGTTATTATTAAGTATTTCCATCTACTTATAAATTTCGAATAAAAGTTTTCCATAAATTTGCATAGACAAAGATATTTATTTCCTATATTTATGTAAAAATATTTACACACACCAGTAGAAAAATTATTGAACATTTTTAATCGTAAGAAGAGTAAAATACTATTTTTATGAAATGTACTTTGGACTTTTCTCGTCTATGCGCTCTATGTATAATATAATATACGATAGCGGTGCTTATGGTAAAAATCTATATAAGACTGAAAAATTTACAGGTTACGCCACTGGCCTTTGGGTATGAAAGGGTATAAAATGTCAGGGGCGCATTAGCTCATAAATGATGGATCGTACATTATCGGATTTTGCCAACAAGCCTTTGTATACTTAAAAGTAATGGAATTCTTGAGCGTATCGCGTCTCCCACATAACTGATCAAGCGATGTTGTTCTACTTAACTTGTAATGATTAATTGCGGCCCTGTCAATATTGAAGAAAGTTGTCGCACTAAAAATAGCCGACAATTTGGATTAAAATACAAATATCAGCGGGCGGTCCTGAATATTTCGAAGTTGATATTTTTATTCAGAAAACGAATATCAGTCGTTCATCAATTTATATTTGTCAAATATATATATTTTTTAAATTAGAACAAGTAAAACTATTGCTAAACGAGAAAACTCATTCGGGTAGTCGTTTTACTGGGCTAGAGAAAGTTGATTAAAGCAATTAGGATAGGAGTAGCTTCGCGGCAACTATGTATGTCGTTTGTGCAATAAGAAACCCTTGGGGTGCGGACTTTTAACTTATATTGTAATATATAATTCACACATCAAATAAATTATGCAATAAAATGTAAAGTTTAATTAATTCATATACACATATCCTTCGCTTAACACGATACTCGCTTGACACGGTATCGGTTTAACACGGTTTCAGTTTAGGTGAAAAAAAAATGTTTCGACATTTCGTAGATGTGCACACAGCTATGCGAAATTCTAGGAAAACGGTAAGGGTATACCGGGAATAGAACTTCGCATTTCAAACAACAAATAGTACCCGAAATATAGACAATACATCAGACATTTAGTCTTTCGTTGCCCACCGTGTTTATCACTCGTTGAACTCTGACAGGTAATAAAATAATTATTGATTATAATTTCGCAACTATTCGAGATATATTTTTCTTATTTCTAATACATATTTTTATTATTTGTATGAAGTTTAAATAATAAAAAGACATATCAAATTTTAGACCCATAATGTCAAAACCGAAATTTAGTAGAAAAATTATTCCTCCCGGAGAATCAACTTAAATATGGACAGAGTACGACTGATTTTGTAAAAAAATGAAGTCTGAACTGAATAATATATTTTATCCGTATCATTATAGATTGATATTGTTAAATTGGTTTTAGCTGTAATTTACTGCTTGCCTAGGGGTAAGTGTTTTCCTGTAATTAATAACTTTAATGTATATACGATGCTAACTGTATATTTTACGTCAGTTCTGTTGAAAGGAAAATGCGGAAAGGCGAAACCCGGGTCGTTAGTGACAAAACATGTGGAATCGAACAAAAGTGAAATAATTCCAATTAGAAATTTTCATAAGTTCCACCTACCTGTTTTTATTAATATCTCTAAAAAAACCTATCCTCTCTATTTCATACATTTGTAAGTCTCGCTTAACACGATTTCGCTTAGCACGGCGATCTAGCAGAACCTATCTTTCATGTTAAGCGAAGGATGGGTGTACTCGAGTGTTAAAATATTATGCAATAAGTCGAGTGAGAAAAGAATGATATTTATTAAAGAGATAAATAAGCTTTAAACGTTAAAATTAAGAAAAAAATTATTGTTCATCTTTCGGAGAGCTTTTTTTCGAATGGGCTAAAAAAGTAATTCTTCACAGGATAAGATTCAATTCTTCAATTTATACAGAATAAAAAATCGAATACCATATCTGCTCAAAGTACCGTTTCTGGGAAAAATACGACGCAATACTTGTGTTCGAACATTTTACTTGGAAAATTGTGCTGATACGAAATATTATAGTGTGGATTTTAATGGTGTTACGGGGAGATTTTAATGATGCCATATTCCACAAGGCGGGCGCACATTATTTCGATTAGCGTGAAAGCACGTTTGCGTTGCGCAGCCAGATTTTATTTTATTGTAGTCAAAGAATCGACTGTTTAGAGGCGAACGTTGATTCCTGAGAAATACCCGATATCGATAATTATTATTAGTACAAACAGGCTTGATTTTATCATTGTTATTCGGATATGAGATATTGAACTGAATAGCGCTCAAAATGATGCTTACCTTTTCATTTTAATTTTCTGTTAACTGAATAAATGCATTTGATCGTGGATCGTCATTTGATTACTAACACATTGGTTGTTGACATTGTAAACTTGAGCTTTTAGGAAAAAGCTCATACTGTTAATATTATATATGAAACATAAAGTATGTCAACAATATAGTCTACTTTATATCGTACTGAGACTCAAAAAGCTAGCGACTAACAGATCGCGATAATTGTTGGATCTATAATTATGCATTGATTATAATTATCGGTTAAATAAATTAGTATTATAGTATAATCCTTTTGTAAGGTTATTTTGCTAAAATGGGCAACGTGTTAAGCTTGAATTGTTACAACTTTGTACGATTCAACATGTTTTGTCACTAACGACCCAGGTTTTGCCTTTTGGTATCTTCAGGCATTCTATCACACGGATGCGACAGAGCTGACAACGTGTTATTGAAAATTTTGGAAACGTACAATCATGTATTCATATATAGACAAATAAAAATATTTGGATGTAAAACGAAACTTACAACAGTAAGAAGTGACAAAAAACTACTTGCTGTTATTAAATGCGTATATTCACCTTATGTTACAAATCAAGAGAATAGCTAATGATTCATACAGTGAGCTGAAACGTACCTGATCGTCATACAGAAGAGAAAATATAACTAAAATGTGTTTATTAAAATAAAATTATTTCTTATCTAGAAGTTAGAGTTAGTACACAAAAAGAAAGGATAAATCAGAGACTGTCTATTCGCCAAAAAATCCGTTGATTCTAGCACGATGAAAAAAATAGCGATGTATTTTAGTTCTAATTTTTTTTTTATAAAATATAGTTGATAGCTATTTCGGCTCACGGCATCGTCAGAAATGGACTAGAGTTGCTTATAATTCCTACTGCTTATAATAACACATTGCTATTTTTTTTTCTCCGTGCTATAATGGAGTTCTACCAAGTGAATGCCAATTCAATCAATAAATCCGTTGATTTTGTTTAGAAATTGTAAAATTGATATTAAACATGTATTTTAACTATTATACATTTAAAGTTAACGTAATACTAAAAGGAAAAACGTTTTCTGGGCGAAAAAGATAGCCGCTCTCCGAGTGCAGTTCCGTCGCGCTGGGGGACTTCCCTGCGACAGCCTTTACATACAAGCAAAGTAGCAAGTTTGCGACTCGAGGCAGGTACTAGCCAAGTACTCGACGAGGCAATCGATAGGCAATACAGCATCGATTAGAAGGGCCACGCCCTGGCTATTCGTCTACTCTGTTTTACCTATGACTGCTCTACGCTTCGGCTGTGACCCCCAGCCTGTCTGGCTTGCAGACTCGTCTGCCAACAATCATTTACGACAGGATTTTTGAACTTTGTGCAATGTAGCGTTGTGATATTTTGTCATTGTCGCGGCGCTTTTATTAATGATATCCGTAATAAATCGATTAGTATTGTTATTTCATTATTTTATTTCGTTTGAGCCACAGAAAAAATATGAACCATTCCGTAAATAATTATGTTTTTTGAAACAGGTATCCCAATACACGTAGGCCAGTCAATGCGGTTCAGTGGTAACAGTGATACTCTAGCGATCGAATGAGCATACGTTCGTCAAGCTCAATATCAAACGTAGAGCTTCCAAATCTAAATCTGATGTCATTGAAATATGTTTTTTCTGCTCAAGTTGATTGTGGGTGACTTTGTAACAATTTGTGATTTAGTTGTTTAAGAATGTTTTACGCCATGGTTTTAACTCTATTCCTTATTTTTTTTTAATGATATATTTTATGATTCCTTTAAAAATATGTACTATTATTTTTTTGTATTTAATCATGGAAAAGAATTAAATTAAAATAAAACATTCAAATGGCATAAATAAAATGATAATTTACGGTTATAAAAAAAATGTTTTAAATTCTGTACATTTCGACTTCTTAACATGTTTTTATCGCAGATTCTCTATATTAATAATACAATGATATTTCTCATACAATAAATGTTCTTATAGGCTTGTTTCACCTTCTTTTCCAATTGTATTAAATTCCATTGCAGTCCAATTATCCCAACAATTTTTAAAAGTAAAATTCATCTTGCTTAGGGTGGTCAGACTGATAAATATGACCATTTTTAATCATCATAAATCAAGTGTAAATGGCGTGTCATATCGCACAACGCTTCAACGCGTATCATCAAATATAATTAATACTCAATCATTTTGATCAGCAGAAAAGAAGGAAGGGGGTGATTTGTTTAATTAAACGCTCTTTTATTATCGCTTTTTTAAGTAATAAACGGTTTGGGCTAATGTACGGCCGACGAAACGATTCAATTATACGATACTTCCCCGTAGGGGGGTGAAGTTAAGCAGTAACATAACAAGTCACATCCAGAAACACGTTTGTTCTTAGTTTGATCATTTCACTTTGGCAAAATTGATTTCCTCAAAAAAAAAAAACCATAAATAAACCAGCGAAAAAAATTAGCAACCGCCGAAAGCTTCTTCTTTCAAGTTACTTTTTTGTATAGTGCGACTAAAATAATATTGTATGCAACAGGAAAAAAGCTTTATCTCTTAATAAAAATCAGTTAAATATGTCAACAAATACGATTTATATATACGTAACTCGCACAAGAGATCTGTTAATTTACGCGGGATAAGTAAGAACATTTTTCATTATTCATTCATGTTTTTATAAACCTAAATATAGTTTTGTTTCGTATGAAATATCTATTGGCTGAAATTACGGATTTTAGAATAAACGACCCTTTCTTTTCGCACTCATAATTTGAAATTAGTATTGACATGTTCGATAAACACTTTTTGTAGAGTACCATTATATTAAATTGATGATTTTATTATAACTGGATAAAATAGTTTTTATTAAAATTATGATATCCATAAATTTTATGGGGCAAAAACTGACACGTGAAGTTGTGATCGAATTTGTATGTAATTGTTTTAATATAAATGTTTAATTAAAAAAGGTTTATTCCGGAGATGAACGTTTCCTGGATGAGTATTCACCGAAACTTGTTATACACACCCCAATACTACAAATAGAATTTCCAGCTTCTGTTACCTTATGCTTTCCCAATACTGAACTATCGAATTTCTCACAAAATCCAGAGTAATTCGCTGTTTAATATTAACTGTAAGACAAAATCAAGTAATGAATATAACGGTTTGCAATTTTATCAAACAGTCGCAATTGAAATAATCATATGACTAAGCTAGAATTTAAACTTATATTTTGAAAAAACGTTGTGAGCAAATCGAGAAAAAAATGTTTTTAAAAAGGCTTTAGATTTTTTATGTGTATTGAACACAAGAGAAAAGAGAACTCTTTTAATATGAAAAATACCATTTCCGCATGAAAAATATTCACCGTATATTGATTTTTGAATCAACTCTTAATATTCTTTGGAAATTATGTTAGCTTTAATTCAAGACGATTCATATCTTTTATACGGATGAAGGATAGTAAAAAAAACTCAAAAACATGATTTATAATACAACAATTTTTATTTACGTGTGCTTCTTTTATCGTCAAAAATTTGAAACCACTTGTATATTTTCGATATTGGGTGTAAATTACAGTTTTTCTCTCTCTAAACGACTTCAATAAAACATCTGCTCCCAAAAAGTGGTCTGGACCCACCGAGCGCTCTAATTAAACACCCTCCATACAAATAAATCCAGATACCAATTAGTTTATCCCTGCTGCGGGGATGTCCCGTTCTCAACGACACTATCTGTTAGATTTTATGTTTTTGGGATTTTCAAATTGCACCTACTGCTAATTGAGTGATTTGTTCTTTGTGTAAGATTAATTAATTAAAATACGCACGAGTGAATCCGTAACTAAGTTGATTGAAAAATAAAATTCTACAGATTTTAAATTAATTTATTGATTAGTTTACTCGCCAGTTTTTTCTTTCGCTGCAAAGCTGCAAGTTGGTCAAATCAAATTTAATTGAAAATTTTGATAGAAATTTTTTCTGAATTTTATTTTACTAAAAAGTGTCATTGAGTTATAATTAGGTTTTTGCTGTTTCGTGACTTTTATTTAAAATTATATCGATGATAATTGAATCTACTTCCACTTTAGTAGATTTTAAATATTCATTGTAAGATTGATTATTTGAAAAATAATAGTAAACGGTCTTATACATGTGATCATTATTTATTCAAAAAACAGTAAATTGGCTACAATGTTTCTTACCTTAACTTAATATACTCGTAAAAACAAGCTTTGCTAGTGTACTACTTATTTAAAACATTTCCTTATTTCATCATTAAATTCATGATAAATTGATATAAGAGGACCGTATCAAACGGAAAATAATAGTATTTTTTTGATACACGTACAGTTTCGATTTCAAAAATAAACTCTTAATTAATCGTGAATTTACAATATAACATATTAAATCTAAGAAATTAAGCAATAAAGGCATATTTGAGATTGGGAAAGATTATTGTGTTAATATTTTAAGGACTGTAAAGGCTTGGTGTTGAAAACACTCCATCTGTTAGGAATTGAAAAATAATATTTTTTTAGAACAAGACGCGAAAAAACAATTGTTTCAACTTAAAAATAACAGAAACATACGATACTCATCCGTTTCACATATATATTTTCAGTCAACAAAATCATCGCAGTAATATAGTCGTGTTATCAGAAATATTAAAGATGTTATTATTTATAAGTATACGGACTTGTAAATCCAAACATTCCCCAACATCACATTACGTGGAGCTTTATGTACACACGTCGTATCACTTAAGACGAACCTTTCTGAAGAAACATTACGGAATGTTTGTCCTACAGAAAAAAAAACGTATGGGATTTTTTAGCGAGCATCTTTTCATACTTGCCGGACCACTGATTCTAAAACTCAACTATAATCTATATCTTTTATGATTTTTTAAGAGTAAGTAGAATATTACAATTCAAAGGTACACTTTTGCTAAACATATCAGTTGAAACACAAATAATTTTTTTATGGCTTATAGAATTGAATAAATAAAAAATGTGAATTTTTTAAAACTATCTTTGGAATATTTTTATTATCTTAATTATTTTTTTTTATCAAAAGTAAATTGTTTTCTATAAAGATAAATGAAAATTGCTCAGACTAAAAACTACCGAGAAAAGAAAAAATAAAAGTCACAAGTCTTCGAAACAATATATTGACATAAAATAAAATATTTTTTTTTATAATGAGGGCTGATATTGTTTGCAAAAATTTATTTATAATGCACTGTTTCGGCTGTTTAAGTGTTTTGTAATAAGGTATAAATATTATTATCTAATACGAGTGAGTGTCTGACTTCATCTAAACTCGCTCATGTCCATTTGGACTATTTATATATATTATTTGGAAGATTTAATTACCTCCAAGTGGAATCACGACTGTAATGCTTAATTTATTTCTTAGAAAAAGAATCATTTTACCCATTATATATTTTGAGATAAAATATGTATAATATATATTATTGTGCAATTGTCTGACTTTTTTCGTTTGTCTGTATAAAAAAAGATTTTTATTTTTAATTTGTCACGTAGATGAGTTATTTAATAAATAAAAAAGTGTATTATTTGTATCACATTGTTTGTAATAAGGATAAGACGATTTTACGTATTAAAATGATAAATGAATTACATCTTTCACCACATCATATTTGTTTTTAAAGCACGATTTTTGATTTTCATTCATCGATTTTATTATTTATACGTTATCGCCGTGTTGACTTGCGAATGTTTATTTTAAATAAATTTTGTTGAAAAAATGAAAATTTATTAGTAGAAAATAGCGGCTTGAATTTAGAAGCCAAATTTTTATCATATTTTGAGAGACTGTGAAATGGAGTATGTACATAAAGGGCCCATCAGCGACTAATGTTTTGTATGAAAATAAAAAATGTGGTGGGCTTTCACCGAAAAAGCTTGGAAAGCTTCAACGATCAATTTTTTAACTCCACCCAAGTCCCTTAGCGACAGCCGGCTCAGTAAATATACACCATTCAGATGATTTTCCTATAGGTAAACTATTTTCATTCATAACATATTATTTGTAGAATAAATGGTCATCGGCTATTTTCATATGTAACTCATTAAATAAATAAACCATAACGTAGAAAAACCTTTTGGAATTTTAACACAATACAAATAAATTGTAATTATTGATTGAATTGGCATTCACTTGGTAGAACTCCATTATACGGTGAAAAAATAGCAATGTATTTTAGTTCTACAAAATTATTTTTAACAAATATAGTTGATAGCTATTAAAGCTCACGCCATCGTCAGAACTAGATTCTAACTAACGTTCTGACGATGGCGTGAGCTTTAATAGCTATCAACTATATTTGTTAAAAATAATTTTGTAGAACTAAAATACATTGCTATTTTTTCACCGTTTGTGAATTGAAATTATATTTACAATCGTCATTCTTGTTTTAATCGATAATCTTAAATGATGGTAATTTTTAAAACAGTGTGGCTTATGAAATAATTGCACTACATAAATATTTATCAAAAATACGGTGGTGTGTTAGATGTTCATGCATAAAAGGTGCTAAATAATTTTTGCTTGAACAGTAACGACTCTATCAACTATCGCATAAAAGACTTGGGTGTTATGAAAGCTTAACGACATAGTTCACATAGGTGCCAAAATTGGTGACCAGTGTCTGGCTACCTTTTATTGCATTAGACCTCCACAAAATATCTGGACTATCGCAAAATCCGCTTAAAAATGTATACTTTTGGTTTTAAAAACTTTTTTGTCTAGATTATTTATTATCTCATAATGACTGTAAAAATAAAAGTAAAAATTTTGTAAATAAAATTTTACATTTTATAGTAAAAATTATAAAAATATTTACATTTTTAAAAATATTACGTTTCTGAATTTATGAAAAAATCTTTTTCTTTTTGATTATTTAAATCCCTGTTTCACACGAATAATATATTGACAAAAGTGAAAGAGTTTCAGGGTTTTCTATGCTTTGATTTGATTTCATAGGTAAAAATCATTAACACCGTGACGAAATCGAATTCGGCACAGTTGTTGTAATATTTAAAATGAATTTATTTTTTCAATAATGTATTGTCTTTAATAAAACTAAAATTTTAAATGCATGACTAATTTGACTATAAAATTCACAGATACCCATTTGAAGAACGCATGGTAAATTTCTTAATTTATTCATATATCGTAGAAACTAGATCATTGAGATCTGTGTATGACGAAACAGCAAGAAAAGATTCGTATATGACAGAAACAGCTAGTGGAGCGAAGACAGCGCCCCGACGGCAATTTGCGTAAACTTTAACGATTAATCGGTAATTCAAGTTGACGGGTCTACGCTAGAAATGTTTTCCGGGATATCCATAAATCTCTTTTTATCACCCCCCCCTGTATTAAGTCTCGGCATGGTATCGAAGAGGATATCAAAAAGAAGTCTTATATCTTCTAATTTTGTATTTTAGCTTATCAATATGCCTTCTTATATATATTTTAAGTTATCCTATGATAGATGTTTGAAATCTTTTAGCGATTTGATTATCAGTGGTAAATAAATGTCCATGGTCACAAGAATTTTAAAATATTTTTTTTTATTTATATCAACACTGCAATTATTCAAAATTAAGTTCGTTGAGAAAAACATTGGTGTATAAATATCAATTATTAATATTAAATGTTGGCAATGATATACAATCAAATCATTACTCCATTTTGAGTCATAAATTGTTTTTCGAACTCTGACTGTATTTTAGATCACCTATTATATGAGCACGGTGAAAAATAGCAATGTATTTTAGTTTTCCAAATTTTTTTATAGGATATAGATACATAACTTGTTTTGATGATGGCGTGAGCCAACATAGCTAACAACTATATCTAATAAAAAAAATTGTGGAACTAAAATACATTGCTATTTTTTCATCGTGTTATTATTATTAATATAATGGAGTTCTACCAGGTACCAATTCAATCGTTTCACCTATATTTAATTTAGGTAACGTTCTCATCATTTGAGCCTTGGCATACTATAATAATATTAAATGAATTAATAGCAGGAAAGATTAAATACTGGAGGATAACGTATTTTATGATATTATTAAATAAAAGTATATGGATGTCGATTATGAGACTCAAGTATGTTGTATGCGAGTTGATGTAATGTGTACCAGATTGAACTGTTCAAAAGACATTTAGAAAACATTTGACTGCTAGCATATTTAAAATAAAAATGTTATATGAATGACAGCTCTAGTTGGTCCTAAGCCATTCCTCCTGAAAAGCCCTCCACTGGAATCGCCGATAAAGCCTCTTCCGCCTGGAAATTCGGTCCACTTAGTAGCCTACCCTGCCCTGATCCGGAGAGGGATAGGTAATAAAACTTACGCGTAATAATATATAGTGTCCCTCAGGGAATTGACTTGTATCTCTTTTCGGCGGGTCTCGTTTGAAACCACCCCCAGCCATGCAGTGTAGCATAAAGCCCGCAGCATTTTCGACCCCCTCAAGGAGGTATGTCGTTATTTCTTTGTATGAAAATGCACAGCGAGTATGAGAAATTTATTCAACGTCCGGTTTTTGCGGAGTAAGCGAAATGATTATATAACATACAAAGACACAGTTGCTTTTATTTTCGAAACACCAAAAATGCATTAATCTTCTTACAAAGCACTCATTTATTTCATTTATTTCTTTAAATATAACTACAACATGAAAGTAATAAGCAATTGTATATATTTAAAACAATAATTGAACATTATTAATATATTCATACGTCACCAATTACAATAAACGATTCAATTTAGATCACATTTTTTTTTAATAAAACAGAAACTATTAACAGTTTTAACGATAAATACGAACATATACGATTTTTAATTGAAACTTTTTGCGAGAGGACTGATTGTTACGTCATCACATATCTTTTTTAGATTGTATTATGACTTCAATGGTGGTTTGAGATGCGCTCTCATTGTACCTTTTTCAATAACCGTATAAATAGGCAGAAATCAAGATATCACAGAAATCGATATAGATTGGCTTAAACTAAATGTTTACATCAGACGATAAAATTACAGCTAAAATTTTTGGTATTTTAAATATTTTCTATTGCCATTTAAAAGGCGATTAACGTCCACAATTACAATTTTGATTGATTATCAAATCATCGTGAGATGTTTAATAGTTCGGCTCTTTTTTTCATACTTCTGTGTATCAAATTATTATCGAATTAATTATTGCTTAGAGGGAAGCTAGTTCGTATATATAAAAAAAACTCTCTTCAGAACATATTTATTTCAATATAATTTGGTACATTTTATTATGTATGTATAAAAATAGTTCACCACAGTATTAAATTTAAGTTTATATCAAATTTGAATTGTTAAAATTTTGTACGATTCCATATGTTTTGTCACTAACGACCAGGGTTTCGCCTTTCGGCATCTTCAGGCATTATATCACACGGATGCAATAGAACTGACGTAAAATAAACTTTTAAGGTGTTAACTGTCACTTCTTGTTGGAAAGGCATGCTATTTTAAATAATAAAAACACATTTTTTAGTACTTATTTCCACAATATTTTTTTTGATCAGGACCGGTTTCGCTCATCGCGAGCATTATCAACTGATAGAATACAATTTACAAGCAAGTCTATTTATACAAAACAAAAAAATAATTTGAGTTAAAGGTAGCAGGTGTACGAAACCATGGGTTCAAGAACTAGGAAACAATTTACATAAAATCATACAATATTGATACAAATAAAGTAAATTAGTATAAAAATTAAATGTTCACAATCACTTATTAAGAATTACAATTACAATTATGGTAAATCAATAATCCATTAGGAGCTCTAAACAATCAATAAGGAAGTAAGGAGTGGGAAATTTTAATGACGAAAATAACTGATAATGCTCGCGATGAGCGAAACCGGTCCTGATCAAAAAATATATTGTGGAAATAAGTACTAAAAAGTGTGTTTTTATTATCAAAAAAAAAAAAAAAAGTAAAATAAACAGTTAGCATCGTACATATATTAAAGTTCCTTCAGTCGATATCATAAATTAAGTTTATATTTTTAATTTTGACTATGCATATTTTTTTGAAGATTTAATAAAAAATATATAGGGAATTTACCATTGTAGATCCATTAATTAATTAATATTTATTATTAATCAATACGAAATATAATGCAGGTTTTACTGTCCATTGGATCAAAACTTATGTATTAACATTCTAGACGGTTCAATAGTTCATCGAATAAAAACCCAATAAAATTAATAATTCTTTTTTAAATGTAAATATTTTGGTATGCTATTAAGCCGTCCTCTAATTCTTTATTGATCCAAATTAGTTGTGATTCTAGAAACTTTTTTAATTTGTATTTTTTAAATAAAATATGGGTTCAACCGTAACCGTTTCATTACCCATTTTTAAGGTGTTGTTAACACATATTGATGAAATGCATGGTATTTTAAATAATGTGAACACATTTTTAGTTCGATTTCTACAGTATATTTAATGATCAAGACCGGTTACGCTCACCGCGAATACTATCAACTGATAAGCGAAACCGGTTTTGATCGTATATTTATTGTGGAAATATTACTAAATGTGTGTTTTTATTATTTGAAATTGATATTGATGCATGATTAAATTTTCTTAGTCAAAAGGTAATCGTTGGAATTCTATGAATCGCTGATAATATGATAAATTTAATTTTACCGTTATTATATTTTTAAATTAAAAATCCACATCGACCTTATATGAACTACATATGTATGTCTACTTTTTAAACTGCATACAAATGAAAATCAAATACAGCCGATATCTCTGGATTAACAAAGTGCGCCCAGCTATCGGTTGCCATCTTTTTTTTCGATTTGCTTATGATTAAAAAATTGCAAATATACCGTTTATTTAAGTTTCGATTAACTTGTAATAGAATGTCTGAAGATGCCGAAAGGCGGTACCCGGGTCGTTAGTGACAAAACATATGGCATAATACAAAGTATTAACAATTCAAATTTGATATTGAAATTTCATCAAACACCTTCAGTCGATATCATAAATTATATTAATAATAATGTTGTCAAGATTCTTTTCAATACAGTAAACATTATTTATAAAATAAAAATTTATTATATGAGCCTAATTCAAATTTTGAATGTGACAAGGAAGGGAAGTTTGATCTTGTGTATGTGACTTGATTTTATATTTCCAATAAAGAGATACAATGTATTTTATGAAAGAATGAATCTGCAATGGAACAAGTTGACTGCCGACGGAACCGAAATGGTCGCGATCAATACCTACCCTTCTCCCATACATATTTATGTAAGAATCGTTCTATGTGAACTATTATAGACATTGCCTACACATTAGATCTACATATATTATGCACTGGCATATTATATCTCAATAAAATTATGACTCACGAAGGGAGGCGAATGGTTCGGAATTTCAAACGCAGTAAAAGTAATCGCTCGATAAACTTTGCTATAAATATTTGAAAAATGAAAGACAGTATTCCTTGCATGTTTCGCATTACATTAATTAATATTGTTTTTGATTATTGAATATAAAATAATTATTTTTCAAAATATATCCAATTTCAAATAAAGAAAATCACCTTATGGTATAATCATAATATCAGTTTTGGTTGGAGAAATATCATATTTGTAGCCCACTAAGAATTTGAGTTTTAACACGGTGAAAAAAAAGCAATGTATTTTAGTTCTACAAAATTAATTTTTAAAATATAGTTGATAGCTATTTCGGCTCACGCCATCGTCAGAAAGTAATTGTAGAACTAAAATACATTGCTAATTTTTTTCACCGTGTTATAATGGAGTTCTACCAAGTGAATGCCAATTCAATCAATAATTTAAGTTTTTTATTTGATTTTTTCAGCGATGATTTTTTCCAAATAATAATGAGTAAATCTACTAATTGGAATGTAGGCAAGTTTTTATATAACCAATTTATACTTGAACTTTTTACATAAATTACAATTATTATTATTGGGAAGTTGTATCGCCTCTATTCGCATATTTATGTGTATTTAGATTTGTTGGATTTTTAATTCAAAATATCTTTCAAATAAATTAAATTAAATATTTAGCACAGTGAAAAAATAGCAACGTATTTTAGTTATACAAAGATATAGTTGATAGCTATTTCGGCTCACGGCATCACGGCTAGTTCCGATGAAAAAAAATTGTAGAACTAAAATACATTGTAATTTTTTCACCGCGTTATAATGGAATTTAACCAAATAAATGCCAATTCATACAACTTAATATTGAAGTTGGGTCGAAAACTGTCACCAAGTATTTGATTTTTCATCATTGGAACAAAGGTAAACATTTAACCGGCCGCTAACGAATCAACACAGTCAATGATTGTTCTTCGCGATTTGTTTATGAATTCTTAATTCAAACTAGTTTGACAGTTACTGCCAGTAACTTACGTTATTTCATTATCGATGATATTTATTATTTTTTGTTTTCGCAAAAATTTATTGATACAGACCAACTCGGCATAGATAATTACAATAAAGTAAATTTAATGTGGTTCTAATTTACGCGTAAATGTTAACCAACCGCATTGATATAGGTCTGATCAATTCCACGCCATCTGTTGGCAGGAACTGCTATTATTATTTTATTGCGGTTTTCGGGCGATTTGGTATTAAAATAGCAATACAAAAAAGGAAAACGGCGGATGTGCATGCAAACTATACATAAAATATGGTGACCGTTAGAAAGGCCATTAGCTCTGACCGTTCGGCTGGACGTTATTTATCTGCCATTTTTTAAATTATATTGTGAATACGGTCAGGCCATTAACATTGCGTGATCAGTGGCGCTTTTTGATAACAGAACACCTTTAGAACCAATAATTATAGATTGAGTTTTGCGTATAAATTGTATTCTATTGATAAAACACTGAGCTGACGTTAGAATATCACGAGGATGATGCGGCAACTGGGAAAAAGGAACGTTTTGGTTTGACGGATGACATCTCTTTATTTTAATAGATCCAATGTATTGAGTGAAATAGCATTAAGCATAACACGCTAAGATTCAATCAGAAATTAGCCATAAATCAATACTTATAAAATAGAAGTGGTCAATGCCCTATATATTATAATGCTATTGTTTATAATTGCATATATCATATTTTAAATAATAAAATCACATTTTTATTACACACTTTCACGATACATTTTATGATCAGAACCGGTTTCGCTCATGGCGAGCATTAAATATATTGTGAGAATCGTAACTAAAAATGTGTTTTATAATTTAAAGTATCATGCCTTTCCATTAAAAAGTGATAGTTAACACATTAAAAGTGATATACATTATAGTAGTTTTACACTTCACATTTTTTAGGCATATTTTGTTATTGTAAAAGTAGCAAAACGATTTATTTTTAACGAAAATGTCGAAATAGAATAGTTAAAAAAACTATTGAATTATTAAGGAACTTATTATAACATTCTTGTCTTATTAAAATGAAGAAATACCAACCATTTTGGTTGATTTTATATGAGGCACGGCTTACAAATATATTTTCGGCTTTCACCAAGAGCTTGCTGTAAAATAGCACCATAGTAAAATCAGCGTGATATGCGTAGATTAGAAATGATATGTAAGTGTCGAATCATTAGGACTCAACAACTTTACGCCGAACTGAATGACATTAATGACAAAAAAACATTTAAATATAAATATTTAAGTTCAGTAATCTAATAAAATACATGGCATATGAAAAACACATTTAAATTTATATTAAGGGCATACAAGCAATTTATTTCAAGTTGATAGTCATTTATCGCTTGTAATGAAATATTATGTGACCACTGACCTCCATCCGGTTTTACAATATTAACAGTGTTTAGTTCCATCCTAGTAAACATTTCCAAAGGAAATACAAAAATTGTTACGCTCGGTAAAACGCACTTGAATGTTACCAATCGTTCATTGTTAGTATACGGACATGAATCCACCTAGTATATACATTATGACATATTAAATCAATATATTGTATAAAATGGACGCCGATACGTGCACATTGTAATTAATGCAAATATATGCATCGTGTTAGAACGGAGTGCGCGTAGCTGATGACGTGTATGCATCTACTTTAAATGACGGCAAGTGCATCTGATGAAAGAGGAATGTATTTATTTGGCGTCTCTCCCCTTAGACACTAAACTGGCAGTTTTGTCTCCCCATGTTTACATATTCTCGTTCCTTCATTATTCAATGCCCCTGCATACATTAATTGTCAGCTCTGTATATATAGGTTGACGTGAAGTCGTGATCACGAGTATTAATTCATATAACTTATATATGTACTACCATTATTGGAAGTAATTTATGATCATCAATGCGATATCCTATAAGAGACCAGCTTCGGCTCCTGTGAGCAGATATGACTTTCGCTTTGATACTAAACAATTATTTTACTTAGCCATCAATTTGTTATCCATTTCAAGATTACTCTCATTAGTATATGGATTGCATAAAAAAATTAAATTATAAAATTTAAATTTATAACTTTACTATTCCACTTCATGTGTTATCAGATGCGACTCGTGTTTCGATTATCTAAGAAGCATCTTTAGACTAATTATTGTATATAAAACTAGGTTATTTATTTCTAATTGCCACAATGATTGTGTTTCTCAAAATTTATATTTTAAAGAAAAATGGGATTTTTTGATTATTTTTATGACGTGAGAGGGAGTTTGATAGAATCAATAAAAATCATAATTACAATAACATTATAATAGTTACGAAAAATAATTTTAGGGATAAAAAAATATAAAATATATGTTAATTTGTCTTAAGTTTTATGTTTTCTGCAGCTCTGGTGTTGTTCAAAAGATGAAAGAAGTTTGACGATACATTTTTTTTATAATGATTTTTGATAATAAAAAACAGATCAATCCCGATAATAAAAATCAAAAATATGAACGCTAAAAATGTTATATATTTTACAAAATATTTGTTAAATTTTTTGTTAATTATTCAATCTGATTGAGAAGTATTAAATTATTTTTAACACCAAACTACAATTCATACAACAGAATAAATCTACACCAGTTGAAATGCGATCGACTAAAAACGAATTTTCTTACTATTGGCAACTAAGTAATTGCGGATTTTATAGATGGCTCCAGTTGAATTTTTAGGTTTGCGACGTAGTCCAAATGTAAACACATTTTGTTATTGGATAGTTGACAATTTAGCTGTCAATCAATAATAATTTTTTTTTGATCGGTTGCGTAGTTTTCGTTTGGTGTTCGTTGAAAAATGGAGAATCAAAAGAAACATTTTCGTCATATTTTGCTTTTTTATTTCCGCAAAGGGAAAAACGCATCGTAAGCTCACAAAAAGTTATGTGCTGTTTATGGTGACGAAAATGGGTTATTTACAACAACATCATGCGGAAAAGATCGTGGAGCAGGCCAGGTGAACCAGCTCAAACAACATCAAAAGCTGATATTCATCAAAAGAAGGTTTTGTTATCAGTTTGGTGGGATTAAAAAGGAATTGTCTACTTTGAAGTCTTACCACCCAACCGAACGATCAATTCTGATGTCTACATTGAACAACTAATGAAATTAAACAATGCAGTTGAAGAAAAGCGGCCCGAATTGACAAATCGAAAAGGTGTTGTATTCCATCATGACAATGCAAGGCCACACTCATCTTTGACCACTCGGCAAAAAGTATTGGAGCTTGGTTGGGATATTTTGCCACATCCACCATATAGTCCTGACTTTGCACCATCTGATGATGATGTCGAATCGTACTTGATTCAGTTTTTGCTAATAAAACAAGAAGTTTAATGAACATGGGATTATGATACTTTTTGAAAAATGACACAAGGTCATTGATCAAAATGGGCAATACATTACAGAATAAAATTATTTAATTCCATGAAAAAATTGTCTTTGATTTAAAAAAAAAAAAACCGCAACTACTTAGTTGCCAACATGTTACATGCATATATCGTAGTATAAGTCAAAAAATGCACTTCTATAGTATCCCTGCTTATTAAAGTTGATAAAGTAAAGCTTTTGATGAAAAAAATCATGCTTTTGGTGAATGTTTTATGCGAAATTTGTGGGAAATCATGTGAGTAGTAGAACAAACGGAAAATTGTAAACTGTGGAAGTTCAACAAGTGCGCGCTTCTCTAATGAGCGATTCGAACGGTGGTGTATCCTTTTGGATACTTTTGAAAATGTATGGTCAATAAGTGACATATTATTGATTTAAATATGAAATCTTTTTTAATCATAGACAGTGGTAAATTTTTATCCAGAAACTATATAAACAATTTAAACTGCACGCAACACTTGACTGTTAAGTTATCTAGCATATCTTAATATTTGATACCACTTCTAAAAACGAATAACAAACAAGTAATTGAAAATAATACAATATCTGAAGAATTGTGGTTTTCATGACACAGACCTAATTTATTAAGTGAATTTAACTACTTTTACTACTTCATCACTTGGTGGTTTACTTTGTTTTTATAAAAAGTACAATAGGAAAAACAATGTTTAAGTAAAACGTGCTTTTTAATAATTAAATAATGTTATAAATTGTCTTCAAAATGTCGACTTCTTAATACAGTTCATATGTATTTACTAGTTACTTTAAAATTTATATATAATAGCTATTAACTTTAAACGTGTTAACTGTCACTTCGTGATGGAAAGGCATGATATTTTAAATAATAAAAACACATTTTTTAGTACTTATTTCCACAATATATTTTTTTATCAGGACCGGTTTCGCTAATCATCAGTTGATGAATGCTCACGATGAGCGAAACTGGTCCTGATCAAAAAATACACTGTGGAAATAAGTATTAAATAGTGTGTTTTTATTATTTAAAATAGCTATTAAATATAAATATAATTGTAAAATAAATTTGCATTTTTTGTTCAAGTATTGTTGTAGTGTTAATGTGAAAACAAATTGAATTAGCGAAAAAATATTTTAAATGTCCACAGAAAAATACATTTAGGCTACACCCCTGGGTCCTTTGTTGCAAGCCGACCAGCTGTCAACTGTCTTCTGTCAGCCATCAGTCTGGACACCGAACTTGCCTTTTGCTGCTCACCGATACGAATATACATATATACACGCAGCAATGCACTAACCTCATATGTAACAGAGCAATTTTTGGTCATCCAACTATTTCTTCTTAAGTTCATAGATGCTTGCCTTAAAAGGTGTGATTTGGAGCTACATTTAATGCTTTTTCACACTTCAGATATGATCTACCGCGGGCTTTCAATATTTAACAAATTCAAACGATAAATATAATAATATATAGACTATAGACAAACAAAGGAGGATTTTGAATCATGTAAAAACTGGTATTAAATATTGAATTTGAATCGCTTTAACTTTGAACAGTTCCACGTCTGACCCTGGTTTCACTTTTCGATATTTTTAGCTATTCTAGTATACGATTGTGTACGACTTGACAGTTTCAGAGCATTCGCCAGGTCAAAGTAATCCGCGTACAGGAATGTATGAAAATGCGAATTAGTATGTGAAAATCCACGTTTTAAACGAAACTTGACAAACAGAAAAAGCGATAGAATTTATCATTTATTAGCCCCTAAAAATAAAAGGACACATTGAAATGAATAGGAAGAATTATATTGTTATACATTTTACTCTTTCACAGCAGGTTTTTCTAAAATGACTTAAAAATCTATGCTCGATATTCTTTTAACATTCAGTATGAAATTCGTATCACTGTACGGCACGAGAGAATAGAATAGAACATTTTTTTTATTTTGAACATTAACTGTTTTTTTATTGAAAGTGTAATTTTTTAGAGATAAACATAGGAAAACTATCTTTATAACTAATTTATAACAATATAATACTTTGAGTGACTATGTATATAAATTATTTTATTGTGAATTGAAAAGATCAATAAAAAATATTTGGAAAAAAAATATCTTCTAGATTTGATTTATGGAAAAAGTAACATGTTAGTCCACCCTAAACTTTTCATATTAAATGAAATAATTTTTTAATTTTAAAATTTTCGAGTCGAATTGTAAGTCAACACGAATATTGTACATCTTGTTAATAGTCTTGTAGCCAATTGAAGAACATTTATTATTTTGGGATTAAAACATATTTTGCATTTTAATTACTGTAGGGTTGATTAATAATATATCTGAAAATGAGAGAGGTAAAGCGATTGAGTAAAAATTCTCATAGAATGACTTTTGTTGAGATAACTCCAAATGGATCGTATTAGTGATTTTACCCACTATGAGTGACTGGAGTTAGACAAAATTGATGTAAGGCAAATAATTTTTATTCAAAAACGGAAAGGATTTTTTGTAGCATTTAGTGATCGATAAATGTGATAGTGAAATGGGAATATCAAGTTCGGCAGTACAAGTGGTAAGTGGTTACCGTTCAGGTAGTGGTCAGTTCATAGCACAAGTTTCTGCAACCAGTTCCAAGAGAATGCACTGGGAATCAAACGAATTTTTTATTTAATGTTTTCCAAAGTTTTTTCGCTGCACGAAAACAAGCGGAGCCGTGCACGGGATACAAAATAAACATAGAATTTTTTTAAACGGATACGTAAAATATTTTTTTACAATGTCTTACATGAGGAGCATATAGTCTCATTATATATAATTTGGAATATTTATGTTCTGTAATAATAAAGTCTCTCAAACTTTTTGAGTTACTTTTCAACTTTTTTAGACGTTAAGCTTTTATCAATTGAGTAGTGAATGCGGTAATAGTCAGATCAACACAAAGACGGCTCTACGCGCGATTTTGTGCTTAAAAACGAGCATGTGTGTAATCAAAGTTCTCGTTTTTAGGCGAGTAGCCGTTGGGAGTACCCGAGTCACATGCCGGTTATCGAACGACTCAAAATTGCTAGTAAGATACAAATAGTTAATAAAATAAAAAGACTCATTACTATGTTTGTCGCAACGTCTCAAAATTTTGACATGATTTTTATGCGATTTGTTGAGATGCAATTTAAAATAAAATATTAAAAAACAATCTTTCAATCTGGAAAACTAGGATTGAGAATCTTTATTGTGGCAAGTGACATATAAAAATTCATATTAAACAGTAAAATAAACTTTTTTTGGGACATTTAGCACAATTTTGTATCCCTGCCTGGAAACCTTCAAGCCAGCCTTGGATTGCTACAACTTCAAAACAGCCTTGGAAAGATTAGCTTGAAGGAAGTCTTTTCAAATTGAGTTGATCTCGAAAAATATTGGATAACCTCTATGAATTTTTTTTATTAACAGCCTCGAAGATAAATAAGATGGGACTCTTATATACTGGGCATTGAACTATTATAGCACTGTAGAAACTGTTCTTGCACGTATATTTTCTTAAAACATGCGATTTTTAGCATACAAATTTCCCAGACAATACATTGGGTCCTACGCAATTCACCTGAGAACATACATCTCCTTACGTATTCACGCATTAAGTCAATCAATCGGCAGGGACAGCCGGTCCCTACATTACCGACCGCGGCAGTCGCGGGCTGTAGTTTTGTATTATTTCGGCGTCCGATCAAAGGATATCAGCCTTTGTGACTTGCGCCGACGCTGAAATCTTTTACGCAACATTCAGAGGCGTGCGTTTACATATTCGCGAATTCGGATGTTTCCACTCGGGGTGTAAAGCTAAAAATATGAAAGCCATGTACGGTATGTAATTCTTTATGAAATTGCATGAAATCCGAAGAATATATAATTAGAAGGCCCCACTTCAAAGATTATCATACAACACCCGTATTTAAAACTTAATACTTAACTGTATTTAAAGATTGTATTGCTCTGAGATGAAAAGAATTTCGGGTTATTAATGTTATTCGCTCACTTACTAATATTAGCATAAATATTTTATGTAGTATTTCTAGAGGAAAAAACTGTAGTTATTGGTGTATAATAACTATAGAGCAAGACGTTATTTACAGAGTAGAATTTTTTATTTGTCAATAATATTACATTATACTGAAAATCGAAACTATGTGAATATAATGCACATATTTTTGTAAGATGCTGAATCATAAAATAACTACTTAGAAAATTTAAGTTAATTTGATTAATTATTTTCACATACAACTGTTTTAAAGCTGGGGCGTGATTTGTTATAAATATTATCCACTGACAAATGGTATCTAAGATTGATAAGTACAATGACTAAAATATGTTTAGCTTTGACAGTTTGAAATTGGTATTAACGTTCTTTAGCCAGTCAAAAGTAAAGTTAAGCATTAATAGCGTCGCAGTTGTTTAAATATGTGTTTTCATGATTATGAACTAAATTATTTTGATATCGAATGTTGGATTAATTAATGAAATTTAATTTTCAATAGAGATAACGCGCGACAGATTGTGATTTTTTTTTATAGTTTTTCTGTCTTAAAAATACTAACACAGTGGGTACTGTTGACAGACTTGGCTGCGCCACTGGTGTCTTTCTCGAAGAATGGCATCAAAGATGCAGCAGCAAGAGATGTTTTCCGAACTCTTGACATTATCACGTGTCTGTAGCATTTGAATATTGCTCCGTTGACGAATTCTCCGGACTCTTTGACGTTTCGCGCCTTGGACAAATATTCGGGGAATGCGCAAATATATTTTCATACGAAAAGTGACAATTTAAACTGTTTCGATAGAAATTTTGCAATAAGTTTTTTTTCCATATTTTAAATAATATAGGTTGCGCTTAGATATGAAGAAAATGAGCACTTTGAAACAATGATATTATCATTGTTATCATTTGTAACTGATAACTGAAACATTATTGGGAGATCATCATAAAATGTACCAAGAGAATTGTTTATAGACGGCTCAACAATATAGAATTTAAATAACAGTAAATACTATTTTACAGGACATTTATTCAGCATGACTTAGGGTAAAATCGTTAAATTGGTATAATTTTCAATAGTTTGAATTATTTCATTCACATGTTATATATTTAAAAATCAATAAATTATCTGAGAAAATGAAAATATGCGGCGAGAAAATACTCGGTAAACCTTACCGTTTTTAATTGCTTTCCGGATAGAGCGCACATAACTACGCTAGTCGAAAATCACTAGAGCTTTTGTAGCGTTTGATGTTGATTCCATTTATACGCTAGCAGAAATTAAATTTCCTAAATTGACATGTATATATTTAACAACGAACTGCCAAAATAGTTCCTACTTCTATGGTGTTAATATTGGAACTTACTGTTATTTCTGGGTTCAGCTTACAACTTATCTTGGAATAAATTATGTAAATATTTACACTTAGACGCGTCAGCATAAAAAACAAGCCTAGGATCAATTGAATCAGTTTTGCGCTAAAAGTAAAATATTTTTATTTTAAATGAAGCCTTTATAATATTATGTTGATTGAAAATGAAAAAAAGTTGTCGAGAATCTAACGGCCTACTAGTACCAATGCCTAATATTGACGTTTAAATACAAAACAAACAACTTTTAATAATTATCAACATTTTTATTCATTGAGTTGGCATTCACTTGGCAGAACTCCTTGATACACGGTGAAAAAATAGCAACGTTATAATATATTTATAATAAAGTTTAAAATAGTTCTGATGAAGGTGTAAGCCGAAATAGCTATCAACTTTATATCATATAAATTTTGTAGAACTAAAATACATTGATATTGGTTTCACAGTGTTATTATCAACATGATATAGGAGATTTGAATCTTATATGATCTATGTATCGTAAATTAATAGCTTTTCTAATAAGTCCTCGTCTTTATTTTTAAAACAACACAGTTTATCATGTATTTATAGCAAAACAAAAACAGATACATAACAACCGATGAAAGAATGTTTTTCTGCCTCACCCGTTACAAAAGCGAGAAAATTGAATTTGAAAATTGGCTGCGGTAACTTTTGTCTCTATCTGCGCAAGGGGTGAATTGGATGCAATGCATTTTTGATAAATTTAAAAAATAAAAAAAAAGATTTTTTCATCATAATATCAATGTATTAATTACGTTTGTAATTGGTTAATCGAATTTCTTCAGACGTTCTTAAAATTAAATTGACTCTTAAAACTTCCATACGTTTGTTAAGTCCAATCTCTTATTTATTTAAATAGTATAAAATCAGTTGTCTGCTTTTATAAGACAGTATTAAAAGATGCAATTATATTTTTGCAATTATGTACAAACAGATGTAATTGTTACCCAACCATTCATATTGGCGATAATTTTTTGCCCTGAAAACCAACGGTATATGCTTTATTGATTCCCGTTCTTTTTTGTTCGTCAACGTCGCAGAATTTGTTTGCGGAGTAGACAATCTTTAAATCTAGAACAGATGCTTTCATAAATCTATAAAAAAACGACATTGTCTTAGATTTATTCTCATCTATAATATATGACCTCAAGAAAAGATTAGTGGCTAACGAATAGTTTTTTATTAGCCTTATCCATCCATGTTACGGTGCAAAAGCATTGAATTGATAATTTGTAAGTTTCGTGCCGTATATTTGTAATAAATAAATAAATAAAATCCTTAAAATCTTAAAAAAAGAGAGATTGAGTTGAGTAATAAGCAGTTGGCGAAGAAGCATTCTGTTAAGATACCTTCATTGGGAAGCCAAATGCCTAATATTAGCGAGCGGAAATGGCTAAAAATATATCAAAGCTTAGGTTACTGAAAAAGGGAAGTTGAGTGACTGAAAAATAAAAATCAGAATCAAAAATCTTTTTGAAACAACTCAGTGGAGATACTGTATTAAGATTCCATGTTCTCCACATAAAATCTCATGTTAAAAGATCAGTTCTAAAAACTAAACATCTACAATGTAAATTATGTATTCCATCTATGAGGTCGATAATATTGTTGACATGAATACAGTATGTAGACTGTTTATTCATTCGAATAATTTACTTAATACTCGACTAAAAATGTAAATATCAAGTCGGTTTGTTTTCCTTTTCCCTCCATTTCACTGAAATATGACGTAATATTTATATATTTATGCAAGATGGCTGACCGGTAAGTCGCTATCGCAAACAAAGCATAGAGCGACGCTTATGAAACAATAGCATTAAAAATAAATAATTCAAATTTCATCCTTCCTCTGGCACCTGAATTATTCACGATGCCTACGAGAATTCGCATCTGCTCCCACATTTGCGCTTTACTTCACCCCGCTAACTCCTCAGCTACTACAACCGCTCTGTTATCTTTATTTCTGAACGGGGTGGATTTTGCAAGGGTGGGTTTTAGCAGTGGCGTGCCGAAGAATTCCATCGCTATACTCGTGCATATGATTATGTTACGAAGTGACAATCAACATCGTCAAATTGTCATTGGACATTTTATAAAAATCATTTTTTTCATTTATTCTACCATTAACTATGAAAATATCCTACATAAATATCCAAGATTCATATATTGTAAAAAAGCTTATTTTAATGTGTGAAAATATTGATACATAATTAAGGAAAAACATAAGTATTTAATTGTTATTTCGTTCTGTATAAAATTTTCGTAAATTGAAATTTTTGATGAGTTGACTATTGAAATTTCAGCTACAGTTTTAAAGTTTTATTTTCCTTCATAAACAATGAATAGTGTTTATATTGAAAATGAGGCCAAACGAACATGCATTATTAGATTAAAACATTTTCATTTTGGCTAATGCACTATCACTTATGAGCTTATTATAATAGACAAATATGTGACTGGATAAAAAATTATCTTCCTTCATAACCAAATACTGCCCAATTTCAAATCAAAGAATATGTTCTCACTAGAATTAACATCAGAATATTAGTACAACAATAAAAATATCAAAAATTTAAACAAAGTTATTAACGCAGTGAAGACTGTTGTCTTTTATATAATATATTGTGAAGTGTGATATTTCACTAACCCTTTGTAATGTTTTTCGACCCCAATCACGTGGTAGATAACATTCTGTTGTGAGATACACCACTGGGTTTGGGGTGGTGTGGCCAATACACACACACGAATACAAAATGGCCGCGAACACTTTATGCTTTTATAGTTTCAAATAATAAAAATAAACAAAGAAAGAGTGGAGACACTGGCCAGCCGCGGTAGCTTCGTTATAAACATATTTGGTTGGGTTTTGATATTGTATCTGTTATTGGATACGATATTCCGTGGTGCGGAAAAGCTACGTCTTTCTTTTATTGTACTCGCGTAATTGTCCATTTACTATTGGATGTTTTATTTCGAGCACGGGTATGAAAACACTAAATAAATATGAGTTTATTGTGCGACATGCACTGCCTTACTTTAGAAACGCAACTTTTTTACTAAATACTGTTGTAATATTCAATACGTTTTAGTGTTTATATTTGGCTTTTATATGTAAATATTATTATTTATTTACCTGTCACCCTAGCCGTTATGATTTTTGAAACATAATATGCACTGTATTATTTTTTATAGAAAAAATAATTATTCATTTTATTTTATTATTGTAGAAATGTTTTTATATGTACTTACATTATAAAAACATTTCTCAATAACTAATTTGAATTCTCGAAGCATTGTATAATTTCACGTGTTTTATCATTAATAACTTGGGTTTCGCCTTTCAGCATCTTCAGGCATTCTATCACACGGGTTCAATCGTACAAAGTTTTAATGATTTAAATTTTATATCGAAATTCCATCAAGCACCTTCAGTCTGTATCATAAATTTCTCAATAAATATTGCTTTTATAAGCAGTATAATCATTTGATTATCTTTTTATATATTATAAGATAGCAAATGTAAATACCTAAATTGTATATTAATTCTGTAATCGAAACAAAAATGTCAAACAACTAAATAATATGTTAAATAGTTATCATAGAAATCTTCTTTGAATATACTTCTATTAAGAGCCCTTATGCTTCACATTAGCGGAGGATATGGGTAAAAATATTTAGTTCTACAAGAATATTTTGATATGTTTTGTAATTTCTTTATTATCTCGTCAGAGCCAATAAGGATCGAAACGGTACTTGACGGAACAAAGCACTTTAACCCAAACAAAAACAAAAAGTTTTTATTTCGCAGTTTAGTTTTTGATTTCATGAAAAGCTACTAAAAACTATTCACTGCGGACTGTAGGAGAACAGATTAAAACAAATTGAATTTAGAAATATATTTGCGTATTAAAAGATAATTTGATATCGTGGTATTTGATGTGATAAAAATATTTAACGTTAGGAAAACTTCATTAATCAAATGAATATCAGCGACAGTAATTATATCATTTAGAAATAAATGTACTTATGCATTGTTCCGGACTTAGGTCCTGAATAGATTATTATTCGGTTAATGCTTTTATCGACTGCTTTTTAAATATTTTTTACAAAGCAACAATAAAATTCATTTGTATTCATGGTTTTTTAAAAAAACATTATTAAGACAGTCTCGAATGTATTCATTTGAAATTAGTTGCTCAAATGCTTATAATATTTTGTTTTTAATATACATTCGATTAAGCGTTTGCTTTGTGGGATTGCACATAATTAAAATGATTGAATGTTCACGTACTCACGGCTTGTAAATGAAAACGTCATACTATTTATGTTCAGTTTACAGGTTGTCGGGTTCAGCGGATAGTCGAAACTTAGCGAAATGTTCTACAAGGCTAATGGGAATTATTAAAAAAAAAATTCTACTTCGCGGGAGAAAATTCGCGAGACTACCCCTAAGGCGCGTCTGAGTAACTAGCAGCCCCCACTCGCCACCCCAGCAAACATTATTTTTACAAGTTAGCAGCAATAATGAGCCGTCAGTCTGCGCAGTGGGGGGTGCCTGCGGGCCAGAGGGATTCACCCCTAATGGAGTCCCACCGAGCACTTTTACTTCCCCTGACTTATTTCAGAGAATTTATCGCTAAGTAACGATGTTATAATTATTAAGATCAAAGATTGGTTTTTTATACACAAAATACATCACATATATTAAAATAAAATTCTTCAATACACCGATCCCTCGATTTACGTGTAAATCGAATGAGTATATTATTTTTATGCATAACCGTATAAATCGAAAAGTACACAAAAAGCATAATTTGGTTGTTTTCTAAAATACAAAAATAAAATAAATTTATTAAAAAGTATAAATATACACATTCTTTTATTAATTAAATACACATAAAGCATATATTGAGGAACAAAAAAAATTACATCCAAAAGATTCATAAAAAAAAAATATTGCAACGGTTGGTGGAGTTTTTATCATTCATCACTATCACAAATTACTGTCATACACATATCTATTCTTCGTGACTGGTTCAACGTCCATTTCATCACTCGAAATTATTTGTACCAATTCGATGTTTGAAGTAGAAACATTTACACCTCGATGAGATTTGGTTCATTCGTTTGGTTTACGTTTGGTGGTAAAATCCGTTATAAACATTTGCTTCAAATTTTTTGTTAGATCTTTATGGAAGGGCCCGTTCAACATTTGAATCATTTTATTCAAAATGATTACCTGATATTCTTTCCAATTTAAGTCCTTCGCGGATGATTTTAGCTGTAAATATAAGTGGTTCAAATTCTTTTTCAATCCGTGTAAAAGCGAAAACGTGTAAAACAAGTACCGTGTAAACCGAGGGATATGTGTATTATAATTTACAGACCAAAGTGTGACGTGTCCATTTTTTATTCATATTGATCACGATTCAAATAGTTAGCTTCGATATCCTAACGATACGGTATTTCAACGAACAAATACAAACTAAATATCCAAACAAAAGAACAATTTCATCCACTTTTTTGATTACAGTGTTCACATTTAGATTACAGGATGAGATATTTATTAAGCGACTGAATAATGAATGAGCAATTATCGTAGAAAAACTTCAGTTAAGAAAAGATCTATTAGAATACAACAATTAATTATATTAACAATTTTTGTTGTTACTTTCAATATTCTTGAAAATTAAATTTAAAAAAAAAAAAAATTGCTATCTATGCCTCAATATGTAATAATGCTTTGTTATCATATTTTTGTTTAAAAACAAAAATATATCTCCAATTTTGATTCTAGTGTAATAATATTCCTTGACAGTTCTTGAATCGAGTTCTGAAAAGTAAATGCGCACCCCGGGAATAATACCCGGTATTCAGTCGAAGGGGTGAGAGGGTAAATTTATGGTCCTGTGTCATAATGAGCGAGAGAGATGCGTTGCCATATATTGCAAGAAATCTCACTTTTTTCAAAACTCATAATGAATAAATCTGAAAAATATTATAAACGTTGGCATAGACAAATGACACCGTTTTAAATGATTGGAAGATATACACAGAGTGTATGTAAATATTTAATCTTTTATTATCATTTGACAACGATTCACGAGTCTTTTGATTAAGTATTCAAAACTTTGCTTTGTGTTTATCTATTCAACAATTTTGATAAATATGCAAGAAAGAATAGATTTTTCACATAATCAATACGGATTTAACTATATATTTATATTTATTGTACGTAAACGATAATGCAGAATAAGTTTTTATAGCTCAATGTATCAGGTGTGTTTTTCAAGAATAATATAAAAAGAAAATGTTCATATCTTATGTGAGAATTTTGAAAGAAAGGCATCGATTATAAGATTCTGGCATAACTTAATTTCATCGAGTTTAAGCATTCGAATAGTTTTCGACTAGTTGAGTGATAGTTATGTAAAAGTAATAAGCCAAAATATTCGCATAGTATAATATATTCAAAGAAGCTTGGCATGAATTTCCACAATCAGTTTTTATACAAACAAAATTCAACGTATGAAATGTATATGCTAAAGCGAAATACGTTTCAAGTGAAAATGTGGTTTACCAAATCAGGCAGTGAAAATGTAATAAGCCTGATAACGAATATAATATCAGTGAAAAATATATGTTAAAATACACTATGATAATTTGACTATATATGAGTAGAGTGTGCCGGGATGTGATTTCACTTAAACGTTAGTGAAAAAATATTTATACTTGAAATACACTATCACTTTTACACATTAAATTAAGTTTAATAATATATATATTGCAATAAATTTAAGTGAGTATTTTTATAAGATATGATGTGATATCAAAAAGAAGTCACAATTCATCTTTTTTACATTATAATTCGTCACTACCGACATTTTTTGCGTCTAGTGATAAAAACCTTAAAACGCGAAGAAATGTTACAAAAGTAAAAGCCATCGATTTTTTAGGCGTCTTTATAAAAAATTCTGAAACTAACACACGGCCAGAATGAAAAATCAAACGACAGCTTAAAAAAACTACAAAGAGCGAATTCAAACATTGCGAGTATAAAAAAGACAAAGCGATAAAGAAATGTGGGTGGTGAAGACAAACCAAACATCGAATCAGATCAAATAAAAGAGTAAACCACCCCCTCCCATTCGAGAGCCCACATGCGCCCCCATTCAACCCCCCGTTCTTGTTCTAATAAAAATACCGGCCAACATTCCTCCGCCCCACTTTATTGGATGAGAGGTTTTACAATATTGACTATTTGTTTTGCGAAGCAGCGGCCATTCTTGAATCGAGTAAAAAAATCCCAGTAAAATAAATTGCCCAAGAAAGTTTTCCGCTGGGATGATAACCTTCCAAATAATTTCGAAGGTAATGCACCCAGCACACTTTTCCATCCACCAGCGTGCTGTCACCAAGATTTTGAAGTATTACAAGATTATCCAATCACATTAATGAATATGATGTATTTTTTGGCCGTCATTTAGCTTTATGTTTCTTAAATATTTACTTATTATATGTTACATAAGTTTGTTGCGATGACAATTCACTATTCGATTAAATGATTGATTCCCATTAAATTTCTTCACGTTACAAACAGTTAACTAAAAAAAAAGAAGATAATTAACAGAAAAGTATATATCGAGAATAATTCTAAATGAATTTAATCTATGAATTATATTTTTAAGCTTGATTTCGTACGATATATCAATTTTTAAATATGTGTATCGGGTTCATATGAGATAGAAAAATTAATTATACGCCAAATAGCATGAATTTTACCAATTGTAATTCGGAGTCGGTCTAAAGAGAACCGTTTTTATTCATATCGTTTTATGATAATTCCATTTAAATATTTATGGCAAATGTTTTTCATGTATTTGAAAATAGTCGAATATGTCACTTTTATGTTATTATTTATAAAACTAATGACTTAAAAATTCCTTTATAGAAAGATGCCTTAACTGAATTGTAGGCCGCAGTAATTGAGTGAATATACATCACGAAGATGTGTTATGGACTTTTAAAATATAAAAATTTACTAACAACTTTGTTGAAATCATTTTCAATCAAATTTTATTAAATTACCTAAATAAATTTTAACGGCAGTTGAGTATCGTAAAAATCTTAAGCAAAAGTCATTATCTGTTCTGTTCTTCTAAATTGAAACTAATTAAAATTAAACCATTATTAATTAAAATTATTTCATTAATGTATTTATCTCTTGTTTGTAGAGCCTATATTTTTCCTGTGTAATTTCTCCTGTAAATAACCGATGGAAACCGTTTAATTTGTGTCAGTTCTATTGCATTTGCTGCCTATTATTGATGAATTTAAAGTTCAAATAAAGTATATAAAAAGATTTTATATTGAAATAAACAACATACACTTTGGTATAAAAATCAACGGACGATAGTCACTAATCTTTAAAAGTTTTTCTGTAATAAATATGTTTGTAAACTCATTTGAAAAAAGGATACATTTTGGCAGACATCGAGCCAATATCCATCAATCCAGGGCGATCATTATTCAAGTCTAACTTGAACTTTTATCTGATTATATCTTAGAGCAAATCATCCTTGAATTTTCCACAAATAATTAGCCAGTAAAGGAAATTTCAGTGCCTAATACCCAGAATGGTTAACAAAATAGCCTCTCCGTCTTATCAGGGCTCTCTCGGAGCGGAATAATTATCCGTCCCTGCAGCAGACAGGGCCGGACTCGTATTAGGTATTCTCTGGGCTGTCTCCGTTCGTTGATTAGCATTATTTAGTTTAGAGATACTAACGAACCGTGCTTATTGAGTCGCCCCATCTAACTACTAGACGATCCAAGAGTGGTGTACAACTTTGGTAATGGCCAAACATGACCGGCGATAAATATAATTTTTTAAATTTATTTATTCGTGAAAAAATACTTTGCAAGGCTTCGTTGACGAATTATAATTAATCACGATTTTTTGGAGCCGAACTTAAAGGTGTAAATATCTTAATAATTTGAGACTTTTAAGATTTAAGAATACAATTTATTATAATTCCTTATCATTTTCTTAGACATTTCCGAGGAAATACTATGTACCACCAATTATCGTAAGCCGAAAAAGCGATTTTTTATATACCTGAAATACTATTTATTAATAATCCACTAAAAACCAACTTAATCTAAAAAATGGTTAAAATTAAGTTTACTACGTGAAAAAATTGTGCTTCATTTATTGCTAGACTTACATTGAATGACTTTGGAATTGATAGCGCCCTTAATTTGAGAAATAGATTGTTCAGCAATAGTTTTTTTAAATCGTAAAAATTAACGGAGGTAATGTGTTTTTCAAAAAGCGTTGTGCGCTCTGGAAAATCATTTATATCTCATGTAATTTGTTTTAAAATATCGTATGCTAGATACTGATATATATTAATTTAAACGTCCCTGATAAGTGTACTGGTAGGGTTCTTATTTTCTTTTAGATAAGAATCGAATCTCAAAGAAGCTTCCCCTATCGTAATTGAACCAAATTCCTATCACACAGTAACAGTACCTTTCTACAGTATGGCTATATCTACACATCTAATTAATGCCCCTAGAAAAATATTTTATGAGAAGCTTTCGTTAATAAGATATGCGTAATTAATTTCTTTTGAACATGGAAAAAAGAGGACTTTTTTTAAATTACTCTGTATTTTATTGTTTTTTTTTAAATACTAACATTTATGTACACATCAAAATGTAAAGTGTATGTTTTCAAAATTAAAATAAAACTTATTTTCCACCAAATCTTTTAAGGTAAGGTATAAGGGTTGGTTTTGCTCATCACTAACATTATCAATTTGTTTAATATAAGTCTTGTAAAAATACTCATTTGAAATATGAGCGATAGTAAATACCAGGAATATGAGAATAATGGCTTAAAAACTATGACAAAATAATCATACGAACTAACGCATTTACTTATTTGAAATAAAAAAATCGACATTGTAAATAAAATATCAATAATCACATTTAATGTGTAATTTGTCAATTCTTGATGGAAACACATGATACTTAAAGCGATGTTTTTTTTAGTACTTTTTCACATAATATATTTTATGATCAAACCGGTTTCGCTCATCGCAAGTATTATCAACTGTTTTTATTATTTAAATTTGGCGATGACAAATTTTGTAAGATATTTTTCGAACAAAACTGTGTATATTTAATATATAAACAAAGTTACTCATTCAAACAAGAAAAGATTTTCCGTTTTCAAATTAACCACATCGGTTTGCGCAAACTCCACAGCATGCAAATCAGGTCTATCAGAATTTTCAGCCAATAAAAAGCCGTCATAACCCTCGCCGTAAAAAATGCTCCAGTATTTGATTGAAATTTTGAGGTGTATGTAAAACAGAGCTAGGCATGCGCATCAAACAAAGAGACATTTTATAAAGGAGGCTTTTTAAGAGAGGTGGAGTCTTGCAACCCCAAGTGGTTTTAAAGTTGCTCCCTTTTGCTGAAGGGTTAGGAATGATTTCATTGGTGGATTTATTTCTTATTTGATTTTTGTTCATTAATCACCTTTAAAGTGGTAGTTCTCAATTTTTAGTGGAAATGCAATATATATATATTAACATAGTAAAAACGCTTAAGACCTATTTTGCGATTATATATTTTTAGGGTCAGAACCGGTTTTGTTCATCACCGGTATTATCAACTGACATATTACAAATTTAAAAAATTCTGATAATTTCAACTCACATTTTTGTGTAAATAGCTTTGTTTTTAATTTTTACTGTATGACCTTGATAATTCTCACAATTGAACGAAACCATTCCTCTTCTCTTATATGAAAAAAAAATACTGAACATCATGTGTTTTATTATTTGAAAAAATGAGTTTTCACCAAAAAGTGACAGTATTGGAAGATAAATTTAGATATGGAAATAATAATACAATATATTACAGTAAGATGAAATTTTTATATCATAATTATGATAGTATATAATTTCAAATTAATTCATTATACTTACGAATATACGAATATAATAAATATATAAAATCAACAACTGAGTGCAACGGTATTATGATGATATGAAATGAAAATACTGTCTCAGAAAAGTTGCACAAAGATAACTTATGTACAATTTCACTTAAAATATGAAATTTACAATAATAGAAAACATCAAAAAATATTTGAAGGTGTACTGTATGTAGTAAACCGGTACGATGTTTTTTATAATGTACGATAAGGGGCGGAAACTTAAAACCCATTGAAATATTTTTTATCCCTCGAGAAAGGGTTCACGGCTTTTTCTATTGGCGTGCTACCCTATTTGAATACGACTACCGTATGCGAGTTCAAGGGTTTAAATTACCTTTTTAAAATTTTGAATATATAATATAACCAATCGTAGAGCTTTACTATGTTTTTATCGGTGATATTCATGTTTGTTTAAACGAAATTCTTGTTATGATAATCAATTCATATATTTATTTATGTAAACTACACCTTTAACATTCGTTATAATCATTTAAATTAATTGTAAATTATTATAAGAATTGTGGAACATATTTTTTATTTAATTTATGATATCGACTTATGAATTTTTGCAACTTTGTATGATTCCACATGTCCACAAACATGTAAAAATACACACATGTCGAGTGAAACCGGTCGTGATTTTACTATAATATCATAAAATATTTACAAATAAATATTTCCACGTTTTTTGTGTTAGTACTGCAAAATTTGAAGTCAAACTTATTTTATTTATACATACTTGCTTACAGGTAATTTATTATTGCCATGATTGTTTAATGTATTCGTTAACTAATATTTTTTCCATTTACCATGTGCGGAATGTTCATCCATAAAATTTTATGATATAAGCATAAAATTTATATTGAAATAAAATATTCTTTTAAACCGACATAGGAAATTGCAAAAGTTAACCAAGGTACCTTTTCGTGACTGCTCTTGCAACACCTTGTCAAAAGTTTACGCTGGTAACTATGATTTTTGTGACATTTGTTATTTATAAAAGATTTTCATTTCATTTTTCAATGTTTGGCATTTGAAAAATTTTTAAAAAATAAATCACTTTCAGTCGAATCTTTTTATATGATTAATATTATTCTAGAAATCTTTGGCAAGTATGTACAACGTATCATGTAAGGGGCGTCTATGAAAATTCCCTTGAGCACGTTGAATATTTAACAGTGTAATATTTCACGGCATCTGACGTTTCGATTTATCATATTTAATGTCAAAAAACAGGTTGCCGTACCGATCTGGTTTTTTCGTGGCCCGTTGCTTTTATTATATTCCCCAGTCAAATATTTCCCTTTTTATAGAGAGCCGGCTGAGTGACAGGCGAGAATTCCCGATGCCGGCTAATGGTCCATACCCCCGAGTCGGAAGTTTCCGTACGTTCCGGTATCAAACGAACCAAAAATATTGTGTATAACATTGTGTACACTATGCCCAAGAATATTAAATTTAATCTAATTCCATATTCGAATTTCAATTTGATTGACTCATTAAACGATAATTTAAATTTGGAATAGTTCTTTCTTGTACGGTTGAATTCAAATAAATTTAATGTTGCCTCATTAAAAAAATAATTATAAATATATATATTTTTTTTAAATTTCGTATGATCGAGTAGCAATTAAAACACCGAATGCATATTGTGATATATTTGCTTTTCGATTTATTTGTGAAATAATGCGAGGATGTGAGCAAAGTTTTTACTTCTTCTTTCGCCATCAAGTTTGAAAACATATACATATATTAGTTAAAGGAAAGTCCTCAAATAATTTTATCTTTATATATCTTCACTTTTTTAATGACAACTGAAAAGTTTCAATTAACACTCGACTTATTTTGTAGATGTCACCTTTTTTCGCTGGCTTCACTAAAATACACTTAATCGTCCTGTAAAAAGTAACACTATTTAAAATATGAATTGATAAATATTATAAAAATGATTATTATTATATAAAACAACGTTTCTTTGTTATTAGTTTTCTTTAAATATTGAGTATTTTTTTACTATCAATATTGGATACTAAGAGTTCTGCGTTCAAACTCTACATGTTATCGCATATTCTATTAACAAGACATAATCGATATTTTTTTTAAGTGGACCACATACACGCAGTTTGTTGCTCTGTTACGCGGACCACAATAAAGTAAACTATACCATACTAAATATGACAATGTAAAAAGTTCGAAAAATGTAATAAATTTTTGATATTGTGATAAACGGTAAATCATATTTATAATTTTTACGTAAAGAAAAATTTGGGAAGTCGCATATAGCCCGCGAGCCAAAGGACGAGTATGGATGCCATGAAGCGGTAGCAAATTTGAATGAAGAACTCTCTCAGTGTGCGTATGACTTTTGGTTAGCTTTATTATACATGAAAAATTAATATTAATTGAAAAAAAAGAAAAGAAAAACGAATCTCATTGGTAGATCAAATTTGTTATGTAATCCAAATTCTTTTTTGAGCGTGGTATAAGATTAACTAGTCAAATTTTAGCCATCGTGTATTTAAATATTATATACTTAAGAGGGAGATGTTTTGGTAGGGACGTTCGTCTCAAAGAAGAAAGCTTGTAAAAAACGAACGCGTAAAAAACGTGACGTTTCGATGTAATTTATCATCCGCTAAATGGATTTAATGTAGTCTGTAAAAGTGCAAAAAACTTCACTTGGTCTCGTGTGTGCCGAGAATTTTCCATAATGCCGAATATGAGGGGGTAGCCTACTGTCTGCTGAGCACGATAAGACCGTACAGTGACAGCGAGGATCGTTTGAAGATATTCAATTTAGTTTACCTCATAATAATAACATAAAATATTTTAGTATGTAGTTCCAATTGATATATAAAAAATAGGTTTAAAAATACATTGAGTTATTGATTGAATTGATTGAATTGGCATTCACTTAGTAGAACTCCATTATAACACGGTGAAAAAAAATAGCAATGTATTTTAGTTCTACAAAATTATTTTTTAAAAATATAGTTGATAGCTATTTCGGCTCGCGCCATCGTCAGAACTATGCTTAAACTAACATTTGCTTATCTATATATAGCTGTGTAGAAAAGGTACACAATACATCTTCTCTCCTGTTTTAACGGTTTAGCTTGTTTCTTTCTCGCAATAGAACTAAATTTTTCAAAAATTGTAAATGAAACTAAAAAGGCGGCTATGACAATAAGTTTATATGTGGCTCGGAAATGGTCTATTACGGAAGCAAATCAGACCCTCCCCGTGGAGAGGGTTAATTAATGGGGAAGATTATATTATATAATTATATTAGTTTGTTCGTTAAGAATACTTTGTGAGAGTTGATGTCGATATTGATTTCCAGCTGTTCCAAAGCCGTCATCCTGCGACCCTTACTACAAAGATGCGAAAGATTTAATTATCATTTCGTCAGGGCTGAGTTGATATTTTCTACGATAACATGATGGTTTTATAATTCTTTAAGAACATAATAATTTGATACTTTTACCTTAACACGATGGAGTTTTATTAAGTAACTTCAAATTCAATCAACAATAGTTTGATGGAATTTCAAATTTGAACTGCTTAAAATATGTATATTTGTATGTACACCCAGTCCTTTTTTTACGCGACACATTGGTTCTAGAAAAAGGCGCGTAAAAAAATCATAACTTTCATATAATTTGATAAATTGGATCCAAAAATTAAAGTATCGCGTAAAAAAGTACCAGAAACGTACGAAAAACCAAAATTTGCTCTTTGAAATTCGTGCAAAAAAAAAGTTATATGTTTTATGATCTTATATACACTTATATGAATTATTAGAGGCCGAGACAGGTGCTGTTCAACGAATTTAATAAATGAATTGTGTTTAAACAAGTTTACATACATCCCATGATTTTACGCAATTTCATTATATTTCTTTACACACCCTAAAACAAAAATTCGCATAATATCCGATACACTTGTCAACATTTGGCAATTGTATGTGTATTTAAAAAAATGGAATACTTTACAAAATTAAGTTGTAAAAATACATATATTTTTTTTTTATTTAAAAAAATAATGAAATGTAAATGCCTAGCATCATATATAAATTTCTTCTGTAAAACAAATTTGGGGAAAAAATCGCGTAAAAACGAGTGAAGCGCGTAAAAAAATGTAACGGTGCCGTCCAAATAATCGCGTATAATCGAATTCGCGTAAAAAAAATCGCGTAAAAAGAGGACTGGGTGTATTATTATTACCAACCATGGTGTCCGCCTTAAGTATCTTGTTCGACGATGTTGATTCCAGCAATATTTTATTACTATTAAAATGTCGTATAAATATGATACGGAAAATTATCGAATAAGATCAAATGTGAATACATATGAAAAGTATTTTTTTGAATTTTTAAAACTGTGTATACCAGGTGGAATTAGTCCCACTATAACCCACCCATTATCACCCGAAGTTAGTAAATATCTCTGAGTATTAAATTACATAATTAAATTTTAATTGTGTTTGGCAAAGTAAAAACATCTCAATCACAAAATCATTTGGTTGCAGTGTATATAAGATTATCTATTACAAAATTGAATATCTTTATTATCAAATTAGTAGTTATTAAAGTTATTTCAGATTTAAATTTAGCTCCCTGTAAGCTAGTCTTTATTTTTTTCTATTTAATTCCTCTTGTATATTGGTAATTGGTAAATTTTAGTATTCTTTCACAACAATGTAATTTTTTAGACAACAATGTAATGTTGTCTACTTTTGTCGTCGCCGTGATATATAATATAAAAATCATTATAATCAGACACATATGTTAATAAAGAAATATCTGTAATACTCTATACTATAAGTGTATATTAGATGAAATATAAATATTCGGGCACTGCATTATTTTCAGAAATATATGCAAAACTACGCATTTTTTCCACGCAGCGCCATTGGCGTGTTTACCCGACGGTGTGTAAGTATGAAAGCTGAAGTGAAGTCGGCCGGGCGCCACACATTATGCGATAGATATTGGAGGATTTTTTGGGAAAGTCACTTTGATAATAATATGATTGATATTCTTTTTTTTATGAGAGATCTATTTATCTTGAGGAGACTGCCGCGTCACTGCCACTGGGGTGATTTCCATTTCAGATCAGGTGTTCTTCGAGTGTCCTATTATGTCATATTATGTAAGGGTAATTCTCTGAAACACGCAAAGAAACTGCTTAGAAACAAGAGGGAATTTGTATACTGCACAAAAATTAGGTCTCACTGATAAATTGATGCATGATGATTAGCGAAATATAAACATTTTCTTATTCAAAATCAATTAAGTAATTATCTACTTAAAAGTATAAGATATAATTATAAAGAAAGTAGGATAAAAAAGCCATAGAAAATTATTTTGTATGCTTTGGAAAACGTTCATCGTTGTCAGTAAATAAAAACAATGTGAAATGAAATGCAATGAAAAAATTGTATAAAAGTTTTCCAATTTATTTAATTGTTTTCTGGGTCAGTATTTAAGTATAACCGGATTAATATTATTATATTTAAATAAATATCATATCTTTACTACAATATATCTAAATGACTTATGAATAAACTTGTTTAAATATATTGTATTTCAACTTAATATACTTGCGATGAAGTAATTAGGTTTGGAATATAAATGTATGGTAGTCAATGGTAGTAAATAGTTTATTTTAAGTAGAAGAAAACACATTTTCATACTATTTGTACAATATATTTTATGATAAAGACCGGTTTTGCTCATCGCGAGCATTGTCAACTGAAAAAACACAAATTAAAAACATGGCTATTTTTATAACATTTTGATTTGATAATTAGAAGGTGTATAAAAACAATGGTATAAGAACAGAGAGTAAAATTATAGGCAATCATATATGTATAAATGAACTAAAATAGTTTACAAAAAATTACAACTTAGAAATAATTTAAAAAATGTGTTTCTATTATTAAAACTGGTGTTATTATATTATTTAAGAAGTGACAGTAATTACTTTAAAAGATATGAAAAAGATTTTTTTTTAAATGTAATCATCGCAATATTTTACTTTAATATAAGTCCGAAATAATGAAATTTCACTCAAAATAAAGTGATGCAACTTTACCAATGCGGCAGAAACCGCCAATCTCATACAAAGTTTCGGATCTATTAATATCTATGGGTTAGTAGACGTTGCATTGTATAAAATGTCGCTCACAATGCGAACTGAGTTCATTTTTCTGCAATTGATTAGTTATCTGAGAGCACCGGTCGCCATGACAACCCGACAACACAGCGGATCGCATATATCTAAACAGGTATCGATGAATACACACACAAAAATAGATACAAAAATTTGATGAGCACATTTAGATGCATACGATATACTTATAAATATGTTTCATCAGTATTATTGGATCGCAATAATGTTCGTATAAATACTTTAATTATTTGTAAAATAGAAAGATTTTAATGAATATTTAGGCATCAAATCAATTTGATGACGTAACACATTGATCGGAAAACTCAACTGAGCCAAATATCATTTAAAAATGATTAAAATTTGATTTGAGAACCAAATCTTTTTAAAACTACACTATAAACGTATCTTCACTATTATTAACTTTAATAGGGTACTCTAGTGATGATTTTGCGTAAAAACGTTCTCAATTTGATTGAGATATGTTCGTTAAGGTCACCTCGTGATGTTGTAGTAAGTTTAAGTTAAGTTAAAAAAAACTTGATGTTACATTTAATAACGATACAATTTATTTAATTAAAATCATGATAGCGGTTGACAGACTCTAAAGAAAATAATAGCCTCGTATCTCCTAGGAAAGTTGGACTAAAATGGTTTGTTTGTTCTTCAATTATGAAATCTATAGTGTTTCGCCTTTGTATTTTTTATTATTTTATTGATACATTTTAAAATGATAACATCTGTCATTAAATTGGACACTCGCACATCGAAAATTGAACAGTAATACTAGAATTTAATATAGTTAATTATTAGGAAGGAAAATTTAGAATGAAGAAAAAAACATTTGTGTCAACCTCTCTGCGAAATTGATTTATCAGCTTATAGTCATCTAATAAACAAAAAACAGATATGCATAACAAGTTAAGTATTCTAGAATATGTACACAAATTTTTAAGTACTGATTTTTTAAAAGCTACAATACAGCATTAGTGTGACTGACATCTTCAAATTGATAAGTATTATGTAATAATTTCCCAGTCGTTATCTAACAAGTTCAGTTATATCAGACGTTCTTGAAGGTTTCGTCCAGGGGAAGATACTTTCGTGTCTAATGCAACTGTCGGCAAAAGCTCATGCACATACATCTCCGAATGTATTTGCGAGTTTAACAATGACATCAAAATCTTCCTTCCTTCACTAACAAATGAAGAAATTTTATTCTTTTCTCTATCTATCTGAAGCCCCGCCAGTATTTCGCGGGGGCACATACAGGATGGTATCCAGGCGTATTATTGTAGGTCTATTAATTACCAGTGCCACCTGTTAAAATAATTTTACTTTGATTACTTCTTTATAGGCAATAGTTTTGATTAAGACTATTTGGATTACAAAAAAAAACGAATTACCAAAGCATACAAAATCACCTATACGGTATTCATTGTTTAAACAAATAAAATAAAAACATTGTATCAATTCTAATATGTGATAATGATGATAATGTCTTAACAGTTGAAATTGTTCAAGAAAAGTCAAATAACTCTTAATTATTATATTTTAATGTAGAAGAAATATTTAATAAACACAGCGTATTTTACATATTAAAATGCATAGAATTTTCGCAAAAGAGTGATAGTTAAAACAAGAAAAGTGTGAAATTCAGTACATAAATAAAAGAAAAAATTCTACCATTTATTAAAAAAAAAAGTAATTTCAAAACAATATATATTTATTTATCAAATATTAAATAATTTTCGTTATTCTGCATGGTTAAATTGCTCTCACAGCTGACTTGAATAGTTTTCTTTTATGAGCATCTGCTTATAAAAAATGTTATAAAATGGAAAATTATTTTAAGAATATTGTTATTTGAATGCGGTACTGTGAATTAATCACAGCATGAAGAGCGGGGCAGTATAATATTTTCTCAGTAAATGCGCATATGACATAATACATGATACTTCCGGTCGAGATAGGTTCCACTTGTATGTATTATGATAGAAAACTGTCGGCGTGGGTAGAATTATAAGGCAAACCTCGACGCGGTCGAGTTTAATATGTCACCATTATAATATTATATAAGAACATTAGAGGTGTGTTGTGTCTGACGCCCCTACCGAATGAATCAATGACTATTACCAATATTTTTGCTGATAAAAAAATTTGTCGAATTCCGAAAATATTTCAATATTAAAGGATAGTTGATCCATATACTAAAGAAAAACTCAATTTTATAATAAATTGTCATTGCTTATTTCAGCAATGTATTAAATTAACACTATTAGGAGATTGACATAAGCGATCGTTTTAGTGTGAGCTTAATTTGCTGACAAGAAAATATCAGATTAAAAAAAAGCCAAACGAATAATGAGGTCTTTGGGCTTGAATATTTTATTTCTCTTAGCGATTTTATCCAATATAATATTAAAAAAATAAAATATCAGGCGCGTTGGCGATTGTTAACTGTTGCGTTCTTAAAAAAGGTGGCAAACACGAGGAAAAAAAGAAAGTTTTGATAAAATAATAATATTTAAATCAATTCAGAATTTAAAAAGGTCACGGTAGATTTTTGAAATACATAACAATAATCGATGTTATATGATTTTTTTTATAAGTCATGCATCATGCATTTTCATTTTTCATCGACATAATCACATGCATTTATTTACACTATTTGATAGATTTTTCAGTAGTTATTTTATTATTATAAATGGACCTCCTGTGCTTAATGGTGTTTGAAGGAAGTTTTTTTCTGTTGAAACTATTTTGGCTTACTCTAATATGTGTCGAGTCTGAATAGGTAGCGTTACTTTTTCCTTATTCTTAAAAGTGTTTTTTTTAAACTTCACCGAAAAAGCTCAAAATACCATATTGTTTAACAGAAAAATGATCAATAAAAAGATGAAATGTTTTTAATAGAAATAATAACAATACAGACACGACATCGTTATTTTACGACTTAGTTCAATGTAGCTTTTAACGAACTGTTATAATAATTCTTGATCATTTCAAACACCTAATTATATATTTTGTAGTGTTTTAAGTACCTTAATAAAATAGATGGTTATTGACCAAGGCTGATTGCAAATTAATGATTTTGCTTCAATTAAAAAAATATAGCTCTAATAGGCGACGAGTATGGTTAGCTTAAAAAAAATTTAAATCTTCCTTTTATTTTTTATCAATTGGAAATGTAAAGCTACATAAATAGTGATACGATTTTTACATATGTTTTAATGGCGTACAATGGTTTGAATTAACATCAAAATTAAAAATTAAATATGCATACATAAAGACAAGCATTGCGTGTTGATAAAAACTACTTTTCAACGAGCGATCAGTGAGAAAGAATCGTTTATTTCTGAATAATAAAAAATCTGATAATTTTATCGGGGTTAGGTGAAATAAAGAAACTGTTAAAGTTATTCAATGTAAATTTGTATGACAAAAAGAGAGAGTCTATTTGAAATACTACATATTAGAGGCTTTTAAAAAATAATATTTTTTCAATTCCAAAACATTGTGGTTATTTAAAAAAATATTAAGGGACATTGTTTATGTCATTGTTCGTTGTGATAGTCTCTTGTGAATCGCCTGGCAGTTGAGTCGACTGCTTACACCTTTTTCCTGCATCGAAAGACGCGATCAAAGCGCCCTCCAAGATGGGGACGGAAAATCAGTGAAATAGCGCTAAACCGGGTTTAATTAAATGTCTGGAGTTCTATGTGTTCTGTAAATCTATCTGAAGGAAGGGACTGAGGGCGTTAACGCATTGACGGCATGTGAATATTATTTAATTCTCACAACACTTAAAAATCACTCTTTGTTATTTTTAAAATTCAGATGATCGAATATTACTTTGTATTTAATTTACTACTAATTTATTGATCCTCGATAAATAAATGCATCACGATGCTTAAAAACAAAGTATGACTTAACAAAGTCAAGTATAAACAAACTTGTGTTTTATAAAATCTTTAGTTGCCTGAACACGAAAATAATCAAATTAGAATTATTAAGTTTTTTTTTTGGATATCAAATTCGTGGAGCGTTAAGATCTATGACGCGTTAGCATCAGAGCTCTTCATGTTTCCTTCATCTCTTATGTTTATAGTTTTTTGTTGTTGTTATAATTGTTGTGTCGTTGTTGACAAACTTAGATCGCTGCTGAGCTGAAGAATCCACTGTGAGTCCGGTTCAATTATTAAGATACATATATTATATTTTAGTTAAATTAAAGTATAGTAAAGATTATATTACAGTTTTGCCACTTTAAATAAAAGATTGCTTTCGAGGGTATTCATTTAATAAATGTATGATTATTTTTCTTCTTTAATTGTGTGTTTATTTTATAAAAAAAAAAACATTCAATTATCAGCTATTTCATTCAATTAAGGAAGGAGGGTTTAAGTAGTAGATAATGATTATTCAACATCTGCATAATTTTTTAAAAATTCAACGAAAACAAAACTTACTTTTGTTGATGAATTCATGAATCTACATTTATTCAAAAGTAGAAATATCTTTCAATATCATTGAATACTATAATATTATTAATAACATTTGTAGCAATCAGAAATTATAGATACAAATAATATATATATCTAGTATGGGTCGCCGTCACTGTGTCAGTTCCGTAATAATAAAGAAGAATGAAATCTGTGCACATGAAAGCTTGTATTGGAGCGGAGGAATTCTTAATATATCTACCAAAGAGTTCCAATTATACAAACTTGTGTAGTGTGAATATGCCTTTACCTTTTTCTTCCTCTTACCTTGCAGAAACATGTCGGGCATCGGTAGTGAAGCACAAAAAACTCTCCCGATATTAAATATTTCCTGGAAATAATTGGATAGAAAAGTTATTGCTTTGTAAGATATCGGTAATTGAATTTTCATTTGATATGAAGAATTTCCCAGTCATAAAATAATTGTTTTCTTGAAAATTGTATCATGTACGTGGATATAATAAAAACACGAAATTTTAGAGTGAGTAAATGTTATACCCTCGTTAACATGTTGTTTTAATTATATACCATATCATATCGATTATTGAAAGCGTCTAGTCTAAATGTTATATTTTGATGAAGAATACTTAAAAAAAATAAAATTTTCTGTTATAGTCGCAGATAAATTTTCTCTGTAGAGATTGCAGTATAAATATTATAAAAAATTAACTTTTTAAAATTCAAATATTTCAAATGCATTCGCATGCATTTGTTCATTAAGAATTATTATTTTCAAAATGTTTCAAAAGTAATTAAAAAAGTGATACGAATAATTAAAAAAGAAGACTGAATTTCTTAAATTATAATTTAATATACTATTATATTAAAGTAAATATTCTTTGCTATTTGATATATTAGTAGTGTTTTTGTACGACAATTAAGCATTAACTTTTATGTAAATAAGTTTCTTTAATAGTTTGTTACAAATAGCATAAACGCTTTTATTTATAATATATACTATTAAATATTCCTCATTTCTTTCATTTATTTTAATTAAATTCAATAATGATTGGGTAATTCATTTATTCTATATTAAAATCTTTAAAATGTGGCCAAGCCTAGATAATATATACTATCTCAAATATATGAATCTTAAATGAGTAACATGGAAAAAACCTCACTCCAAAGCCACTGATATCCATAATCCTTTCCTACGTTACGACCAAGATGAGAATCAGCCAGCAGGATCCATTGGGGTGAACAGTTGAAGTCAGTGTCCAAGAAGGGCGGTATCGGAATCAGGGGGTGAGAGCGCCCCTTGTCAGAGCCGGCGCGGGGGCTTAACTAACAAATGCCGAGGAGCCTTATCAGCTAGTGGCAGGCTGGAGCATGTAAGAGAATGGGGGAATCGGACGGTTTTGGGTTCACAAGGGGTATTCCAGCTTTACGAGCAGTCTGATATCTTATTTCTGGAAGTGGGTATAAGGATATTATGGATACGTGCATTTTAAAAGCTATTTTTGATACCATTCTAATATTTTTAACTCATTTTTTGAGATAGATATAAGCCTTTCTAATAACAAAATAATCTGACTTAAATGCAAATGTTTTAAGTCAGAGTCAATGTTACTCATACCAATGTAATTAGCAAATGTACACCATCAATTTCAAAGTATTTAATGATAACACAATGCAGAAATAAATGAATGGTAGACCTTAAAGCTGTCTGATTATTTTGATTTTGACCCACGTACAAATGACTGACAAAATAATTCCACACAAATACGTCATCTTTAAAATACATATTTTTGTTTTAAAATTCTTTTGTATGCTGTCTAGTTTTGATATGGAAGAATTATTAAAATTACATCATTAAAAATGTGATATTTATAAAATCTTATTTGAGGTATGTAACAATAAATGAAGAGTGTAAATTGGCATTTATCTCAGTCGCAGCTGAAAATGAAATTTGATATAATCAGAAATAAATAAGTGTTCAGTCCTTATTTTTAAAAAACCAATGAAGATATTAATAATAAAATGATGAATACTTTTGTATGGTATTCATAAGATTTACATTATTACTACAAGCTAGTGAGATTCTAAGTTTCCATCGCGTATATATTATAGTTCCATATCGAACCTATGCGGATATAGCGCTGAGGTGTCATATGGTCATATTTCCACATATGACACACACAAGACGAATGTGGTTGAAAAATAAGAAAAAAAAGTTATGTATTACTCTACTTGTAAAGCAAAGGAATAAGTTAATACAGCTGGTATATTTTTGAACTTCGTCGAGTCTATTTCGTAGTTTAATTCTATAAGTAGCCAATTCACTGAAACGCAATTACGTAAAATAGTTAGAAGTGTAAGAGACTTTTACGAGTGACGTTAAACAACTGACGTTGTTTATATAAAAACATAATGGCCATGAAATACAAACATTGTAACATAAAGTATTGGTCGCGAGTTTGTCCCAGCCGGGGACGGTACACCCGCCCAAAGTAAACTGATCCTCAGCAAAATAGCGTCATCAGTTTAATGCATGTCCGCCCTTGCCCCGGGAAAGGAAGAAGCCATTGTACCCCCACATCCCCCAATACAAACACAGTACTAAACACACGGCAAGTTGAGTTTAGTTTACATAATAAACACCCATCCGGTCGCCATTATAAATTGAAGAGCGTAGGCGGAACCTAGGCTGCGTCAACTGTCTTTCCAAGTGTAGTAAACCTTTTTTCGATATTCTGAAACAAAATGGCCACACTGAAAAAAGTGTCTCAAGTATAATCAACTTAACTTTAAGCAATTGAAATTTAAAAAAAAATACTGTTTATGTAAGAATGATGAAGGTAATATTACATAAAATTTATGCGGTGTTTACGTTAAACGGCTAATTATGCTGTTAAGATTAAATTGACCTTTTTAACCATGAACTCAATTTAAAAATAAAGTAGTATCATACACTTATCGCTCAAAACTTTTATGTTTCGATTCTGCAAGTGTATGGTCCACTCTTACATTGGTTGAACTAACTTAGCAATTGGTAATTCACGCTTTTATATTTTATGAATGCATGATTTAGTTTAAACCCTATGATAAAAGTATTGCTATATTACTTCAAAGTCATCCGGCAATTTCTGTGTTGATTGCAAATGCTTTAAGTTTTACAGGTCTTGGGTAAAATTAGTGGTTAGCTAGTCGGTTCTGTAATTGAGGGAGGATTTAATTTATCAAAGAGATACACATCTTCAAACAAAAATCCATAAATAATTTGATGAACTTATTAATTTAATTGTATGTACATCACTTACAAATTGTTAACTGTCACTTGTTGATGAAAAGGCATGCTATTTTATATTATAAAAAATATTTATTTTAATACTATTTTCACAATATAGTTTATGACCAGGACTGGTTTCGATTATCGCCAGCGTGGAATCGTTCCAAATCATAAAATACATTGTGGAACTAGTGTTAAGAATGCTTAATGCTTTTTCTTATAATTTAAAGTATTCTATGTAAATAAAATTTTTCAGCTCGTGAGTTTTGCAATGTAACCCATCACACATCTAAAGGAGTAAAGAAATTTTATATTGCAAATATACATAAGCAAGGAATCAAAAGCTTTTGGAAAAATATATCTAGCTTCCAAGCAATACAGTGCTACACACTTCAGGAGGTTTTCTAGCAATCTATATAAAAAAATGGTCTAATTCACTACAATAAATTTTAATAAATAGGATAAGGAATTGAAAATCATGTAGTAAGTAATTCTTGCTTCACGTGAGCTTAATTCGAATCTTTAAGTTTTGATAGTATAGTAAGTATAAATTATGATCGAGGCATTCGAAGAACTTATTGTGTATTTTTTGGCCAGATTTTGTATCTCGATCCGATGATTCAACGTAACGGCACTTGTCACTATCCTGTAAGTGCAAACAGCCCCATGTTTTAGCTAATTAAATGGTATCAGAAAGCTTTTAAAAGGTCACTTCGATAGCTCACTCATAATAAAGTTTTTTATAACTAAGTATTGGTAAAAACTAAAGGGAAAGTCACCCTTGTTATTGTGAATATCTGATGGGAATCACATTACCAAAAATTATTACAGAAATGTTTATATGATATAATCCATCATTTATAATATTAGCGTCGTTGCTGAGATCTGCTTAAATATTTGATTTTATTAGCAATATACATTACACAATAAAGTATTATCTAAAGAAAAATAATTATCATCGAACGAAAATTAAATTGCATAATTTTTTATTTTATCACGTTTTGTTAGTTAAAAATATTACATTATGTTTCCGTTTTACATATTCAGTAATTACTAATTTTAACGGAGACGTGACTTAATTTGTATACAGTATAACTGAGTAATAACGAAGTTTATGTTAGACCATTTTTTTATTTTTTTTCCTTGATTTAATGGATTATTGTGTATTTTCAATGATTTAAAATGGAGAAATAAAATTTGACTCAGTAAAAATTACTATTTACATGGAAAATTGTTTGTTCATATAAAATAATTTTATTAAAAATAATAATTAAAGTGTACATATTTAAAAAAAGTTCAATTTTTATATAGTAACTTTTATTGATGAAATATTAGACAAAAATTATAATATATAAAACATTATATATTATCGAGCCTTCTTTAATCTTAAATCATTGTTATCTGCATTAAATACTTTTTAAATATACCACTTCGTGTAATGTAATTTATGATATCGACTGAAGGAATTCAAATATCAAATTTTAATTGTTGAATCTTTGTACAGTTCCATATATTTTGTTACTAATGACCAGGTTTCGCCTTTCAACAATTCAAATTTTTATTTACATCAAATTTGTTTTATAAAAATAGTAACTCAATTTTAATATGTTTTTTCCATTACTGATCTTATTAATTAAGTAATAAAGGATAACCTAAGAGGCAAAAATTTTCTAAAAACAACGAGCCAATTCAAAATTTTGTCAAAGGCCAGCGGGGGAACAGTCCCGATACAAAGGTTTTATTCCATTTCGTCATTATTTCGGTTCGATTGAGTCTATTTTAGGATAGAAAATTCGAGGCCCCTTTTGTTTTTGTAACAAATCGGCAGTGTTGTCGATCGCCCGGGGGTACCCGGTATTAAATTCCGTCTATTTTTCAGTAAAAGGCCGACGATAATGGATCGACTGGCTATTGAAAGGGGAAATCAGGCGACGGTTCAGTGGTCCTAGGTAGCGGATCCGCTCCACGCTTTTTGCTCCTCGTCCAATTAGTTTAATGGGACAATGTCTATTAAATGGTCACCTTACTTCAATCGGCTATTCGACTTTTTAGTCTCTATGGCTTGTTTCTTTTTCTAAATTTTACTCGCAAGAGAAATTTTTCGAATCATTCAAAGAAGCTAAAGCAAAGTCATGATTTTGTGTTGAATTAAGAATATAGAAAAACATTTCAATTGAAATATAGGAATTGTTAGACAAATAATTAATGGAAAAAATGACTTCCGCAACAGTTTCTGACATACTAATCTTTATTATTAATATTAGTACTTTAAACAATAAAATTGTTTGTTATCATAACGAGTTATGTTGTATTTCCTTTTTCTGAGATAGCAGCAACGCACGACGGGTCAGCTAGTTGCATATAAATAATACGAGATATTTTGATTTTTTGCGAATCAATAATTAAAAGCCCATTGAAATTGTAAAAAAGAGTGCAATCCCGACACAATTATTTGTTAGACAAGTTGTGATTTTTGACTTACAACATGTTATAATTTCAAAACAATACCTCACAGAATGTTGAGGATATATCTAATATTTTTTAATGATTACGCAAGATCCTCCGGAATATCGAATTTTCTCAACCGGATGATAACATTTTTATTTGTAATTTTTTTTATTACTAATGAATAGTTGTAAACGGAGTTTGGTAAAAGGCATTTTGGCTTAGGGTAAAGAAGTACGAATAACAATATATATTGCGATGTTTTATGAATTCTCCATTAGAAAAAATATACATACTAACTAAAGTAGCATAAAAGTGCTGATTTAAAATGTTTTCAATTTAGCGTTGCATTGAGGGTTAATGATTATGATAAGTGCGACTAATGGTCAGCGTTTCATCTCTATGCGTTCAGTTTTCAGGATCGGGTATATAAATTAATAATTAGAAACATCGTAAATGTCTGGATACAATTGCTTACATAATCAAATCATCAGATAGATCAATGTATGAAGACAACATATAATAATAGAGACACGACAAGTCTGTAAGATTTTCTGCCTCAAGTTGCTTAATTTATAAATTATAAAAAATATTATGGATTTAAAATTATCATTTCAATTATTGATTAAAACAAAACGAAAAGCTTCATTACTCGATGAATACAAATAAGATACGATAGATATTAGTGTGAAATACTAGATTATTTCAAATATATTTTCAATCATAACATTTTCCATATCGATATAATAGCATACAGTCGGTAACATCGTAAAATAATTGTGAGTTAACAAAATTGTGAGACGTGTAAAATATAATTTAATCACGTTCATAAAATATCTCTGAGGGCGGCGTTTCTCATACAGAATTAGCAAATTTACCGCGATGACCTACGCTCCGAAACGAATTAATATAGGAAACGCTTGGTAAATAAATATCGATAAAGCGATCGGCAATATAGAAACTTAACACGTTCCTTGCAGGACGAATATTTTTCAAGATACAATTTACGATTTATTACACATTAAAAAAAATTATATTGCAGGTAATATAACTAAATAAATATTAATAAAAAATAAAGGTATATTAAAAAAAAAAAAATTGCGTATTTTTAGAGCGAATCCGTTGACTTATACATAAGTAATGTAGAAAAAATAATCACAAAATTTCTTTCTTTTCTACCTTTTTAGTTTCAAAGGGTTGAGCTATTAGAGTGCTTTGACTGTTCTGAAAAGTTTCACAAAACAATAATAAAAGCTTCAAATGCTGAGTTGAATTTTGTAATAAGAAACCAAAAATTTTGCGCTTTATTCAAGATTACGTACTATTTTAGTTTTTAAAAAACTTGCATGTATTATATAAAACATCTTTACAAATATAAATCTTTATAAAATTTTAATGTATTACGGTGGACTGTAAATTTAAAATAAAATAGTAAATGATTATATCCACTCATAAACACTCATTTTGTTGTAGTTTTTGATATATTTCGTGTTTTTGTGAATTAATATGTATTCTATATTTTTCTAAGCTGTATATTATATAGGTAAGCTTTATTTAAAATCAAACATAGTTCCAAAGATGGCACAAGATGATTAAAATATATGTAGCTATAAACAATCATATAATTTTTTTACAGTATCAAGTCATTTTTTTTTTTGACTTTATATTATGAAGTTATGTCAATTAAATACCAATATGATTTGTGAATATAATTTTCAATCAAAACTCAAACTCCAAATATAAATTATGTTCAATACATGTAGAAATGCAACACAATGTCAGTAGAGTATGTGTTAATTACGAATGTGATAATATTATGAAAAACTCTTTACTGCGGTACTCAAAGCATGACAGTATATTCTAGGAAGAGCTATTATTTAAAGAAACATTATGAGAAAACCATAAATATACACAGACCATAAAATAATATAGATTCAATGTTACCTACATTTATATTGTGCAACCAAAAACATTTCTCAAAGAAGTTGAAAAAATCGAATTGCCAATATTGATGGATTAAATGTATAACATACGATAGTTTGTCATAATATAGAATACATACATTTAAAAATGCGCGCAAAAAGCTTTTAAGAATGACATTACTAATGTTTATTTAAAAGCTGATTTATTTCGAACCACAATTTGAAAGTTTTAGTTAATTGATTACTTCCACTATCTGCCTACTAGAGCGAATACAATCAAGTCTTAAAAAGACATTTCTGGCGGAAATTTAAAACATGTATAACGTTGTTACGCTGCGAAATACGGCTTTTGATAGTGTAAAGCCCAAGCGCGTGGTCATAGAGTGTCCAAATATAATGGCATTTATTTTTAATATTTTGATCACATTGAAAACAATAACGAAACTTTTATCATTACAAAGTTATTTAAAATTATATTGGAAGGAAATTGTTTTCTTATTATAATTTTAATATTTTTTTATTCTCACTTAATTGATTTTTCAATCAAAATATACATATTTCACCGAGGATGTATTTTGACTTTCCCGGTACCGTGTTTTTTATTGCCGCTTGCATAGTAAAAGGTTATTGAACGAGATCACAACCCTTTCTTATGAATTTTGTTGTGTTGGGATGTTCCATTAATGCCCAATTTTAAGGAAGGAGTACAATTATATAACGAAACAAAAAAAAATAATTTTTATAGGTATACGAAGAAAAATATGTTAAACGTAACAACAAAAAAATAAATTGAAAATATTTATTTTGTTACCACATAATATATATACATTAATAATTTTCAAGTATTGTTCACAGGACGGATGGTAAAGTTTCTATGAAAACACGTAAAATAAACCAACAAAACTGGGAACTTAGAATACAAACAAAATTACCACATATTGACTTGGTCGTCTTGAGAGTTTGAAAAGTTCTCAAAGGAAATTCGTTAGTGACAATCCGGCTCCCGATTCTGAAAAAGGATAACAGGGAGTTGTTCAAAATGACGGCAACACGACATATAACCAAAGCATAATGTCAAGTGTAACCTTTTTTTGTTCAGTGGCGTAGGTGTATGTATGACATGAAGTGAACTATTGATACAAAAGAAAAAACATGTGATATCGAGTAGCAGTGATTGCATTTAAGTACAGTGAAGAAGAGAGCGTATATATTTGTGATGTGCCATTCTATACCATTCATAGAAACAAACAGATAATTATTATACCACCGTGAGATTGACACTCAATCTCACATACATACAATATCAAGCGCAGTGATATATGAAAATCAGCAGATCATAAACCATAACAGTGCGACTACCTGATGAATACAGACCAGCTATTATAACTTGACCGTCTAGTTTAACAGAGGAGCTACTATTATTTCATGAGCGACGCCAAACCAAATTAAATTTATTAGTCGATTCAAAACCCATAGCGCTATTGGTTAAAATTATTAATTATTTTATATGCATCTTCACAGAGCTGACAACCTTTTAACAAAACCCCCTATGCTCTTTTTCTCAAATTTTTATTTTATTTTATGATTTTTGCTTACGTAAGACAAATTCTTCCTTCATATTGATGAATTTATTTCTTAATACTGCTGATAGCTACGATATTATAATTGGCAGAAAATTTGCAATTTTCAATTTACTGATGACAAAAAAAAATATTTCTTAAGTCTGAGCGTACTTAAATAGTAATTACATTTGACGATCAATGAATTTTATTTACATACGACGCACGCCAGTGAAATTTTCCGTCATGGCTAGAAACATTGATGAGCCCAAATAAATGGTAAGCTTCTCCCTTCAGATACCCCTCTATCTACCCTCTGCGCCCGCGCTTATCTACCTGTTTCGGCCCTGGAAAACCCCTTGATATATTCCGGGAAGGCATCCCTTTTTATATTCGTAATTTAATGTATACTAACAGAGGAATAAAATTTATCGAACGAGAGTAATGGGTAGATACCAAAAGCTTAGAATTGAATCGATAATTTGTTTTTTTTGACCTGGACTAAAAATCTCGTGACATAAAACAATTTTGTATCGCTCGTAATTGTGTAGTGTATTAAAATTGTTTCAAAAATGTAGTGTTAAAGAAACATTAAATTTTAACATGACTTATACATTTTCTAACAAAACTACAGTCGGAAAAATCAATCGCCAAAGTTATATATGTAATTTTTTCTATGTATATTAATTTATTTGCAAAACGCTGGTTTTGTTGATATATTATATTTTTCATTAAATTTACAATTTACCTTGTATTACATCAATGACGGTAGTGGCACATGAATCAGTTTTTTTTGAAATTCAAATTGTAGAAATTCTATATGACTTATCGTCAAAAATCGTTAGTGACTTGAATTACGTATATCAGCATTTTCCGGCATTCTGTTACGAACACGGATATATAATACTTGGGTTGACATTATGTAGTACAAAAAGTCTGTGTCATATATAACGAAACATATGGAAAAAATCAAATTTGATGTTGAACTTCGATCAACCACTTTCAGTTTTATATATAGTATTATATGATAGGATTCTTTTCATGTACAACTTATTTTTTAAAATACTTTGTAGAATGTTGGAAGAAATCAAAAAATGTCAAACAAATCTGTGAAAAAATAAATACTAAATCATATATTCACGAACATATATAATTTTTATACTAGACACACAGTAAAAACACATTTTTCTATAATTCATGAAATTTAATTATAAAGTTTTGTTAAAAAAATACAATGTATAACTAATAGCTTTTCCTTTAATCCTAGATCGTTATAAATATACAGTATTGAAAATTATATGTCTTTATCAGGACAAGTCGTATTCAGCTAATCATTGTTAGCTGATACAGATTCATTAGCTGAGCAATTATTCAAGAAGTATTAATGAAATATACAAATAAATTTATTAAGGTCGGGGCAACAATCACATAAGTCAACGAGTACATATTTTTTTACTGTGAATCATTTAAATTATCTTCACTCGCGCGCATAAACACATGCGTAAAATACAGATTTATGTGATAATAATACACGGCACAATTTTGTTTTTAGTAATGTAAAAAAATAAATTTAAATACCTCCAGAAAGAAATAAATTTCACCCTAAAACCTCGCAATGCCAACTTACGCGATTGTTTCTTCCGCTCATATATACTTAACAAGCTTATGTATATAATAGAGTTGATCTATAATTCAAAATATTAACATTGCTTTACAAAGGCGATGTTAAGGGAATGGGATCATTTTTTGTCAAAGCAGCGCTCAAATATTCTGAATTATTATTTACATTTCTTGACGTGTGACAGTGTGCATATACACTAAGCGAGAAGGTGTTTGTATTGGTGACAATATTTTGTGAGGGTGTACGGCTGTTTTGTGCGCGTGTGTGTGGGTGAGGGAAAGCTCGTGGTGTAAAAGTTTAGAGCCAGGGATTGTGGAGGGGTGAGAGGTCAGGGGTCGAGCCGACGGGGTGAAGTGCAGGGAATATGTTGTTGGGATCTAAATAATAAATATTTAAATACACAATGATATTTTTTTGAATATTTATTATATTTTTGTTTTATTGAAACTTAGTCAGACAGAATTGAAACTTGCCCCATGTCTATTTTTTATTGTACAGTAAATGTTTCTATTTGCATTGTAAGACAACTTTCGTTATAAGTTATGTACCATGCATTTACAGATGTCATGCGAAGAAGGCATTTTCTGCGTTATTCTATACATTGTGGGCGTGAGTAGTTCATTTATCTTACGATACATTTTCATAAAAAAGTTCTTGTGTCCAAAATAATCCAATGGTTTTAATTACTCAATGTATGTGTCTGTATAGTATGTAATATATTGTTACTAAAAACTTTTTAACAAATTATTACGCAAAAGCCTTGTTAAATTGTTTTAACACCAAAATGAATTTGCAGAAAAGGTTATTTTTGGAGCAATGACAAACTTTGAACTTTTCAGGTAAAAATTAGAATAAGTTATAACAAATAAATATATTTTTATTTTATTAATCTAATTATAATCTATTTTTTTGGTGGGCTTACTTTCGTCGATAGGGTAAACAAAGTATATTTTAATTGACAATGTAAAGAAAACTAATCGAAATAAAAAAATACGTCTCACGAGGAGTTTAGAACATAAAACTAATAAGGGTGATTCAAACAATAACACAAAAATCAAATACATGGTATTTTATATGAAATTACATATGAGAAAATTAAATGTTTATAACTACATATTATGACATACATATCGAATAAGAAATATTTTATCGTATCCTTGCATAGCACACTAATAAAATCCCTAGCACCGTTTCTCGGGTAAAAATAAAATACGCGCAATACGCGAATTCGCTGTCAGAATACAAAATCCTAAGGGTGTACACCGGCACGAGCGACTGCCGGGGGTGGCGTCGCTTCACCCCTTCGTAGTCCACGCTCACAGTCGCTTCGTCGGGTGTACTCCAAACAGGAGGGTCGTTTTTGCTCGGGCCTCACACCAAAAGTTGTTCGATGAAGAGGAGCTTATGAAAAATCCAGACATTTGCCCTTACGCGTTTGATCTATCCTCATATATATGTGCAGATTTAACTAAGATTCGTTTTGAGTTATAAGTGAAATTTACCGCTTTTCAAGAATGTAAAATTGTAATATCAACCGATTAGAATAGAAATAGAATTTTAAAAAAACTACTCACACAAATAAATTAATAAATGTTAAAACATTCATATCAAAGTAATAGTGCTTTGATTTTATTTAAAAAATAGATTCATAATATTATTAATAATTTTTTTTATTTGTATTATTAAGTGCAACATTGCTTCGAATCTCTGCATATCATTTTTAAGAGAAACAATTCAACATTAGATATATTCCTTAATCGCTCAATGTTGACATATGTAGTTTTCGATCACTGCGTACAATTATAAATTGGTAATGCAGACTTTTTAATCGCATTCCGTCATTTGAGCCATAGATTAATGTATTTTCTTCTCAAATTAGCGGTTAAGTGTTATTGTTTCACTTATTAGTAGAACGTTTAGAGTGTGATATAAATTCAGGATTTTCATATTGAAAAATTGTAAAAAAATATTTGGTGTTAACATTGAGAGAATTTGGATATTTTTGTCTGAGAAAAAAAATTTGCTTATTTTAGGAAATTCTGCACCCATTGGTGTAATTAATGCATAAAGATATGCCCAAAGACGTTTCACAGATTGAAAAATTAAATCATAAAATAGTTTGTGCTTGGATGAGGGCCGTCACCATTGTTAATTTCGTCGATGTTAAAAATGAGTATCCCTCTTATCTCCAATTTTTAACATATCCTAACCTAAGTAACCTAGTAAATACTACTAATTAAGATAATGTTCTTCAAAAAGAATACGGTAATTAAATTGTGAATATTTTTTTGTTTATCTGAATTCGCTTTAAACTCTACATAACTAGTATGCGTCATTAATATAACAATCAAGATAAAATTACAATATATACTTTCATCTAATGAGAAATATGTCGAAATTCATTTTCGTTCGCAGACTTAAAGTCTAAAATCTGGATAATGTCGAAAAAAATGTTTGAATACACAAAAGCAACCTGCAATCAATGTTTCTTTTTTTAACAAGACATATGTAGTTTCATTAATATAAAAAAAGCCATATACGACTGTTATTAAATAAGGATAATTAACATTTTATAGCGCGTCAAAATTAATTCATATCGTATTATACGGACGATAATTATATATTTATTTTTTATAGTGATAATAAAAAGATAATAATTTAGTGTAGGCAAATAAAGATTGATGTAATCTACGTCATGGAATATAAATATGAACCGACCGATGGCAATTTAAATTGAAATTCGTGTACAGAAAAGGAAATATGTAAGTTAATTAAAAAATCAGTGTTTAAACATCATTAAAATCTTTTCATAGATTTGAAATCATTTTTAAATCGTCGAAATTTTTAATTCAGCTCTACGGCGTTATTTGAGTTATTTAATGAAGATTTTTGTGAAGAGATTTAATACAAACAAAATCATCGTTTTGGTTCAATATCTAACCCACGCATTATTGTTTTAACTAAAGTCTTCAACGTGCCAATCATCATCATTTTGAGCCAAAAATATTTTTTTTTATAATAGCTTTTAATATTCTTTAAACAGTATACCAAGGGGTGACATCTATATTAGTTGTCACAATGGAGAATCTTATCGCTTTGGATATTAATTTATTGATGTTCGACTGTCATACGCGCAGAGTACCGAGGGATCAGAATCCAGGTTGAACATATGTAACTTAAACTATCAATCACTTTTAAGGTGTTAACTCTCGCTTCTTTTTCCATCAAGAGCCGTTGATAATGTTCGCGATGAGCGAAACCGGTCCTGATCAAAAACATGTTGTGAAAATAAGTACTAAAAATGTGTTTTTATTATTTAAACTATCAAAACATTTATTTAAATTAATCATTTTTAACAATTACAAAATATAGACTACAAAGGCAAATAAATTAATCAAAAGCAATTAAAGTCGAAAAAATATTGATTTAATTATGTTTTTGTATCTTGGTATTTTTAAATTGAATTATTTACAAGCAAAGTCTACGGAAACCTTCCGTTTTTGGGCATTTATTTTGGTATTGACCAATTTAATAATTTCATTCGTCATAAATTACATTAAAAGAATCGATTGGGTGTTGCTTTTCAATACTGCATGCATGAATTATACATACTGTTTCTATAATAAAAATACTTTTTCTGTTGAGATTTTTGTTATTGAAAAAGTTATTCTTTAAAAGTTCAAAAATGAAAAGCTTTATGTAAATGGTATTGTATGAACGTACATTTTTTACAGTATATTTTAATTTCCAGGAATTTTCCGAACAGCCCTCTCCAAATGGCTACATTTTCGAATATGGTGACGATTTTTTTCCCACTCTCACCCCCTCGTCCGTTTTTTGCGTTGCCATTCCGTTTTTTGTGATCTTCTCCTTCTCAGCCCCTTTGCTTATTTATGAACAGGCGCGTGTAGTTGTAAGGAAAACCAAGTCGTATCGATGTGTGCGTGGGGTTGTGTATTTAAGCTGTCTTTGAAATGTTGAGCTGTGCTTGTTAAGGAATTTTGTGTCTGTACTTTGCTATGAATATTTAAATATATAAATAAATGAGATCACACAAATATTCATATCAAACATTATGACGCTCTATATAAAGAATAATAGATTAAAATTATCTATAAGAAGAATTAATGACGTTTCTAAATAAACCGGCAATGCTAAACTTCATTTTTTTTTTGATGAGGGTGATAAGTATACATACATATACTATACGAATCGTTCAAAAAAATCACGATACAAAAAAATAATAGATTACCTTTATAACTCGAAGTAGCCAATTTTCAATAATTTAACATAAATCAATTTATTTTTTCCTATAGAGATTTATTATTTAAATATGAAATGAAAATATTATTTTTAATTCAATTTATTTAAGTTTATTTAAAAAACAACTTGATTTGCTATTGTAATATATAAATACATACTTTAAAAAAATTTCCTGATATATTTATCTGTACTGATATATAAACGATATGTATTCATATAACACGGTGAAAAAATAGCAATGTATTTGAGTTCTACAAAATTTTTTTTTTTTCAATAGTTGATAGCTATTTCGGCGCCATCGTCAGAACTATGCTTAAACGAACATTTGCTTATCTATATATAGCTGTGTAGAAAAGGTACACAATACATCTTCTCTCCTGTTTTTCTCTCCTGTTCCTGTGCTATTTTCGTGTTGTAATGGAGTTACCTACCAATTGTGAATGCCAATTCAATCAATGTATATATATAGCTTTACACTCACACTCTCTCTAACAGAGTATGCGCAGAGCTGGTATGTGAGAGTTTTTGGAGACGTTTGTAAAATTTCATTCATTCATTACTCTTGAAAATATTTTTAATAATAATTATTGCAAAAATATATATTTCGAGGTGCAAGCTCAGTTGTTTTGGATAGAACTTTTTCGTTTTCGATATGTATTCAGGCGGACTGTTTTATACCATCGATGGACGAATTTTTATAGGAATGTTTTACTGCCATACATATGTTACCTACACTCGTATGGGAAAGCTTATGAATAAATATGTGTATACACGTACGCATGTGTGCGTAGGAATTTCGCATTTGTTGCGATATTTGACTCTTGTGTGGGCCCAACATAAATAAAAAAATCACATGAATATTTCAAAGGACTTCAAATGTTTTTTCCTTTAATAAAATTGCGTATTTGACCACCGACTGACTTATTCACAGAACGAGCAAATATGAATAACATGATCTAAATATTTTCAATTGAATGCTTATAAAGACAACTTTTGTAATGGGTAATCATTCACTAAGTAATAATGCGAAAAAATAGGTTCATCTCAGGATGAATCCACTCAAAGGAGAGAATATGACGAAGACCGTTTCAAACCGACACCTTTTATTGAAAGTAAAAAGATAATTAAAATTCATTGATTTTTTGATATTAACTTTAGGTGGTCATATTACAATATAGTAACAGATAACATTTTATACACATTAGTTGTTTACTTGAAAAGACAGTTTCAATATTTTTGAATCATTTTCATTTGCAACGAGGTACACTCTTAAAAGAAAGTTTTTCTTGTAGAACTGATTGTAAATCAGTTGTCCAAACATTATTTTCGAACGGATTTCGGATAAAAGATAAACGATTTTTGGTTGACTGATCGCTCTCGCATCGCCCTGTTTTTCCACTTTCACAACATCTTTTTTTGGGAAATTCTTCTTGGGCTTCTTTCTTAAATTTTTTCATTTATTAAGAATGACAATAATTTTTGACTCATAAGCAGTACTCGTTTAAAAACTGTTACGTCTGATTAAATTTTCTAATAATAAAGAATTCTTTTTTCAATATTTTTATTTGCCACACAATTCTACAATCTATGTTTTTTACAGCAAAAAAAACGGTTAAAAATACTTATACTGCTATATTTTTATGGATTGTTCATGCCATAAGCAAAATTAATTTCGTTGGTTTATTGATTACAATAAATGATTTTTTAAATGTGTATGTGCTTCTTTTGTTAAAGTTATTTGGTTTAAAGTATGTGAAAAAATTAATCGTACACAGATATGAAGAATAAAATTAATTTTATTGTTTTTTCACGTAGGTGTTACGGGACAAAGCATGATGAGAGTATTCTGTATTCAGCAAACACAGATGTACCGATAAGAAGATTTGAACAAATCGTTTGAGAGTTAACATAACCATCGAAGCAATATTGTGATATGCTTATGAAACGTATGTGATAAGATCTTTATGTTTTTGGATATATTTAAAAAAAAAAAACATTTTTTATAGTTTTTTTAAACTATATAGATACATAAATAGATATTTGATATGGCAATGAATCGACTACATATGAAATTGATGTTCTTTGTTTTCTGAAATATAACGATAAAAATCTCTTCTACGCTTTATTTTATGATTAAGGCGTTGAAATATAATATACGTACGTAGGTTTTCGACGATTTCATGATAATTAATTATTAATTTTAAATGAGTGAAAATATTTTTATTTAGTGTTACTATGTATGACACGTGTTCTGCTTTTTTTAAATAAGAAGCATCACCAGATTGACTATATCGACAAAATGGTTACTACATATTTTTTACATTTAATTTTGATTATTTTACAAGAATAGATTATAAAAAAGTTTTAATGAAAAGCAAAAAAAATAAAATAAAAAATTGTTATCAATCGACGCAAATGTGTAACGTCCTTAAAATAAATATTCAGAGCATTCGTTTATATGGTCATGTAGCCAAATACACAAATTGTTTATTTAAAATATTTGCTCATGGATATGTAAGTTTCCTCTATTTTCAATACATTGATGCAAGCACAACAGCTTCTCAATACCTAAACTTCAAAAATACTTGGATACTTGTACATATAAAATGTATTTATTTCTTTCTACCATTTCCAATAGAAACTCTCTCTACTATTTGGATGCTGTAAGCTACCACGAGAAGGCTGAAAATATATAATTTCGCGAACAATTTTTTTTCTTAGTATTATGTTTTTAGTGAATGTTTGAAAACAAAGTATATCAACAAAATCAGCAATCGCATGATTTTTTTGTACAATTGATATATTTTGATTTATACCGTTACTTTATGTACGGTGACGACCGACTATTTTTATGATACGAGATATATTTTTATATTGATTTCTTTAACATTCGCTCAAATCCGATCAAAATTCACAAAAGTTGTATTTGTAAAATATATGAAAAAAACTCTCCCTTATAATAACAATGTTGACTTAAGAAGAATAAAGGTTGTTCCCAAATTAAATAAATGAATGAAAATCTTCTAAAGTAAATCTAATGAAATTAATTTTTTCTCTGAAACTTTCAAAAACTTTCTTTATTATTTCAATAATAACTTCGTTTGAATTTTGGTTCTCTTTAATTTACTCTTAAAGCATGGCGAATCAGTTTTGAATTTCTCTAATTTTTATAATATTTTTGATAACTTTTTTTTTTATTTTCGAATATTTTATCGAAGCCATTCTTCTGTAGCGAGCATCTATCTCTTGATCTAAAATATATCGCTCCATCCTCCACCGCAATTCCCTGGTGGCGCTCGCATCGTTCAACTTCCAAATCGGAATTCAAATCCTTGCGCCCTCCACTCTCACCTTCCCGCACCTATGACGTCACATCCTGAGAAAATTGCTAGGGGAAAACCCCGTGGCGTGGCTCCCCGGTGACCGATTTACAATAAATTTCAAATTGAGAATATGTTTGCGATTTTCCCGCCCGCAGCGCCGACTTGCGGTGAAAGTTCGAATAGAGGATTCACACGCCAGGGAAATTCAACACAAAAAGTAAAAAATCTTACAGATTATTCGTTATTCGATGGGATTGGACTTTTGTCTAAGCGGTTTTAAATTGTCGATTCTCGGAAAGCACTTTTGAGCATACATTTTTCATCTATATATTGTAATAGATTTTTATTAAGGCTTCCGTGCTTATCTTATGACAATAATTCGATCAATTTGAAAAGTGACCAATGAAAAATCTTACTTAAAGTTACTTTTTAGTCACGTTTTGTATGAGAAAAAAATCATCAATGTATTTTTTAGTGTTTCATAATATTATTATTATTCATTATCAAAAATATTATGCAAAAGAGATAAAATATCTACAAAAAATGGTGACTTAATCAGTAGGGTTAACAAACAAAATTGAAAGGATTTTAGTAAAACCTCATTTGCTTTAAAGTTGATGAAACAATAGTATTAAGAACCAGTGGTAGTTAGCAAAGTGAAAAAACACTTGAATAATTTATGGCGTAAATATATTGAGCGTAACTTGGCTGAATTATATAATTCGTTATTTTCAGATGAATCCAGATGTAAAAAAGTGGACCAGCGACCCTCTATGAAATCACCTGTTTCCACTAACACCAAACAAGTTAAAAGACGACTTGGCTGTAAGAATAATGTTCAACAATGTAATTTATTTCACTTTTGCCTCGTATGGGGATTCACAATTTGATTTCCTTCATTTTAATGTTTTTTTATATACAAGAGGATCAATTTTTCAACTTAAATACAATCGGTTAATCACCTTTACACTTATCAACCGATTGTTACTGACACAGATCAGATATTATTATTTCAGAAAACTTTCAAATAATTTCAAACAAACATTCAAATTAGCGTTCTAGATAGAGCATATACTACAGTTGAACCATAAAAAGCTTTAGATTGTACGGTGAATATAATATCATTTTTTGTATATAAAATTTTAAACAAATAATAAATCGATTGAGATAAAATTTAGTTAGCAACTTCACTCTTCAAAGGTTTATATATTGCATCAAAGCATTTCGTTTCACCGACCAATACAAATTCATTGTATAGATATATGGGTTCCACCGGTCAGAACTATGCTATGACTATATTTGTTTTTTTTTTAAATTTGTTGAAACTTGAATATTACCCACTGACAATCAAGATTTTACCTTAAGACATCTTCATGTATTTTATCATTCAGATGCACTAGTACTAAGAAACCTGGGTCATGAATGACAAAGCATGTGAAAATATACAGTTTAGTTTCAAATTTGATTTATAAATTCCTTCAATTACCCTTAGTCGATATCACTAATTCATATGGTATAATCAATATGCACTTTGTCATTTAAATAATTTTTACTATCAATTTTTAAAAGTTATTGACATTAATTTTAAGTTGAACGTACATCAACAGTATTATTAATAAATCGTACAACTAAAAACGTTGACAATTTTATGATAAAGTGTAATTACATGAACGTATTGTTATTGTTTAATTAATTATACCATTAAAATTAATTGGATCACTAAAGAGTTTATTTGCAAATTTATTGCTTAATATTTAAGTGCGTCAAGTTTGTTGCAGAATATAGTCATACGAGAACCAAATTACAACTTATATTATGTGATTTGTAGCTCCGTCAATTATTGTACAATTAAATATTAATAAAAATTTGTTGTTTATAGAAGATGATAAATAATAATTTAGATATAAGTGAATATTCTCACAAATGAATGTACAAATATAGTTATGTTGAATTTACCGCAGACCATGATTGACTTTATCATTAAATTGATCTTTATACTTACCTTTTCCAAGTACACAGCGAGTAACGAATATAGGATAGCATTAATAATTTCCTTGTAGAATAGCATTGATTATATCTGGACGAATTGAGTTGTAATAAAGAGTCGGTTAAATATTATATTCCATCTGTTTGAATAGTATAATATAAAATAGCGTTTATTATGGTCTTTGAAATATTAAAAAAAACGCATGTTTTGTGGTTGTGATAGTTTCGTTCGAAAATTGTTTCAGTAATATGTTTATTTATTTTTAGTATATTAACTGAATTTAAATAATATGAAATTGTTATACATATGTTGAACGAAAGAAACAAATTATATTATTGAATAATCAGTTGGAACGCGTATAAAATTTTTATTCCAACAATCGTGACAGGGCATATCGTTATCAAATATTTTGGTGAAAGACATCTGAAAAGAGAAATAACTTTAAGATGCATACCTGTAATTTTTTTATGGATGTACATTTTAATTTCAAATATATATATTTTGTTTGATCGCCTGTTAATTATTCTCTTAGTTATTGATCATTTTTTTCTATACCTGATAATTATGAACTTTAAATATATTCATGCTTTATTTTGTGTTATATGAGTTGGTATTGCTCACGATGAGCGAAACCGGATCTAATTTTGATAGTTTTAAATTGTGGAAATAGTACCATACGTTGTGTTTTATTATTAATTGCAATACGATTGATATATAAGATCGATAGTTCTAATAATTAGCTATGCTAAAAAATCTAGCATTTGATTGAAATATTAAAACATTTTTTAGTAAAATACCCATTTAAAATTAGAGGACGTCTAATTAACCCAATTCGATTTACTTTATTGTTTGTAACCATTTTCTGCTTGATTGACTTTATAAAAAAACGTCTTTTGTACTTTGCGGTATTCTTTTAGGTAAACTATGGTAGATACTTACGACCTTTAAATTGATGGTTAGTTTTCATTAAATTCTGGCCGCTTTCTAGTTATAAAAAAAGACTATTCTGAAATGGTAGTTTTGGAATCTTTAACAAAAACATTGATTCGGGTGTGCGAAGGAATGCTTTTCAAAATATTGGAATGTATTTGAATACACTTTTTGTATTAAATCATTTAATCTTCAAGAAGCAATATCCCTCTTATTAGGTGGAATATTAATGTTCAAAATATGAGATATTATTTAAAAAGAATAACAACAATATAAGTAACTATTTTACACCGTTATATTTAAAAAAAAGTGCCATTTATTTTTACAATTCTGATATTGCATAACAAATACTAGAACAATACATAAATTTAGTCTATGGATTTTCAAATATATACATATTCCAATTCTAAACAAATTTCAGCGAACACTTAGCATTCTTTTGTCTTAATTTTAAAGCACTGAAGATTTTGACTTAATTCTTTGTATTAAATATATTTTACGTTTTATTTTACGTAAATTGTCGCAAGATTATGTTTCAAAAGACTGTGCTGATAAACATGTTTACGCGTTGCATCTTAAGATTAATTGAGGTGTGTATTGATGTAATAACAACAATTTTACAGCGCTGCCATCAACGTTGGGCTTTTCAAATAATATTATTGATACGTATAGTCTGAAATTATTATTTTTGAATAAACAATTATTGGCTAGTATTTTACACTTTGTTTGTATCTTAACTGGTAGCCATATATGAATGAAAATTCATAGATCTTAATAATGGATAAATAAAATTAAAGTTAAATAATATTTTATCAACAAATTTCAGTTCGACAGGGACCTGTTTCACTTATCGAATAAAACCAAGTGAAGAGTTGAGGAATTTGTGAGTAAGTTTTTTTAAAATTGTTATTAACTAAGCCATCCTCGTTCACAATATATATCGTATGGACCCTAATTTGAACGATTTTATCATATAATGACTGCAGATAATTGATGTATAATGCTCATTCAGTGTTTCTTTTTATAAAGCTTAGAGATACACTTATGATGATATAAATACATTTTAATCTATCTTTATCATTCTACTTCTGCTTTCTGGTGATGATAAGGTGTGTAAAATTGCTGATAACATAATATGATTGTTGGTAAAAAATCCAACATGAATTCATAATTATGTCTATTTGGAGATGTTGAACCACTTTTAAAAGTGTCGAAGATGTATTTTTATTCCAATAATATTAATTAACAAATATGTAATATTACATATATATGTATTATTTAAAAAAGGATTACCTTACTAAATGGTTGATCTGCATTATAAATATGAAGAATTTTTTTTAATTCCATACCATTTTTTTGCATTGTAAAATCTATTTCTGAATTCAATTTCGATCATGATGTGAATAAAAGAACAATCAATTCAATATCATATTTTATTATCGTGAGGCATAACTGATTTATATATTAACACTTCACGGTCCGCGGACACCAGATTGGCGTCATTTTTGAGACAAAAGTTACGATCCGGGAACGCACAATGTGGCGTCTTCGTTAATATAAATTTTAATTCTTACTTTACCAAATTTATAGATAGATGGATGACGAATATACACGAGGTCTAAAATTAAAAAAAGGGAAAAACTATTTCGGTGTAGTTATTTAGCGAAAATGTGCGGACAGCAAAATGTTAATAACCAAATGAGTTTTTTGTGGAAAAATGATATTTTTTCGGTCACATAAATTTCAAATTAAAGTTCTTTTATGGAGAATTCTCATTATTCAGTTGCTTAACTTTTATTTTCCGAAAGAGTAAGGCTAGTAAAGGATATTTTTTTTATCGACTGACTCAGACGAAAATATTAAATTTGTTTATTTTTATTTAATTAAATTTTTAGTAAGAATTTATTATTAATACAGAAAATCATTTATCGATACATATACAATCAACTTATGAAACTGACTGTATTGGATTCGAGCTCATGAGCTCTGCGATCGACACCAATGACATTTAAGACTCGACTGCGAACTCGACAAATACAAAACAAATAAAACGGAAAACTCAATGTAAGATTATAAAAAAAAAACAATTTATTTTAGAGACGTAATAAACTTGTATCTCTCCCCATTTTGTTCATGGTGCCATTACATCCCCTGTCAAGATATTCTAATAGCTCTAAGAGTCGATAAATAAACTTATACGTCGACCGCCAAAAAACGCCGCAGCAATTCTTTTTGCCTGTTTTATGCAAGCAATTTTATTATATTATTTCTCTTTTTTCGGGGGCCCAGTCCCCTCTTCCATTTCCGCATAGATTATTATTTATTGCCCTATTTTTTTGCGGAGCCTCCTTCATATTTCAATTTTTTATGTTTTATTTCTTTGAATCATCGACTGTTGCGATAAAACTTTGGACGCAAATGTAAGTGGCCATAGATAATTTAATGCTATGTTTTTTTCGTCCATATCTTTCGTAATAATATTATTGTATTACTGAATATGTAAGTATTGATATTATAACAAAATGAATCATATCATTTGTCTCTTTGTTCTTTTATTGCTTGTCATCTTAAAGCTTGGATTGTGACTGATTATTGGCGGTAAAAATTGTCGTTAAATTTGATATTTTAGATAAACAATATAATGTATATTTTTTTTGATGATTAATAGCATCAATACTTTTTACGTAAAATTTTGATTTTAGTATTTGAGTCGTTCTGCGTGGTGACATTACAATTGCTGCGTTAATCCTTTTACAACATGAGTTCAACTCAAGTAACACTCAAAAATTGCCTAATTTTAAGATTTTTTTTAGTCTGTGCAGTCGTTGAAGTTATGAATATGTAAGTCAACTGAAAAAAATATGTAACGCTTCAATTCTGCTTAGATTTTTTCAGATTATAATATTTGATGCATTCATTCGGGAAATATGTTACACATCTGTACTTGTTTGAAAATAGCAGACATATTGGTTTGTGATATTGTTGAATTATAACTACTAAGTGTCAATAAATTTGTAAAGATTTCACATGAACAACGCCGTAAAGAAATATAATATATCAGTGAAGGATGCAAAGCTCGCACTACTAGTATAAAAATGTACATGGTTGAAAGATAAACTGTAGCATGATAATATATTGAAAAAAAAAGATTTTGAAAGTCTATAAATTATGATTAAAATCACGACTAGTATTTCCATGAAGTAAGAACAGTTCCAACAGTAAGAAAGAATTGATATTTTTAAAAAATAATAAAAACACATTTTTTAGTACTTATTTCCACACTACATTTTTTTTTATTTAGAACGGTTGCGCTTATCGCGAGCACTATCAACTGATCATTATCTGATGATTATCAGATAATGTAAGAATTACTTACCTACGTCATTTTCAATTCCATATCCTTTTTATTAAAATTTACTGCAGTGAACATGACCATTTGATTTTTTTTTATATATATTACTAGAAAAGCACCCGAAGTGTGTAGCAATTTATTGCTTGGAAGCTAAATATATTTTTCCAAAAGCTTTTGATTCATTACCTATGTATTTTTGCAATATAAAATTTATTTACTCCTGTGGATATGTGATGGGTTACATTGCAAAACTCACGAGCTGAAATTTGAAAATTTACATAGAATTGTATAAATAATAAGGAAAAATATTTTTTAATGCTATTTCCACAATGTATTTTATGATCTGGAACGATTTCACTCACTGCAAACATTGTCAGTTGAAGTCATCAGTTGAAACGTTGGACAATGCTCGCGATGAGTGGAAACGGTCCTGATCAAAAAAATACATTTTGGAAATAATTACTATAAAATGTTTTTTTATTATTGAAAATATCTTTCATTTCCATCACGAAATGACAGTTAACACATTAAAAGTAATTAATGTATTGTTAAGCCATCGCGTAACTGTTAACCGTATGGTAAATTTAACTCTTTTTCAGAAAGCCATTGTTCTTCATCCCCGCCTTATCATTCCCGATAGTCTGGAAGCGCGTCGCACTCGAGAGTGAAGAAGATCTCCACCCTTCTGGAGCGCACGACTCGGACCGCCACCGCTTCCGCCCAGCGGGTCGCCGCCGCCCACCCTGCCAATAAATAATCACCATAATATACTACATCTTTATACCCTACTCTTCGTGCGGCGCGTAACAAACCGATGGGTCGACTGTTGTAATAGTTTTTCGACACCATGTTGATTTTTCATATCAGGGCGTTTACATATAGATATTAGAAAAAACAAGAATTTGAATTATCATTTTCATTTTATTTTGCGAATAATTTTCATGTAATATTAGTTTTCATATATTTATTTATCAGGATGTAAAATATTGGGGCTTTGATTTTAGTAGGGTAATTAAAAATTAACCGAAATTCTCTTATAAATAAATTTAGTAACACTAGTAAAATGATTACGTAATTAAAATGTGTCGCAAAATAAATGAGCTTGAAATATTATAGAATACTAACCAAAACCAGGGGTGAGTGACCAAACACGTGGAAGTGGGAAGATTTTGAACCATTCAAATAAGTCACAATTTTTTCTGTCTTCAAATCATTATGTATAATTAATTAAATATATCATAAAATCTATCTTCCTTGTAAAATAGAATGAGCTGTGTAAAATTGTTTTTTTCGACAAGAATTTGTATCAAAAGGTTGTAGGCAATATTTTAGTGTTACTGTAATTAGTAAGCTTATGTTGTTTCAAATGTTATAAACATAAAAATAAACGGCGTGATATTTTGTTTCGATCCTTAAGAATAAAATTCGTTACATAGACCAAAGTTAGCGTTCATAATTAATCTAATTTGAATGAATGAAAAATTAACTGTACCGAGGCAATCATCCATTGACCTATTCTAAGGTATTTCAAGAGTTGGAGAATTGTGGTCGTAGAATGGAACGAAGAAGGCGGAAATGCTGTCAACAACGATGCCTTAACGACATGCACGTAGGCTTAGATTTACCGCCCGGATCGTTTCAGTACTCGACAACCTTTTTTGCTATCGATAAAATCATTATTATTTAATTCAATTCCATATACTTCAGCGCCAAGAAGATAAGAGTGCAAGTAACACTTACAGTTTCACGGTGAAAAAATAGCAATGTATTTCAAATATATAAAAAATAAAATTTTGTACAACTAAAATTAATTGCTAATTTTTCATTGTGTTATAATAGAGTTCTGCCAAGTAAATGCCAATTCAATCAATAAACTTACAATTTCACTTAATGGAATTACTTACTCAATCCAAAGATTAAAAAATATATATAAATGGAGATATGTATTTTTGATATTCATTACACTAGTAAAAATTGGCAATCTGTATTTGTAAATAATCAACCGAGTAATTTTTGACAATATCTACTAGATAAAAAAAGACTGCTAAAAAGTACTTACCTCTCTTAATTGTGATCACCCGAAATATGTCGGCATTTGAAGCGATTGTTTATTTATTTTTTTTGATCATTCAAAACCACTCAAATTAAATAAAATTTCAGATTCAGTTTTTTAGGTAACGTATATGTGAGTATCTTCTTATTAAAGCATATATATATATATATATATATATATATTATCTTTGATGGAGAGTTATAAATAACGTCGTATTCACATCGTCGAGTCATTATTTTCATTTAAGTTACACATGCATTCTTTTAAAATAAAAAAAATATAAGATGTACATATATGTGAAATAATTGTTAGGATTAATCCTAAATGAACATCTATGAAATAAAATATTATTATTATTTCAAAAAACACTAAAAGGTTTGACATTTGATTTCAGATAAAAGACGAAAACACACAAATGAGTACGAAAACTGATGGTTGCAGATTTGAGTCTACGATACAAACTGACATCTCCAATTGCTTACGTCAAAACTTGGATGGTGAACTCCACAGCTATGGTGTAGTGATTCTTCTTTCGTTTCACAGATCTTTTGAGGTATAATGATTTTAGGTACGTAATTTGCGCTGATGTCCTATGGACGTGATAACTAATTCATTGACTATCATATAATTCTTCATATGAGTCAATATTTTGAATAGTCAATGTTATAACAACTATAATTTGATTTAAAATAATTAAGTGTTCTGACATTCAAATGTGCAGAGCTCCAATATTGTTTACAAGTAAATTATCCGCATGGTCACTGTCATAACGATCTAGCTAACGTCTAACTAATAAAAAATGACGAAATATTTTTTTATGAATTATTAATAAACCTACGTTGTTACGATAATAGTAAGTTTTAAAGCTTAAATCAAAATAGTTATTTTTGCTGCAACGTCGTAATTCCACTAATCCTACCGTATTGTGGTGCTTATAGTGTTTAAATTTGATATAATAAAATATTCAGACACTCGGCATATATTTTTGCAGATAATAAACATCGTAGAATGGAGCTAGGACAAGACTAGAAATTGTCTTATCGTTCTTTCTGTGAGCCACTTTTGGAACTACCGAAGAGTTAGTTTTTGACGTGACAACGTCTTATAAATCGATGAACGCCCGCTGCACGCACGAAAAAACATGACTCATTGTCCCGTTTGTCGCGTTACGCCGAAGGCAAGCGTGCGAGCGAGAGCGCGGATAAGCGATAGAGAGGCACGATTGGCCTACCGTTCGGATTGTGCCGCATCTATCTCTCTTCCACTCGATTGGTCGATGCGTCTGAGTAGAAAAGAGACAGCGGCAGCACACAACTTATACACCTACAGTACCTACACGTGATCTGTTTACAACTGTTTATAAAGTGAAGTGAAATGTTAATGTGGTTTTCATTGTTTATATTACAACAAAAATTGCGGCAATAAAGGTAATTAATTCTTGCATATTAAAAATCTGATTAACGTATAACAAATATACTTTTAACAATAAATTATCAACGATTTCTTTCGCAGAACCGCCTAAAGTCACACCATGGCAGACCAACCTGACGAACCTGTGAATCTCACGGATCTGCCACTATCGTCAAGGAGTAATGTACCCATGGAGGTGCAAGATGCTACCGCATCAAAAAAATTATAAATAAATAAATAAATGATAAAATAAATAAATAAATAAATAAATGATAAAATAAATAAATAAATAAATAAATGCTACCGCATCAAATAAATGATAAAATTATAAATATTATTATTTAATAATATTTATAATAATATTATATAAAAATATTAAAATTATAAATTATTTATTATACGGACAATAATGCTCCTTGATAATACCGCATCAAATGATGAAACATTCTTGAGGAATAGAAGAAAGTCTTCATGAAAAATATGTACAATTTCGATTGCGCATCAGATGTAAATAATTCAACAACGCTGAGAGGAACAACCATTGATTTGACTTTTTCGAGACACATTACAGTTGAAACACTCCCATTCATTTCCTACTTTTCCTATCACCGACCTATCTTTAACAGAATAACACAGATTGGAAGACGTTAAATATCACACATGTATAAAAGTTGTAAATAAATTGCTAAAAGCACATTGTTACTTGTAAATAAACTGTTCATCAAAGTAATAAACATATTTTAATTAATGAGTGCGAATAAAATATATCAATAAAAAATTGTAGATTTCATTTCAGTCCTTCTTCGTATCCATACAAAATAATGATAATTCAATAAAAATGATTCCATTTTATTCATAAAAGTATGCAATCATTTCATCAATGTTTTCTTATGACGTTGTCACGTTAAACTATCGTCCGTAAACCGACTTTACAGACAACCAATTTTTTACATCTATTTAATTTATTACATAAATCAATGCATTTGTGTCTGTACTGGGATTAGTTTCCATGTGCACCGCTATTGGGAAGGCTGTGTTAACTACTAGGTGACGGACCTGGCAAGATTTATTCCCGAATAATTACATCAGTAATTTAAAGAAGTACCTACACGTTCGATATGTTCGTAGTATGCTGCAGTATAGGTTGATTTACGGTTCATGGAAAAGTTAGGATATATACAATGTGCATCATCTGTCATGAAATTTTATTCCTAGAATATTACCGACTGTATATATTTTTTTAGATATAAGAATTAATTATTTCATTATATTGATACAAATTTCTGTAATATTTCGGAGCTTTTTCACGTGACTTATTATATATGATGGGACATAAGACGTTATGCCTGAAAAATGTATTGCTTCTGTCAAACTTATTTTCAGGCAATATTTAACATAAATATGTAAAAAATGCAAAATTTGAATAACACAATTTTTCTAACATCAAATGGTCAAACGGTTCATTCAGAAATATGATCGAATTGAAGAATTACTCTAGGTCTGTATTCCATTGTGTGTAAATTGGGAACGAGAAGCTTTTAAATAGTCACCGAATAAAACATGAATTGCACATTTCCGTCAATTTGATAATTATTTTCTTATGCCTCTAGAATGTTGTCCGGTCCAACGACTCTCCGAAGAAGTCACCGGGATTAATCGCTTTAATAAGTTTTATAAGTGTGAAATGGAAACGAAATTTAATAATAAAATTTAACCGTTTTTTGGTATTTTAAACACGAATGCGATACAAATAATTGAATATTTTTAGTTTCATATATAGTGACTTTTTGCCCTCTTTCGTTGAATGTTGATTCTACAGCCTTTCATTACTCGCATGAATAGTTTAACTTCTGGGAGAATCTCATGAGTAAATGCTCAAGAATTATTAACTAAACATGAATGGATCAAAACTTCTTTGGGAGTAGAAAAAGTTTATTAAAATTCATGTTCGCACGATTGTAAAATATTTGATACAGTATTAGAATTAAAAATATTGTTAAAAAATAAATTGCTTTTTAACCCATGGCTTCTGATTAAGTTATACTTTTATGTATTTAAGAAATACCACTGTGAGTGTTTTTGATGGTAACGTAAGTAAATTTACAAATATTCAGTCATTCAATCCGGATTGAATGTTATTTTTAAATTATAAGAATCACTCATTTCATATATTCAAAATAAACTCATTGAATTATCTCGAAGGGTTGTGAATGTTTGTATACTTCGAAAATATAATTCTATTTTTTTTTCGTACATTTATGTATTCAAGGCGCGGGATTTGATTCTCTATATTTCCAGTCTTTCAAGTACACTAATAAGTTAATTCGAGATTATCTGTGTATCCAAAGACTAGACGATGCTGACCTGTGAAGTCAGAAGTTTGCTGACAAAAATATGGAAGCATGATACAATTTTAATATTGTTCTGAACGTGTAAATTTATTTTAATATGAAAAACATGCCGCCAAGTAGTCGCGTTCGAAAATGCCAGCAAAAGACCCTTCACTTCGACACAATAATGTTTTTTGATAGATATACTGATTGCCGTTATACAGCAATATTTTGATACACTTATTAAGCCTGGTGGTAAATTTCATTAAATTCAGAAATCAAGTAGTTTTTTCCTTCAATTAAATTCACAACGAGGAGCGATACGGATATCATAATCCTATAAAAAATATTAAATTTCAGAAAACAAATTTCTCATGCTGGTGGCCAGTTCGGCGTCCGATTGATGACAGTTAAAAAATTGAAATAAAAACCTTTTCATATCAACGTCTAGCCGCAGCGCACTTGTCATCTAGAGATCGATACCCCTCCTCCCACTTTGAAAATAAAACTTAAAAAAATATCGTCACTTTATTTGTCAGGGTTATGTCTAATATTATATATAAGAAAAATATTTCAATTGCTCTTTGGATGCTATTAATAATTAGCTGCCCGAAAAAAATATAAAAAGATTGCATTTAAAAAAGGGAATTGTTTAATATTGACATGTATTATTATTTAAAGCAATTTTAAATATATATTTATAATTGTATTTATTATCAGTTAACTAAAAACCGATGTGAAAATTTTAATTGATTTTTGAGATAATATTTATCAAAGAATTCATGGAAAAGTTAGAAATAAAAACTGTTTAATTGTTATTTTTTGCAAAAAACTGGAAGTCGTTAATTACTCAAAATAAATTGATCAATCATTGAGAGTTTCGTGTTCTCATATGGAAATATAGTACAGAAATTTTTGTTAATAGTTGCCTTGCAATCTTGTCATTTGAAAACGATGTTTGATCAGCAGCAATTTTAGATTATATTATATTATACAAAACAAATGAATCCACTTTTATTCTGTTACATCCCTAAAAATTTTATTATAAATACCACACAAGTAGGCCTTCTTTCGACTGTATCTTTACCAATAAACGCATTTACACACCAAATCGGACTTCATTCTGTGACTGTTGGCTTACGATTTAGCTAAATCACCTTAGAGCAGATCTCTTGGCGGTAGGCGAAGGGAGGGCGGTTAAAGCGTATCGGAAACGGAAAACGCACCGCAGCGCATGCGCGACTCGAAAGAATTAGTCACGAGGATTTGGAATAATATTATCATTTTGGATTTAATTACGGTTATATCATGATCTTGAGCTTTTGATGCGCGGCAACATGTCGATGTCTGTTCAATAGATAAGCGTTACCTCATACATATAAGAAAGTTAGCTTCGTTAGGTAATGGTTTAAGTTAAGGTTTAAAAAAATAGTATTGAAATTGTGTTCTGTTCAGACGTTACTTTGAACCGTTGATATTGGCTTAAAATTAATATAGAGACAGCTGACATACATTACATTATGTATGTCTTCTTTATTGCAATAGACCATAAACAGTGACTCAACTTGAATGCAATATACATCGAAAGAATAAAAAAAAGTCAAATTATTTGTGGGCTGGGTAGAGTTGCGCGGGACTGATTTGTACCAAATATTGTGTACTTAAGAAAAATAATAAAACGTATATCAAATTTAGCAACTCTAATGAAGTTGGTATTATGTTTAGCTTCCTATTTATTAGTCATATGCTGGAAGCTAATCGCTTTAGACGAGTTTTTTGTCTCTAGAGAAAAATGTATTTTATAGCGATTCCCAATTAAATTATTATATTTTTTACATACTATGTAGTTAACCTTGGTTGCAATCAAGTCACTTTAACCCATATGAAGACACATTGCAACATATTTGGATAAGTATAACTTTGTTTTTGAATCGATGTTTTGTTTTAAAAACTGAGTGATATGAATAAAAACCGTGTACAGTGAATTCTCACATCAAAGTTTTAATATTTAAATCGAACAAAGTCTATTATCACAACTGATGTCTGTGACTATAACATTATTTGATGCATAAAAAAGCATTTAGAATAAAATGTATGCACGATCGGTGCTATGTCGAATTGAAATTTCCTCCGCTGTAAAAGAAGATTCATTCACGATTTCAATAACGCAAAGTAATTCTTTATTTTTAGGGAATAGTTTGAGAGAATCATGCATATATTTCGGTCGATGCAATACAGAGAATCGATATTCAATGTGAGTCATCTGAAAAGAAATATACAGATAGTCTTACATTGGTGTGGCAAGGAAAAATACAATTGTTGCATTTAAAGCAAATGGAATAACAAATTATACTTTAAACTGGCACGCCTTGATTAATGTATAAATAATAATTTGTATCCTTTTTTGTGTTAATTAGTCAGTGACAATTTACACAATTTATATGGGTTAAATATTAAATAGTATTTAAATTATAATATTATATCTTTAACCAGCCAATTCCTTTAAATTAAAAATACCACAGCAGGTAAAATCATATAAGAAAATGAAAAAATCAAAAAAAATATACAAAAATATTTGAAATCAACCTGCCATCATTTGAAATATGAATAAATTACAATAGCCTGGATCGGGGGTGATTAACAATTTGTACAGCAATATTTTTATAAGAATGCAAACTCCATCCGGCAGAAGGTGGTTTTATATTCGTCACAGCTATGTTCAGTCACGGGTATTCAAAAATATACAATCTATTTCGGCTTTCATCAATCTCAAATTATTCTCAAATCACTCAAATGAATTATAATCTGATAGTATTTGATTCATTTCTTTGATTTATCTAATAAAACTAAACTTTACATTACATAGTTATAATACATATTATAATTATATTTTAATTATACCATTCAACTCTTTTATGCACTGTCAATTGATTTCAAAATGCACAGCACCTTTTAGAATAATAGTTTTCCTATTTTGCCAGACGTGTTATGTAAATATAAATATAAATAATCCTCGTCATTCACAATTAAGTGATTAAATGTGTGTTATCTTTTTTTGGAATAAAATAAGTAAATTTGCCTTTTAAAATGTTTCAGAACTACAATCTACTAATCTTTATAAGTAATGAAACGTATAAAGAATGCTCCTTCAATATTTTTCGTCATTTACACTTGGATTTAAGACTGATAACCGAATGATAAAGGTTCATTGACCACCAATTTGCTGCCGATAACAAGTGTCCAAAGGTAAAGAGCATATTCATTCATAAAATTCCTATCAAAGTATATACATATTAATTCAAGTGTTTTTGAGAGTGCTAATTGATTTACCTGGGGTATAAATAATAAATCATAATTAATCCATTAAATTTTTTATCAATTTTTAAAAATACAAAGTACATACCGAAATTTAATGTACGATGACGCAATGTCTCTTTTTTTTTTAATTTAGAAAATTTTAACGATTTTTTTCTTACAGTTCATGATTCAAATTTATGATTTGGCAAAAGCTTGCATTCAATGGTTCAATACTACTTAAAGGTATTAACTATCACTTAAAGATATCAAGGCATGTTATTAAAAAAAAATCTGATTTATAAAGACCGTTTTGAAATCAAAAGATCATATGTGTTTTAATGTAATATTTGAATTTCATGCTGTAAACATATTATTATATTATATATTCCATGAAATAATAATGTATTTTACAAAAATTTTGCAGGCACCCTAAAAATGAACTCTGTTACCTCATAATAAATTTATTTAGTGAATGTCATTATGTTGTGTTTTCATATATTGTAATAGATTTAAATGTGCTTATTAAACTTGATGAAGAGAACTAGAAATCAAATAAGATATACATTTACTCAAATGTCATTGTATAGAAAAAGAGAATTTAATCAAACTGATAATCAACTAGTCATGACAAGTTTATTGATATTTTGTAAAAAATTTGATGTCGTAATTGCATCGAGTAATTATTTTGAAAATTAATTTAAATAAAACTTATTTAAAAAACATTTTTGAATATTGAAACAATTAAGGAAACATCGAATAGATAACCCAAAAGAATGTTAAATTTTGACAATAGTTTTGAATCAAGTTTGCGGAGTCGTTGCCTTTTTTCATTTATGAACCAAAATTTTCAGATGCAGCGATTGAGATCTTTCAACGTGCAAGATATGGGAAGAAATGGGCGCCACGAAGTCTGGCAATCGTGTTGTACGATGGCTGCATCTATCAAGCGTTGCATAAAAAGATCGCTTCACTGCACTTTGTCTGCGGACGTGTCTGCTGCATTCATTCTGATAATACACATAAATGCTTGAATTTAAAAGGGGAGATAATTGATTCTCTGTGAAGTAAGCTAAAAAAAAATTTTTTCTGAATATTTCTGTGCGCTTAAAGATTTTGTAATTGAACATTAATATACCAATTTAATCAAACTGAATAGTCGCGCAACCAATTTTATGACGACACTTTTAATAATAAATATTATATACACAATAATAATGTTTTAAAATGTGATTTTAAAAGATGTATTTTGCTTTTAAATATAAAAACATAATTTTTATTCTATTTATCATTTTAATTTTATAGTCCCGTATTCCTTAAATTGTTTCATTGATGAACATTAAAATATTTATTATCATTTTAGCATAACGTTTTAAATTACCTCTGCGTTAAGTAATAAATTTCTTCTATGCCCAGGGCTGTCAGACGTGTCGATTCGAGACGGAATTTTTGCTTTTACACCGGTAAGATTACCGGTTGATACCGGTATCTCAGATGAGAATAATCTGTATATAAAAAGTAACTAGCTGTATTTTCATATATATGCTGAGTATAGATTTTTTTATGAAATTATTTACTTCTCATGTGTCTATACTAAAATATATAAAACGAATATAACTAAAATAAACGGCAGAACTAAATTACCAAAGAGTTTTTATTTATATTTCGATCACCTATATGGATTAGATTATTAGTTTATTTAAAATCGTGTGAAAAAATATTTATGAGAATAGAAATATTTTTTTCCATAAGGCTTGGAAAATTTTACGATTGTCAAAAAATATAAAAATTTTGGTTTTAACGATCTTATTTTCTCATTATATATTTTTTGTGTAATGAAATGCTAAATATTTCAATGCGTAATTTAATTAGTTTGTGCAACCCTGTTTATAGTTCAAATATAAGAGTATATTTATCGAGTTTTCTTAAGCGTTTTTGAATACTTACTTTTATCTTTCGCAAAGAAACATGTATGATTATAGCACTATTTATCTTCTAAATATATAGAAGGGTATTCTCTCATCTCGAATCTAAGGAGATGTATTTACATTGCTGAACGAACGATAACTACAATGAAATATGGGAGCAACAAAAGATTTTGCAACCGGATGCTGAACAAGATATTTTATATGAAAGCTAAAGATTCATATGCTCTAAGCAAGTGGGCTAGTCGTTGCATTATAGGTTTGCGATAGGAGTGGTCCAGGATACACGAAGACTGGTTGAGTGAGGCAGGAAGGAAATTGTTTTTCAAACAATATACATTTCCGAAAGTCGTTACAACGCGAATTCCGTTTGTCTGTACTGTACCTTCAAAACAATAATGTGTAGCGCTTATTTCGTATAATTTATCGTCTTGAAAAAGTTTGTATAGTCTTTGGTAAGCTTCAATCTCGTATTTTTTTATGTAGTGCGAATCATTTCATTTCAAAAATGGTCAGATTCAGGCTTACAGTTTTTACTGATATTATTGATTTCTTGCATAGTTTAAAAAACAAATAATTACTATTATATATAATTACATTATTAATAATTACAATATATTATAATTAAGTTTATAATAGATAATATGAGATGATATATTTCTAAAAATCACAAGGTATTGATAGTATGTAATAAAATTAGTTTTTTTTATTATTTTTATACTCTGTTCCCACAGTAGAGCAATATAGTTCCCTTGATTGATTTTTATCAAAAAAGCCTTTTCATGAAAACTGCTTGTTGTTCAGTTGCTCATTCGTTTTTTTTTTTGAAAAGGACATGTAGAGGGCTAAAACAGGATCAGTGGTTTTTGAGATAGAAGAAATGGTGGGGATTTTTTGTAACAATAGAACCTTCTTTAACTTTGAACAGAAATCCTTATATCGTTTGATTTTTTCAAATTATTCGCTCTGCAAACGGAAGACAAAGGAAAAAAGTGATAATTTAATAAATACACACCTTTTTCACAACGTGAAATTTTAATTATTGCAGGTTATCCGCCCGTTAGCATGAACAACAGCGTTAAATGATTATATATTTGACATATTATACCCAATGTGACAATCTCATGAACGAACAGAAGTTCGACCACACTCGATTTTATCTGATCGCACATGTTACAATGTATACATGATCAATAAACGGTGATAAAAATCATAAACCATAAAAATAACTGAATTATAAAACTCTTATTGAATATCTATCAGCATTTTTTACTTCATGAATTCAACAACGTTTTAGAAAATGTAAACGAATAGTTTTCAATAAATAAAACCAGTTAATGCTATTTTTCGGAGCATTTTTCTGCAAATCTTAAAAAAAGATATTTTTCGTCTTTTTGTCGTCAATATTTTCTTGCTTGCGCAATTAATTCGATTCCACATTTTTTTTGCTGTCGGCAGAAATAGCTTATTCCTTATGCAACGCTGCGGAGTTTTTTTTTACATTCAATATTAATTCAAACATCACCTCTTTCCTTTCGCATTTCTGATAAATTCAGAAAACTTTACAAATATGGGCAATTGTACCGCATTAAGCATTAAACAATGGCTTTGACTTTTTTCAGAAGCCTGTTCGACTGCAGGAGATGATTAATTATGCGCGTTTTATTAACATATTTGTTTACATTTAAATTGGACGTATCTAGACAGACACATCAAAAATCACTTTATTTGTGACGTATATGAAAATAATACTTAACGTAATTATGAAATTTGGTTGCTGATAATTATGGAAACTTTCAAATGCTTTGTAACTTACGATCCGACTTTCAACATCTTGATGCATTCTATCACACGTATGGAATATAATCGACAGATAGAACCACATCAAAACACAAAAGATCAATACAAACTATTTTATCAATAAATTTTAGAAATGAAAGCCAATACCTGTTTTAATCATTTGGCTGCCACAAAAAAAATACGTCTGTACCCAGCACGCCAATTATAATTTGCAATGAAAAAAAGTGAATTTTGCATTTTTTTAAATTTATTTAATATGCAGAAACAAACAACAAACTCACCAATTGTATATTGTTATATCATAAAAAAGCAAGTTTTCTTGACGAGTTTTGAAGAAAATTGCTTTTGGTAACCCTGGAACATCTCTCAAGTGAAGGTTCGAACACTCGTCACAAATCACGAAAAATCGATGTAGAAATCCATTTAATTTATCGTTAAATGTTGTTAAACGTTTCTCAAATATATATCAGTGTATGTTCTGTTAAAAAATCATTTAAATAGAAGGAATATTTATGGAGGAAAATACGTTTAAAGATATTGACGAGATATATTGTCTCAGGCAGCCATCCGATTAAGCAAACAATTAAACCTCTTTTTAATGAGCCTATTTTGATGAATCAAATTTTATTTTTTATGTATATTTTAACAATCTGAAAAAAATAATTTTTACATTAGTTCACCTAATATTAAATTCCATAATAGCCCACCCATTTAAAATAAATAACTACTTCTAGTGTCAAATTATTCATTGATTGAATTGGCATTCACTTGGCAGAACTCCATTATAACACGGTGAAAAAATAGCAATGTATTTTAGTTCTACAAAATTATTTTTAACAAATATGGTTGATAGCTATTTCGGCTCACGCCATCGTCAGAACTACTATAGACACTATAGATAGTTCTGACGATGGCGTGAGCCGAAATAGCTATCAACTATATTTGTTAAAAATAATTTTGTAGAACTAAAATACATTGCTATTTTTTCACCGTGTCAAATTATTCATTTAAATTCTAACGATATTTTTTTAATGTAAAAACTTTTTACCAAAAAGTCATTAGGCTGTATTGTTAATAAAATTATCGCTTATAAAAATAACTTGATATTGAATAAGCTTATATATACATCGTCTAAATAAATTGTACTACATTTTATAGTAAGAATTACATTGTGTTTGAAAATCTAAGCAAATATTAACACACTGTAATCTGCCGTCTCAATAGGCAAAACGTTAGCAGTCAGTAGGTATATCTCTAAGTAAGTCTCTCTCAATTATGCTTACTTCGAAATACAGAGCTTAATTCAAGATATGCTAAATTATATCGTATACTTAAATTATTGCATTATCATTATCAGCATATATCATTTTAAAAAAATGTAAAGTAGAGTGGAATGTGTAATGTTTGAAAGCATTCCCTCACTGACTTCCACGTCTAAAGACCCTGCTTACGAAGTGAATGAGTTACTGTTTATTTATATTTTTGTTTGAATAATAATTATTAACAAGCCCTGCATATTATTAATTATTTATGCGTTGTGCTGATTATTGTAATTCCCATAAGCCATTATTGCGAAGAAGATAAAAAATCCCTTGAGATGGTAGGTACTTCGAATTTTTATATCAATCGTAGGCATGTCAAACTTTCTCGTTGAAGTTTTTAACTTGGAAATGAGTCGATATAGACTGCAGGATTTGACTAATTTATATTTCTAATATTTCTTATCTTCAGATAACTTATTACGCTGATTCTTGATTGAATATTCTAATTTTCACAATTAAAGAGAAACGTTTATGGTTTCCAATTCGACTATGTTGTCTATTTTTATGTATAATATTATCAATTATTGAAATAGACTTTTTGTTAATAAAAATATTCACTTTTAATATGTTAACTGACACCAAAGAGGCAATATAATATATATAATAAACCGTAATTTAAAACACTGTTCTACAATACATATATTATCAGGATCGGTTTTGTACATAGCGTCCATTATCACCTTTAAAAAAACTTTAAATACTGACGGCGGTATTTTGCCATTGCAACTGAAAACCTATATGAAATTCAGCAGTTTAAGAAAAATAATGCCTTAAGTAAACCAAATTTATTAAAAATATATTTATTATTACATTTTATAAAATCAACATTGAGTACACAATATTTTGTTCATAATTTTCACAAAAGAGATGTTGTTTATCTTTTTCTATTTTGCACAAAATTGTTTTATTTTATATGGAGTCATAACAAGTAATATAATTGTTCTGTATCATACAATATATTTAATTTCAGTTGATCCAAATTCATAAATAATAAATGAGTATTAAAAAAAAAGGTGGTTATCCTTTTGATAGGAACATTCGAGAATATTTGATATGTCTAGTTTATAAAAAACACATACAAATCAACATTCTTTGAAGAATGTAAAACAATAAACTTGGATATATATTTTAAATATTATAACAGGAGTAAAATTAAATAAATTCATTTTATTATTTTGTCTGTATTGAAGGACAGCTGTTTAAATTGAAGTATGTTTTATATTAGATTGTGAAAAATATTCATCAATAGAATGCATAATAAAGTCAGTTAGCGTTTGACAACTTCAAGCAAACGTTCAAAAAACATTGAACACGTTTTTGCACGCTTCCTTGCAAAAATGTTAAAGAAATCCATATTGATCAATTCTTAAAATTTAGACAGAGTGAAAATATCATTCTTGGTGATTTATTGAAAATTTTAAGTAAGAATAAGTCATGATGTCTCCTATAAAAATAGAACATCCTTTGAAAATCTTCCTGGCCGCTACTAAGAAAGTCCTTAACTATTTATTATTTTCTCATATTTTTAAAACAACATTTTTGATATAATCAGCTGCAACATTTTCAGAGTCTTACAGTTTTTGTATGAAGTGTTATACAGCTTTCATTACTTCTGACCAAGCCGGATGCTTCATCAGAATTTTATAGGAGTCATCGATCATGCGAGAGAGTGGATAAACACACAAGAAAGTTTTTTTATGTTTGAAATACATATTTAGCTAAAGAATACTGAAAAAAATCCAAAAATCTGTTCCTGGAGAAATATTCTTGAAAATAGCCATACCAAGCCAATGATCATTTTTAAACATAGCTGTGTGTATAATTTAAATAAGAAAAACTCGAAATTCACATTAAATATATATATTTTACATATATTATTTTCGACCACCTTTAGAGCGTTGACCGTTACTTATTGATGAAAATGAATAATGTTTTCAAGAAAACAAAAAACACATTTCTAGTATAATACTGTTTTCACAATATATTTTATGAGGATTATCAATGATTGTATCTATAGATATAATGATAATGCTCATGATAACCGAAACAGGTCCTAAAAATGTGCTTTTATTGTTTAAAGTATCATTTTTGAGGTGAAAAATTCATTAAAAAGAAGGCATCATATTTTTACAGAAACGAACCCAGTTTTGAGCATTATAAAAAAAGCAAATTTGATTCTGCAATGAAGCGAATTCACTTCTTATTCCGATGTTCCCGATCAATTCTTACAGGAAAGGAATTTGGTAAAAATATGATCAACACATTTTTTCAGTACGATTTCATAATATAGTAATTGGGATCACAAAATTTTGGGTGTAGAACATTTTATTTATATACACATATATGTCAGTATTTAGCAACCTAAATGCATTGGGGATTCGCAATATGGGTCATTCAAAATACTGGACAATTGTGCTACTGAAATAAAACTAGTATCTATTATATGTTTAAACAATTTTATTTGCGAGCTATGCTGCAGTGATATACTCACAAACATATCATATAAATATTAGGTAGAATTAAAAAATAATTACATGAAGTTTTTTTAACCAACCGATAATTTTAATATATCTTCATTTACAAGGCATGCCACCAAGTGTCACGCGTGGCATAGGTTGCCTACCTATGATAGTATGTGGACTATCAAAATTGATATTTTGCTGTACTGCAATATCATATATTGAAGCGTTATGACACAATTTGATGTGGAAAAAAAAACACTGGCTGTCACAGTAATCGTTTCATCTGTTTGTTTTTAGTTTTGTTGTAAGTTGTGAAATACATTATGAACATACATTCTCTTTAAAAGATATAATGTGTTTATGTGTTTGCAATGACACATCAATGAAATAGATGAAAATATAATATTACACATATTTTCAAAATTTTGATTTAATAATTTAAATAATCATAGTCAAAAGTTAATATAATAAAATTTTATATTTATGAAAATGTGAAACTTCAATTGAAAGGATATAATTATATTTAATTATCGATATATCGCAAAAAATTGCTAATGTAAAATTAACATTTTTATTTGTATTAGACGTGTTTATAAAAATGAATATTGAAAAACAGCAAGTAGTATTTTTGTGTGTCTATTTAACGATATTATATTTATTTTTAATCATAAATCGCTAGAGTCTAACTTAACTTATATTTATTTTCTAATATGGAAAAATTATTGTTCCTTGCTCAATGTTCAAACAATGTTAAATGAGACAAAATTTGAATTTTCATTTAAATATCAGATAGATATGAGATTTCAGATACCCTTGTCATTTAAAATATTAAAAGTATAATTCAATTATTTTTCGTAGTATCCAACTAATAATGAATAGTTAGTGTTTATGCATTCCTTGTTTGCGCATATATTAGAATGTTTTGTGACGGACGGTAAGCTCAGAAGTGCTTCCATAAGATCGTTTGTATATTCCTCTTTTTGGAAGCTCGAGACCTTGTCAATAAATGGATTGACTGACAGGGCAAAATCTGGAAGAAAAAAAGGTATGAAAAGAAATATTATATAATAACACTTTGATATAATTTGGAAATAATTGTAAGGTTAATCTGTTAAGTGCTGGAAATTTAACTCTTTGGATGACATCAGTATCAACAATAGATAAACGAAAAATCATTTAATACACTGTTTTATTATTTTTTATCTGAAAGCTTAAAAAATAACAATTATTTAAGTTTTGTGTTTTTTTTGGGCTGCCACACAAAAATAAAAGAAATTGTAATTGAAAATTTTATGTCTAATATTACATTTTATATTCAAATAATTCGAGGGTGATGACAAAAGAATCCATATATTTTCAAAATATATATATATTTATATTGATGAAGTCCTGCGACAGTTGCTCCACTCGAATGTGAACACTATGAGAATGGTGCGAATTAAAAAAAAATGGAAATAAGTTAAAATTTCGTCGATGACTCTGATTTTAATTTATTTTAAAACTCTATATACCTCCATAAACGTTCGCCTCTAAATACTAAAGCAAGTAATATACGATTGAATACATATTCATTTTTTCTTCTATTGAAAATAAGCGAGTAAATTGGACGACGTACGTATATCTTTTGTCAGTTGTAACATATCGAAAGTAAAAACTTGTTTTTTTTCTTCTAAAAATTAACATAGAAAACTGCTCCAGATCGATTTGATTTTAAAAAAATTAGCTACAAATTGTGTCAAATAAAAAAGATAATAAATATAATTGATTTTCAATAAACGAGTTGATAAAAAAGTTATTTTATTATTGTGATTCAATAAATCAAATAAATGTACCTTTAAAATCCTCCATTCCTGTATAAAGAAAGTCTTTATTCCTTATTTCTATTTTAATATTTTTAAAGCCAACTTTTTGAAGAGTTTCAGTATATTCGGCAATAGGGTTTCGGGCATTTTGAAGTTTTGGTATGTGGCAGTTTGCATTTTTCATAACATCAAACCATTCAGGATGCATCATCAGTATTTTATAGGCGTCGTAAATGGGATGGGAAAGTGGAAAGATAAACAGGCATCGTCCTCGAGGTTTCATCAGTGAGTAAATATTCTGCATCAATTTGCTGTAATTGTGGAAAATAAATGCTGGACAAAAAATATTTGATTTGACATCAAATTCTACGGAGGACTCTCTAAAATGATTTAAGCACTTTCTCGTTTTATTGATTGAATTGGCATTAAGTTGGAAGAACTCCATTATAACACGGTGAAAAAAATAGCAATGTATTTTAGTTCTACAAAATTATTTAAAAAAAATATAGTTGATAGCTATTTCGGCTCATGCCATCGTCATAACTATACTTAAACTAACATTTGCTTATGTATATATAGATGTGCATAAAAGGTACACAAAACATCTTCTCTCCTGTTTTAACGGCCTAGCGTGTTACTTTCACAAAATAAAACTAAATTTTCAAAAATTGTAAATGAAACAAAAGGCGGCTATGACAATAAGTTTACATGTGGGACGGAAGTGGTCATTACGGAATCAAATCAGACCCCCCACCCCCGTAATAGGCTGGACTAATGGGAATACTATTATATTAGTTTGTTCGTTAAGAATCGTTTGTGATAATTGATGTCTATTGATTTCCAGCTGTTCCAAAGCCGTCATTCTGCTACCCTTACTACAAATATGCAAACATTTAGGCGCTGAGTTTGAATTTATATTATGTAATTCCTTAATAACGTGATTAGCGAATTGTGAATTTGTTTTTTTACTGTTGAATGATCTTACATGTTCCTTAGCTCGAGTAGATATACTTCTACCTATCTGTCCGATATAAACGGATAAACATGAGCCACAGGTCATTTTATAAATACTTTCTCGTTTAATTTATGTACGTTTGCTGTACTAACTTATGTATGTAAGTCACTTACAGTTAAAAATAATTTTTGAACAGTCGTGGCGATGTAAATTTCAGCATTATTTGTTACTCACGGCCCGGGTTCAAGTACACCCAGTCCTTTTTTTACACGATTTTTTTTACGCGAATTCGATTATAGGCGATTTTTTTCGACGGCACCGCTACATTTTTTAAGTGCTTCACTCGTTTTTACGCATTTTTTCCCCCAAATTTGTTTTAAAGAAGATATTTATATATGATGCTCGGCATGTATATTTCATTATTTTTTTAAATAAAAAAAATATGTGTATTTTTGAAACTTAATTTTGTAAAGCATTCCATTTTTTTAAATACACATACAATTGCCAAACGTTGACAAGTGTATCGGATATTATGCGAATTTATATTTTAGGGCGTGTAAAGAAATATAATGCAATTGCGTGAAATCATTTTTTTACGCGCCTTTTTCTGGAACCAATGTATCGCGTAAAAAAATGACTGGGTGTATTCCATCACATGAGTCCAACAACACTGATAATTTAAATTTGCAATAAAACTGAACAATTCAAAATTGATACCAAAATTCTGTCGATATCGTGAGTTGTTAAAAATTACCATTTATTTTAATCAGATAAAAGGTATTCTTTCAAATTAAAATCAGTTGAAAAATAATTTAAAATTTTGTGGCAGTATTTGGAAGTGTGATTATATTTTAACGATGCCTGCTAGAGAGGAGTTATTTGTTTTATTTCCTTTCAGAGAAAATGATCATTCTGCATATTAAAAGTAGGAAATATTATTTGCTAGAGATACTCTATAAAATTTTTACACGTGCTCAGAGGAGATAGCAAGCAATCATTGTATTGATAGAATAAAAAGGTTAACACGATACAGGTAAATGTGTTTACTTATCGAACGAAACGCGCAATTATTATCATCAAGTTATTTAAATTAGTTTAAATAAAATTCTAGATGCTGTATTTAAAATTTACAAGTTGGACTGCGTGATTTTTATGTCTTTAGTTTTTGATAAAATAAAATTTTAATAATTACCGTAATAAACTGATTTTTACTTCATATTGAAAGTTTTATAGCGTCAAAGATTTTATACTGAACTAGTTAACAATTTATATCAACGTGATTCTGGCGTAAACTTGAATTTACTACTTTTCAGTTAATCATTACCATTTTATAGTATTTCAAAGTGTGTATTTAAAAAATGAAAGTCCTAAACATTAATGTGTGAATAAAAGCTCCAAATCTTTATAGAGAATCTCATTTTCGTCAAAAATATTCCGTAAACAATCATTTATTAAAATTGTATGAACTATATCAAATGAAAGATGGCTAAACTGAAATAATATTTTTTAAAGAATACTCACTATTGGTCCTCCACCCAATGAAAGCAATAAAAAGATGTAATGAAATCAAATTTATCAATGAAACTTTCTTTAAGCTTGTCAGCAATGTTCATCACTTCGAATTTCACATTCGACCCATAAAAGTTATGCGATGCAAAGTTGATCATACTTTCAGCTTTATCAATTGCTGTGACGTGAATATTTTTGGAAATATAATCAAGTAGAATTGTTGTTGTCACATATCCGTCACCGCAACCAATATCTAATAGTTCACAACTGTTCGAAGAATGTTGAAACTTGTCTCGAAATTCCTTCAAAATGTCTTCTGAATCATATCGTTGTAAGTTGTTAGAGTTGTGGTAAAGAACTGGGTGATTCATATTTAGTTATTTTAGATTATTTCAATCTGTAAGGCAAAATGAAAGCATCAAAAGTTACGAGAATTACAATTCCTTAAAAAAAAAAAATGATATAAAATAGGCTCTCCTTTAATTGATAAAACAGAGAAAACAAATAATTTATTTATTGAATTGGCATTCACTTAGTAGAACTCCATTATAACACGGTGAAAAAAATAGCAATGTAATTTAGTTCAACAAAACTATTTTTTAAGACATAGTTGATAAGCTGTTTTGGCTCACGCAATCGTCTAGTTCTGACGATGGCGTGAGCCAAAATAGCTATCATTCATATCTAAAAATTCTATTTTGTAGAACTAAAATACATTGCTTATCTTTTCACAGTGCTACAAACAATTTAATTGAAATAGTTTATTTAAAATAACCAGTTAGTTTAAGTTATTAACTTAGATAACACATAACAATTTGTCGATACTGAATATTATTATAAAAGCTAACCCAAAGCATTAAAATTAACAAGAATGTAAATATTTATTCTACAATTTTCATGATTATGTACATAGAATCAATTGAATTAGAGTATACTTACAGAATCGATTTGGCTAAAAACGTACTAATCAATTGTAAAAATGACTTAATTAATTCAAAATATCTTTTGCAACCATGTAATTTACTAATATCGATTTTTCGTTGTTATTTACTATTTGGTTACTAAAGAACTACTGAACTTAAAGAGAATGTGTCATATTTATGCACATTATGGATAGTATCATACATTTATGTATACTTAAAATGGGGTGAATAGAGACACCTTTTCTCTTTATGATAATGTATTTTACACGTGCCCCACATTTCAGACGTAAATGGCTTGAAACTTTTTACCATGGCTCTACCACACAATATTGTCATTTTTTAAAAATATTTATTGTCATTATTAAAACTAAGTCATTTTTTGTTGGATATCTCTATCTGAATTGCATTGATTTGAAGAAAGCATGGTTTCACTTACGTTTAGCCAAATAAAAGTTTATGAGTAGTCAAAAAGTAACAGTGCACAACCATCAAAATCTAGCTCATTTGTTTAAATTTTGACAAATAATTTGAGTTGAAGTGTCTACATTCGAGTAATGACATATTTCACTGTCAAAAGATTTTTTAACTATAATATTTTCGTTGGAAATTTTGAATTGAATACTAAGGTAAGTGTTCAATTTCAATTCTTCCTGTTGTCTCTATTCACCCAATTTTACGGGTAAATATATATACATAATATATATCAATTATATTATTATCAAATTGTCAAAGCAGTGATGACACTTCATAATATTAGAGCATAATAAATAATATTGTATTGCTAATGACCTTATGCCTTAACGAGTTCATGTGGTATATGATGATTGTCTGATGTAATTAAATATCATTATTTATAAAATAACTTTCTAAATTCATAGTATGTTATTTGTTTTGTATTTATTTGAATAGCGGAAACGCTGAGCAACGTTTACAAAAAAGAATTTAGTAATTTAAAAATATTACCTACGATTGGAAACCTGTGAAATAATAGTTAAAATTCTTAATTATTATGTGGTATTTTTTGTTAGGTTGCCATATATTCCTTATTGGAGGTGGGTGTGCTAAAATCGTCCAGGGACACTGAACTCTGCTAAATGTTTAACGTGGAAACCTTAAAAAGTCAATTTTATTGATTTTTAATAGGAAATATTCTCTTAAATGATCTTAAGTGATCTTCAACTCCCACAGTAACAACAGATAGCTCAAAAAGCACACAATGACGTCAATAATGGCGGCTGCCATCAAATATAAAACTTGTATATATTCCTTGGCTATTGTCATGAGCCCCTAATTCAAAAGCTTAATCAAATATATTAATGGAATGCAATTTAAATAACTTTTATAACGCATTTAAGCTACTCTTTAAAATATAAATTTGTACAGTTTACTTCGCCGTTTAACCGCTTATTGCAGTTTTATTAACGAACATAAATTGAGCACGCCATTATATGATTGTAACAATTATTGAAAGTATATTATAATGATTGTGAAAAATATTTTTAGCGGCCATTACCAGTTTTGCTCGCTATGAGCATTGCCAACTGATGAAAAATATATCATACCCGCAATTTTATGGAAAAATCATAATAGAATTCGACAAAAATTAACGATATACTGATAAATTATTTCTAATGTACTATAACAAATGAATTAAGTTTTAGATAATGTAAACTGTTTTGTGGTACATAATAATAATCATATGCGATTTTGCCTGCCTTCAATTTATATATAATATAAAACAGTATTTATCCTTGACAATATATTTGTAAAAAAGTGGTTTCTTTTTTACAATATAAATACTGTGGTTGTGTTTTCAATAGATATCTATTTATGAAACCAATAACTGGGTGATTTAATTTGTATGTTGGGCGGCAGGCATTATTTCCTTTACAAGAAATCTCCCGACGGGGTCAAATATTACAAGCATTGCGGTAATTGTTTCAAATAGGTTGGATTTGACCCTTTGGCCCAAACCGCAACTCATCGTTAGGGCTATTACGCCCAAAGGAAATGCGATGACCCAAACGTATAGGTTTTGTTTTTACAGGATAAAAATGAAGTCTAACTACCCCAAAGGTTGATAAATTTACTCAAACTTTCATAGCTATGAATAAATAATAAATAATATAACGCTAACTGTATGAAGAAAATATTTTTAATAAATACAATATGTTTTTGTAATACGCTGTATAGTTAATTTTGAAAAAATACGTTGCATAATGCAGTAATCAATTGAAATAAAATTTTGCAAATGACTTCAGGCATCGCTAAGTTTTGACACTTTTGTGCTTATTGATTCTTATAAGCCAAGCATCTAACAAACAATCTTTTTTAGTAATTTTCATCGCGGAATGTCCAATTGTACATCTTCTTATTATGATAAATAATTTTCTGTAATAAGACATTTAATCCATCGCAGGATTAAACAACTCCCAATCTGTCTTAACTAAAATAGACTCTTTATTCATTACCATGATATACTTGGAAAGAATCAACAATACAAAGTACGCCTAAAAAAACATTTAAATTGTTGAACCAATTTAAATAATTCATAAGATGAAACACTTATCCAGTGATTTTGTATTTGTCTTTTTGTTGTATGAAAAATATTTTTCCGCGTAGTAATAAATTTCTTCAAAGGAATCCGCAAAAACAACGCAACACCTGCTTGTTAATATGCAAATTCACCATCAACAGTTGTTTTCAACCATTAATCGTTTTACAGAGCTTGCATATCATTACCCACTTTGTATGCGTAGCTTTAAAACAACTCAGCGGTTTCAATATACGTATTTTTACAATATAGCAATGAAAACAATAAAACCAAAATACAAGTGATCGATCCGATTACGTAGGAATAAATGCACGCAAAAAACAAAAGACTGAGCAGGTTCTGTTCACATGGATTCATAAAAAGTGTATTCACACGTACGCCCGTTTTAATGCTGTGGTGAAGGAACATCTCGAAGTAAAGTTTCTGTCGACTAAAGCCTCAGTAGCGGTTGTCCTTTTGAAAATCACTACGAACAAATATTTTAATTACTCTAATATACTATTAATTCTGCTGTTGCTCTTTACGGTTGCGAGTCATGACACGTCGCAAAAGTTCAAAAGATTATTTTCATCATGGAAGGCCGTTAAAATAAGCAGTGACTGTAAAAAAATAATTTAATACAAGGTGAAAAGAGTTAATGAATGTAGCTGAGTGGCGGATGTTATCGGCTTTAGGTGCAGTTTCACGGGCTCAATTGCTAATACGAACAGAATTATAAATTATTTGTTTTTTTATTTCTTTATTTGTCATTGCATTTATTAGATTTAAAATGTTTTGAATCGGTGATTTAAACAATTCGTAGCCAAATTACTATATCTATTCAAGATACCAGTTCTAATGTTATTTGTTTGCGATAAAGCCATTTTGAATTGAGCAACACACGCATCTCGTCATAAACTTGTATTGAGATAAATACTTCAATTTGTCAATATGCCCGATATTGGGAACAAATAAGGTTAGAGATTTTTATTCTTGCTTGAACCCTGTTTGAGCGAATGACCTGATAAGATATGAACATACTAGTAAAGTTATTTCAAAAGTGCTCCCAATAAGGCGAGAATGAATGTAAAACATATTTTATAGTCCCTAGATAAAATTGAATGAAAACACAAGATATTTTTTTTTTATGAAATTAAAAAAGAATCATTATTATCTAGTAACCGTACGTCAATGCTTATTGCATAATGGACACGTACTTACGCGCCAGATTTACATCTTTTTTGTGTTTAGTAAAAGAATGGGTAAAACATTTCATGTATCTGAAATACTTTCAATTCTCATTATAATACATAAAAAACCATGTTTTGGTTTTCACTTCGGTATGAATTTGATTTGCAAATTATCGTCGGTACAACATTTTTATACTGAAAATTATCCTGGCTATGTGAGGCTCTGACCGCTAAAATTATAGTAGTTATCTCATTAAAATAATGTATCATCATTCTTTACCAACAAGTGTATTCAAGCGAAATGAAATGAATTCATACAAATGATCGATATATATATAAGGTTTTAAAATATTGCATTTTACTCATTCAAAACCTCTACGCATTCATAAAACGGTGATCTTAGAGTTACACAGCTAGTTATCGACAAGTTACGCAGCAGACAATTTCACCTCCGAAAGAAGGTTTGTATGCTTTTACACGAGAAAAGAAACGCCGAATGTACTCGTTAATTGGAGAGTTTTTAAGGTTTAATAAATAACTACAAACGCGTGTGAGCGCCTGAGCTTACTGTTGGTTATTGTTTCATTTGCACCCTATTTTATATTTCTCATCTGATCTGAAAGAAGTTTCAATTAACTATCCATGGTTATATAATTTTGAGATTCCCAATTGAAGGTTCATTCGCTCAACATATAGAGTACACGATGAGTGTTGAACAAGTCAAACGATTGAGGCAAATTTACTATTTTTCGAGTATATCACAGTAAAAATGTAATTGAAAAAAATATTACTACATTCGAGTTAAGCTGGTTTATAAAATCAAGCAGTACCTAAAACTATTTTTCGGAAGCGCAATTGAAAAAGAGTTCGGTTATAACGCTTTTTTATTTGAACGATATACACACAATGATAGCAGAAACAGCATTGGAATTATCGTGGCTTGTGACAACTAGTGGTCTATAGTGTGTAATTTTGCGATTCTGTGAGTATGTGTGGGTCCGTGGGAAAAAATGATCAAGTGGCAAATGATGAATAAAAAACACTGCAGTGGCGAGGTCGAGATATGTCCCATTAAGGATGTATAACCATGATGTTCTCAAACTGCGTTGAAAATTTCTCAACAAAATAATATTGAGACACCATTAGGAGCGTTTTTTATGTATTATATGTAACATATATCAAATTTATTTTGTCAGTTCCTACTGAAGATCATTTGAATTAAAAAATAAATCTCTAACTGATGATACAATATTTTCTCGGACGCTCAAATTTTTATACGTTCGAGCGGGGTTTCATAGTTTAAACTGATATAAATATATTGTGTCACTCAGCATATTGTCATAAACTACTTAATTGAAATAAATCTTGATGAAAATAAGTTTTAAGGTTTTAACTGTAATCGTTGATAATGCTCGCGATGAGCGAAACCGGTCTTGATCATAAAATGAAATGTATTTTTATTATTTAAAAAAAAAGGTTCTTAAATTTATTTGATTGATGGTTATATTGCAACTGATTTTTTTTGTTTTAATCAGCTCCGATACTAATCAGAATTTGGTGAATAAAATTATTTTGTCATATTTTATCGCACTCTGTTTACTTTCGATTATTCTTAAAAAATATACTTTGATTTGTAAGTCTAGTTCACCTGCTGATTCAATCGAAAATGGAGAAAAAACACAATTATTCTAAATCAACAAACAATTTGTATTTTTATACATATTGTCTTTTAACCGAGAATCGACATTTAACGCTATAAAAGTAATTAATAAAACTAGTCGGTACTACAAAATTATTGTTTTTATTTGATATCATTGGAGGATTTATTAACTGGGAATCTTTCGAACAGTACATCGACAAACAGTTGCAGTTACTGTAAGCTAAATATACAAGCAAGAAAGGTAATAAATACATAGAAAATAACCTGTTCATATATTATGCAACACTCGTTTATATATCATGCGTGTATACGTAAAGCAAATACAATACATTTTCAGACTCGATCTATAATATTGAATAGCAGTAGCTGACAAAAAAATGCCGAATTTATTAATAAAAATACAAGGAGCAATATTCGACTATTCAAAATTCGAATTAGTTTTAAATACTTAAGTGATTAATTTTCATTTTTTCGTATTGGTATCATATACTGTGGGTAAAATAGCATCTTCAGTGTTGTTGTCATAAATTAAATTATATTATATACAAATTATAATTTACGAACTTAATTATAAATAAACCTTGTACAATTATTGCTTTAACAAAAGCAATTAATTATTAATAAGCAGAGGTCAGTATTTCAATTATTGGAAATAGTTGATGAGTGTAAATCAATATTTAAATATTAAATGTGAAATCGTTAGATTAAAATGTCAATATTTTACCATTTTTAAATATTATTTTTTTTTAACATAAAATCAATATTCTTCAAGATCTTTAGTTTCAATGTATATCTTTAAGATTTTCACTTTTTGCTGACTATTTCAAATAGAACCAAAAATATGAGTTTAAATTCACAGTAAAAACCGTGATTTTTCCCCCGCAATATGACAATTTTAAGTCACATTTGTTCCCAATTTGGAGCATATAGCTTCATAATGGTGATATCTCAAGATGAGTTGTTGTGTCGTTGTGAACAAACTTAAGTCGCTGCAGAGCTGAGCAATCCACAGTGAATCAGTTTCCCGTGGACATCACAAACAATATAACTATATGTTCATTCCCACATATTACATATACGCGCACGCATATACAATATAGAAGAAAATTAAATAACGAAAATTATTTTCAGACGCCGAGGTTGTATATTTTTGATTATTATGATTATAATATTACACATTGTTCGAAATTCTTGAACTCTCATATGTTTCATTAAACACGTTCATATGTTTATATACATTCTGATCCGTACATACGTAATCTTCATGTATACAAATGATAAAAATAAATTTGTATTTATTTGTAATTGAGCAAAACGACCTCTAATTAACAATCAGGAGGTCAAACATGAATTGCTGACTTTTGAAAATAAATATTCAGTTTGAAATTTGCGACAAGGTTGTTTGTTTCCATGGTGATCTTCATTGTATTGAAAACATTATATAAGTACATATATCTAGTTACCTATAGCTTTATGTAAATACTTAAAAAATATATATAAAATGATTGAATTGGCATTTAATTGTTCTGTTAATAGCTCTGAAGAGGGCGTTAGTCGAAATAGCTATCAAACAAAATCTATATATGTATGTATAAATCAATGTGTATATGTCATTTATGCATTACTACACCATTCATCCGATCGATACCATATATTTATATTTATTGGGTAAACTTCTGCAAAAACTTTGGCATACCATCCCCCTCCTCCCAAAATTGATATGAAATTTTGCGAATTTCTTAAATACACTCCTGCGAAAGTTTCTGGCATACAATATATCCAAAAATCGATGTATGTGTAATTTAATCTTCTTCTATCGATATCTTTAAAAATCAATGTATGTTTATGTGTTTGCCTTTCATTCATTACTATACCATTCATCTGATCGATATAAAAAATTTCGAATTTTTTGAGTCCACTCCCGCAAATGTTTCTATTATAGTATATCACTTCCCCCAAATAGTCAAAAAATATAAATAAAATGACACTCTTTACAATTAAGTTATCATAACGAGTTTCCTTTAATACCTTGAGATAGTAGTAACGCGCGACGGGTCAGCTCTAATATAAATTTTGTAATTATAATTATTTAAACATTATCTAAGATCATTTTTGTTGAACTATAATACAGTGTTATTTTTTAGTAACAAAAATAGTCAAGAATATTGACACAATTTATCACGAATTTCCTTAGTGTATCCTGAGGCTATTGGGTGTTATGATTATTAAATCAATATTAATGAAAGTTATTTAAGTATTTCCATCTCAGCATTAGAGTCTGTGTTTTTTATTTGCAATTAACTCATCCGGTATATAGCCGATGCTTATTCTTTATCGTATATCAGTCCTGTGGCGAACGTGTGTTAGAACGCCTGAAGATACCGAATGGCGAAACCCGGTTCGTTAGTGATAAAACATGTGGAATTGTATGATGTTTTAACAGTTCAAATTTGATATTGAAATTCTATCAAGCCACCTTTTCAGTCGATATTTTAGATTATTTTTAAAAATGAATGATTTGTTCTTGAAACGTTTTCAAGTAAAGAATGTATACATCATTTAAACTAAAATATATAAAAGTCTATAAAAATGACGTTTGTTTTCTTTTATATAAATCCGTATCGCCATTAACAACAATAAAATAAACATTCATTAGTCAATGTATCAATGGTAATTATATGCGAATTTATGTCACAGATAAAATTTTATATGTGCGATTCTTTGGACTCTCAATGCAGAATTTTCCTGCGTTAATTATAAACAATTTATATAAGTCTTCGAGTTTACCTGTACAACATATAACCTACTGTACAGATTATAATTATTGCTGTTCCTTCATATGGTCGAAGTAAAAATGCATAAGAAATAAATCCCGCCAATTACATATTTAAAATTTATTAATCAATTAATGATTCTGAAGTTGTAATTATATTCACATTCACAAGAGTTTTTTTGACTTGGTAATAGTAACGTTTTACTGGTTATTCGTGAGGTGGCTTACAATAATATGTTAGGTCAGTATTGATTATGTTATGTTGTTATCTAAGCATTTATGACCATTTGTAAAATACGAATAATTAAATTAAAAATAAAGTAGAATTGCATATTTAAACGAGGAAAAATATTCAAATAAACAGCAATTTACAGGAATACAGTTTTGTATTTTACACAATCAAAAGTCATGATATGAGAATAATCTAGTGTTATATATGCATAATAACGATGTTTAAAGCTCATCGTAAAAAAAATAAAGCACGAATTTCTTTAAAATAAAAATGTTGATGTAAAAAACTGATTTGTGATATTGATGTAGGCATCAAATATTTTCAATTAGTCATTTTTGATTAACAACGCTTTTCTTATTGGAATAATTAAGTGCCGATGTATTTATTTCAACGCATGCAATCAAATGTATTTGAAACATTGAATCACTTCATTGAAGTAAACTTGTTCTTCTTGACAGAATAAATAGTCACATCGTTCTCATTATCCCCTTATGGCTTAGTAACAAAACGTTTCTCACTTGTCGTGTAAAAAACTTGATTATTTGAAATTCAACGCATGATTACGCACATGTTAGTAACAAGTTTCTGCAAAACAGCTATTCACCGTTGACTTTTCTTCGAAAAGCATCATTGCGTCAATTGCAATAAGGTTTATTTTCCATTGATATAAGACATACGCGATAGCCGGTTTTAAAGATAGATTTCATCGTTCTCGGAAGAAAAACATAGGGTGCTTAATAAGTATCATAGTAGATAATAATTTTGAAATTATTCCAAATATAATTCCTTAAAGACATATATTATATCGTTTAAACTTGTTATTATTTCATAGAATATTTTGTTAGCAAACAACAATACCTCAATACTCAATACTTAGTAACATATACTTATCATCGTTATTTGGACTTGCTATTTAACGTTTTTATACACGATAATGTCAATAATTCATATCTTGATAAAACCTGATATAAATGTATGAAAGAGTTTCACTTATTTATTTATGAAGATTTAGCATACGAGGTTTCTTTTATGAACTGACTGCTCAGCTTTGCAACCAAAACAATACATTTTCTTTCGGCCAATACTTAAACAGCTTGTGTGTCGATAGGTTGCAAAATATGAAAATATTTTAAATGGAAAAAAAATAATAAGCTGAAAATCATTAATTAAAAATTTAAATATTCATTTATAATAGATATTCTACTCAAAGGCAACATTTTTATTAAATTACATTGAATTTCTTGGTTAAGCTTAATTATTTGATTTGTCACGAAAAATTGCTTTCCTAAAATTGTTTTCTCTATGAATCTGAATTGAATTTTACAGTTATTTTATTTTACAAGTCGTCATTCAGTTTATAAAATATTGTTTTCTACATTTGGAAGCCTAATGTAAAGAAGTTACGATCCAAGAAAAATATCAATCGAATTATTTGAAGAATAAATTAAATAACATCTCTCAAGTCTTAATTGTGAGTCGGCAATATTGCTTCTCGGTTAAAATAATTGTAATTCATATTTAAATTATTTTTGAATGGTATTTTCATACACCCTGTAAAGTCCGTTCAATGATAATGGATTATGTACATTTTAATAAATTATTTTAATAACATTTAAAAATAAAAATGCCAAGGTATTATGCTAAAAACTAGTCATAGTCCGGCTAGTTGATAAACCAAGTACCCAAGTGGTCGCCGATAGATTTCTTGTACCTTCAAAGCGTCAACTCGTGGGAAATGAAATCATTGCCTTATGACTATGGAGATGATGAATAATCGTATAGAATAGTGCAAATGATTGACAGCATTTTTCCTTTTAAAATTTTTCTATTTCAACGGAATTGTTAGTTATTATTAAAATTTATTGCTGGAAATCGGATATGTATTAATTAAGAATGGATGTATCGCAAACAAGCTTTGGCAGGTGTGTGTTTCACGACAAATTTTATTGCTGCTCGAAAACGATTTCTTGAACAATTTACAAGATTTTCCTTATTACAAAAAAGTCACATACAAACGTTCAGTTTGTTGTTTACGTTTAGAAAAAATATCAAATATTTCACCGAAGACAACCGATTTCATTATAATATATTATCGCACAAACAATTACATAACGAACTTTAGCTGTCGTCAAATTCGTAGCAATTAATATTCATAACTATGTTATTTAATTGGTAGTGTTATTATTGTTGACTCGTGTTAAACACATTTGAGAAACATCTTTAGGTTGAAGCTTCAATATAAAATGAAAATCAATAACTTTAAGAGCTAGAAATGAGAAAAATAGTAGGAAAGCGACACACTGTCTTTACCCTTAAAAACGGTAATTTTAATTACACTGGTTGTAAAACTAATTGTGTATATTTAATTAATTTGTTGTTTTCAAACTATTTTCAATTAAAGTTTTATGATTATTAATCGAAGTAATATATCGATAATACCAAAAAAAGTTCGAGACCAAATTTAGAGACTATTTTTTTAAAATTGAATCGTTTAAAAATTTGAATGAACAAACTCAATAAAAATGTAGTGTTGTAGAAAAATATAAATATGATTATCAATGTACAAATACAACAGATTTTGTGTTACAATACTTTCTCATGATATCCGTTCCTTAAGTAGACTTTTTATTCATTTATTTTTAAATTATATGCGTGCAGTTTTTCCCATCGTATTGCGTTTTTATTATGGTCACCCCATGGCTTAGATTCAGATTACAGCAATAGTAATCTTAAATCTTATGCATTTATTCAATTATGTTGAATATCTAGAGCGGGCATGAGCTAATTAAAGATGGAATTGTTATCCATAACGCATAACAAATCGTTGTAATCTATGTGAAAAATTCAAACACGCACAATGCGCCTTTTACAAAATGTGAACACTTGAATATTTTCTATAATATATACATAACATAATATTTTTACCAGTAGCGGAGATACATTTAATCTTTATATTTCTTTGAATTGGTTTGAGGTTGTATATGTAATATATTGGTATGTTATTCATAGTGAAAAAGCAATTAATACAATGAAAATAGTACTTCTAATCACAATCATATTAATAAGACGGTATCTAAGAGTATTAGAACAGATAGATTTGTTATTAAGTTAAAATTAGAAAAATTTTCAAATTGTTTTTATATATATGTTTTTTTTGTTTTAATTTAGCAACGTTGAGTTAAAAAGTATTTGATTATACAAATGCGTCGAGTAACAATGAAAAAAAGTGATTTTAAGTTACTCGAGAGTGAGAGAAAATTTAATACTGATTATTTCGAGATTGAGCACTAGATCTCAAAGACCATCGTAAATGATATTTACCAGAAAAATTAATGATTATAATTTATATTTTGAATTTTACTATGTAGCGATATAAATGAGAAGTTAATTTCAATATTATGACATAAAAGAAAGAAAATGTGTCCTGTATTTTTTGGTCTTTCAACATATTGTACATAGATCTGCAAGTAACGTCAACGACAGATTTCTATTGTTCTCCGTAATTCCTTTTTTAATAGAATTCACAGAAATATTTTTCAATCGTTTCCGAAGAGGTGATGACGTATGATTTTTTCTAAAGAATTATCGACAAAAACAGAAAGCACTGTAAAAACATTGGTATTTTTCTCATTAACGGAAATATATATCTTAAATTAAATTCTTATTAAAGTTAAAATATTTGCAGGGAAACACCGAAACGCGACCCTAGTTACAGTTTAATGCAATGTTATGTAAACATTATGTGAACACAATTTATTATCAGTCTTTTTTTTATTTTTAGAACAAAATCGGCGCGAGCTCAGGATTAAAATAATCAATTAATTAAAATGTTTTCTTCTCTTTTATATTAACATTATCTACTATTAAATATGAAAAATATTATGATTCCAGTATAACCGTCGAACACCGTTCGGTTTAATACTTCGGTATGTTAATTGCACAATAAAATGTTAAAGTAACCCAACATGAATTGACTGCGGACTATTTGAATTTCAAAAATACAGCTTTTTTGCGGAAAACATCAACATGGGTTCCGCGAAATATTCTTGGACGGACGGAAAGCTTATTCTTGAGCGAAAGAAGGTATAAACATTAAATCAGGCATGAGGAGTCTTTACAGAACGCGACTCTGATTCCAACATTAACCAAAAAAACGACTCCGACTCCGAAATTCACCAACAACTCGACTCCGACTCCGAAATTCACCAACAACTCGACGCCGACTAAAGAAGTTTAATTTTGTCAGGTATTTTCTTATCTTTACTCTGTATGCGTATTAAATTAATGATTTATCAACTAATCCGGCAAATAGCCAAATTTTTCATAATATACATGTTATAAGAATGAATAAAAAAAAAACAAATTCAAATTTTATTCTTATTGAATTTATTCTCAGAAATAGGATTTTAAGAGCGGAAAATAATTGCTCTACAGGTTCGGTAATGTTGTAACGTTTAATATGAATCTTTTATTATTTCTGGAGACCGCTGTATTGCCATTCCAGCATATAAATTATGGGTTACTTTTTTCCAATATTTTCAATGAATCGTAAAATTCATTTTTAAATTTTGAAAAAGTTTCTTTCTTCTATGTTTCTACGTTGGAACTCAAGCGAGGATGATTTATTTCCTCTTGTTCGTTGAAAAATCTTCAAAATCTAACCTAATCGAAAAAATATTCGGAGCTAGTTTTTCAAAACTCCGAATTCAGCCAAAATACCCTGACTCCACAGTCCTGTATTAAATTGTAAAGCCAGGAAGAAGAAATTTGAGTTTATATATTTATTTAACGTGATTATACCTTAAGGGTATTTTAAAACAAATGTTGTTAACTAAATTATCCCTTTCACATTGAAACAGTTGAGGTGAAGTTTGACGAATAGAAATAATATTGCTGTTTTCAGCGCACATAACACTTAATGTTAAACACATGTAAAAAGAATTAATTATATTTATGCTTTATATTATTGAATACGTGAAAATATTTAAAAATACCACAAAACATAAAAAAATAATTACAAAATCTTATTGTCATATAATATCGTTGTGTGTGTTTAAATATTTTATAACCTACATTTTTTTGTCACCAGAGTAAATCAAATGAATTCCTAATGACATTTTTTATGTGAACTGCCTATTCTGCAGTTGCTGTCCTTAATCTCTTTTTCGGAAAAAGTTAGGATTGAAGGAAAGACCTAAGACTGGAAAATCGTGAGAGAAAAATGACGAACGGGATAGAATCTGAGACATTTAAAACATATACGCCTTCAAATGTCAAAACTTACGCACATCGTAAAAAATATTGTTCACACTCGCGATCACTTTAACTGCAACTAATTAAGTTTCAATAAATACTATTCATAAAACCTTTGTTGTAATTTATACATTGTAAATAACTTACACGAAGAGTTCAGTGTTGATCACAAGTTGTTGATTTGCAGATATGATATTAGTATGGTGTTGAAATTTAACGTCTCAAATCGGAGCTCAATCGCATTATTTCAATGAGTTATCACAAAAATTGAGCAAAAAAAATACTGTCGCCGAGAAACTCGCGGGTGGAAACTGAATGAATGATGTTGAACACCTAGTACTAGAATATTAACAATTAGAAATTTTATATTGACAATATCAAGAACTTTACCCTGACCTAAACGACTAGCGGGGTCAAGCTCTGGTCGATATAAACTTTCATCGTCGATTAACTGTGCAGAATATCACAATACGTCAAAGAATGTTTTGAAGGATAGTTTTATACAATGTTCTTTAAAATAGAATTGCTAAGAATAAGATCGTCTAGAATAATAGAAATAACAAAGCGATGCAAAGAGAACTGTGTGGATTCTTTTTTCCAATGATGGGCTTTTGATGATGCCAATCAACAGATAAACAATACTGACCAAATTTACAGCATTTTAGTGATTATTTAATTGCTATGCGAACAGTAGTGCAGCCGATAAATAATTTCCATACCTACCAGATTTTTTCATTGCCTTAAACGTTTCTACGTGTGTGGCGAGTGATTCAGTATATAAATATTCATGATTTAAATACAAACAACATGTATCATTCTCAAATAAAACCCTGTCATTAAAACTGGCAATGATTTGAATATCACGAAATATCGGTTTGGCTTAATACAAAAGTACAACAAGTTCAGTGGCATAGTGAAAAACATTATTTGTCTATTTAATTTTGACATGGTGAAAAAATAGTAACGTATTTTAGTTCTACAAAATTATCTTCTAAAAATATAGTTGATAGCTATTTCGGCTTACGCCATCGTCAGAACTATGCAGAACGGAACGTGGAGTTCTATCAAGTGAATGCCAATTCAATAAATTATATATATTTAATTTTGCATGAAAAAAAGTTTGCTTTTATGCAAGGAGAGTGATTTTTCAAATTGTTATAATTTATTTTTATAGATATTTATAAAATTCATACCGATTTTACAAGAACTTTTTCTGTCATTTCAGTATTCTAGATAAGATCACAAATAATCAATTTATAAACAAAAATCATTACATGTTTAATGTATATAAAATATCGGTGTCTTTTTTAATACGTGATTAATAAAAAAAAAAAAAATCAATAAAAATATCGGGCACCCTTCAATATAATAAGATTTATGTTAGTTTTAACAATACGAGACCGGATCGGGGTTTTCTTTTTAATTCTAGTTTCCATGTGATGAGTTCACATAGCAGAAGTGTACGATGTTTTACTACACAGACTCCCAACCCTTTGCAAACTTTTCAAAGTAAAACACTATGTGACCATACAAAATGATCCATGTAAAAAATCTGGTACTGTTTACATATCATTGTCATTTATATTTTCTTTTTCAAATGATCATGCAAGTGATATAAAAATATTTCAGTATCGTTAAAAAAATGATCGACCCTAATAAAAATTATGAATTTCACAATTAAATATCAATATTTATTATTTAATACTATGAAAAAATATATTCTGTATAATATACCTGTAAGATTCTTCGTTATGAAAATTCAATTAAAAGGTCAATCCGAACATAAGAACGACTATCCACTCTAGGTTTAGATCATCACGGAGAAGTGTTAATTAGCATTTACCCTTTGGGTTGAATACTAACAAGCCATAATTTAAATAAATTATACCAGCAAATCATATAAAAAAAAACTTGCAAGGGGCAACGTCAAATTATTAATGTATGTTAATTCGTGTTTTTGATAGTGCTCACTACATTTTTTTTTTGTTAATTTCTCAACTGATTCACGTTATGATTAACAAAAATATAAATAAAATGTATCATAATATAGCAACGGTTCATTTTTAAAGTACGGAAGAAAATATGTTAAGATCAATGATAAACACTTCTGCGTTGTAATATTTGTGAGAATCATATTTAAAAACGATCGATTAAATTATGGTTTTTGATATATCAACTACCCTATAGTTGCGAATGAATGTGCTATTAAAATATGTGTTAAATTGTTGTTACTTTTTGACAACCGTTCATGTAACATCAAAATAATTTCCTATAGTAGAATTAGTCAAAACACTAACAACCCAATACTGCTCACCAATAAAATCAAGAAAAACATAAACATATACAGTTTTGCGATTCTCAGTTCAACTCGCAAGCACGGTATAATTGTACTGAGATATTATTTCTGTGTTTTTTTTAATATTACTCATCCATTTAATTGTGGAAATTTATCCTTGCGATCATTGTCGTAAGACTGATTTTTGGTAATAATTACACACGAATGTCAACATCATTATTACTGCACTTATATTTGATTTTACATAACAACGAGTCACCTAATTTTTATTTAGTACATATTACCAATATCCGTTAACTTTCAATTTGAAGACAGAATTGATTGGCTCTGACATCTGATTAGTGTCGCAATAAATACTTGGTTATTTTTCTAAACATTTTAACTCGGTGGATAGTATGTTTTTTTTCCACATCATAGCAGGATGCAATGAATTTGTCGAAGATTCGTTTCGACATATTAATTTTAGGTCACATCGGTTCTTTTCTAAGCTGTCAGTTGTTCATAGGTCGGTCAATAGTTGTACTGATTTGTAAAAAAATAATCTCTACTGTTGGCAATAACAATGCAAACATAATTAAAAACATGTTATTAATTGTAATCATTTATGTAAAGTACCATAAGTAATAATGTTTATTAATTGATTGTTGCAACTGTTTCGTTTATGAATTGTCTTAGTCATAATAATTTGACTTAATTTTATAAAAGAAGAGATGTAAAAAATATTAAATATGTATATTTTATTAATAATAAATTTCAATTGTTTTATTTTAAAATAATCACATCTTTTTTAAATATTCTTGTCGTATAGACTTCAATATTTTCACTTTTAACGTGTTAACCGTTACTTATTTGATTAAATAAAAAAAATTGTAGTACTATTTTCACGATATATTTATGATATAAATTAGTTTCGCTCCTTGTGAGTTTTGTTAACTGAAATATTATCAGTTGATAATTTTCGCATCGAAAAAAACCGGTCGTGATCATAAATATATTATCCAAATAGTACTCCAAATAAATTTTTTATATTCGAAAAAAAATATAAAAATCGAGATTTTCACCTATTGGAAAAATTGATGGCTATTTAAAAAGAAATGTTAATAAAAAATAATACCTTTTCAAAATAAACTATAATGTCTACAATGTGATATCTGCAGATTTTATTCGGAGGTTTGTGAGAAAGAGTTATTGTGTACAAACGTGTAAATGTTTATTTGTACAAAATTACAATATTCTTTTATCTGTTACCTGTATCAATAACGACAAAAATTACTTGAAAGAATCGTTCATTGCAGATTTTAAATTCAATATAAACGTTTTAGCTTTCATCCGTAAAATACTCGAAAGTAAATCAATAACTCGTTCGATTTATTGTTTTTGTATCAAACGAAATATCTACGGCAGAAATTTAAACGATATCTATAAAAGGAGAAAACTGAATTACGTCTAGGTAATCGTAAGTCAAACAATCAAACAATTTGCCTTTCTTTTCATTCACCGTTCACCGATGAGGAGGCAGTGCAGCATGAGCACCAGACGCCAATTCGCCCGGTGTATTATCAAGAAGACTTAAATCATAATGCCAACCATCACTTTTGCGCAAATATACCCTTCAACAGAACCGTACCTGTAATTGTCAGGGTCGAAAGCGAACAAATATAAAATGAAAATAAAAAAAATACATACAGTGTACTCTCGATTATCCGTGTATGGATTATCCGGTTTGCGGATTATTCGTGCCTGAAAAGAAATATTTTTTAATTCAAATATAATCTGATAATTTTTTTTTCTATAACGATTATGAGACGCATTAATGAATTGCGATCTTGAATATGTACGTTGTTTGAAAAAAAGGATGAATCTAGCGATGTGTTTGTGTTTGTGTTTACGTAACTAATCGGTGATTTTTTTAAACTACTTGTGTGTTTTGAATGTATGAATGTTCGCATATACCGCAATAAACATCACAATTTATGGGACTAGAATGAGTCAAGAATTGAAATCCTTTGTACTCCACATGCGTTTCTATTTATATTTCCAGTGAAGTGCATAAACCTGCGCGAGTGACCGCAGTAAATTTGTTAATTTCGATATTTATTGCCTATATTTGTCAGCTCTCGGGACTACGTTTGTTATAATGAAAAAATATTATATTTTTACGTATTTTTTTTTTGTGTTTTTTTGATAAATAATGAATATATAAATAATGGGTTAAAAAATTGTATCGTGTATATGATATTATATTCGAAATTAAAATAAGAAAATGATGATTCGGATTATCCGTGTTTTTCAATTATCCGTGACCATCCTCCCCAGCATTAGCCCGGATAATCGAGAGTGCACTGTATTGAATTCATCGCTGTTATATCTGCCTCTCTAAAGACAGTAAATATTATTTATACCATATACACATTTGACCGTAAATATTAAGGTACGCTTGATTCTATATTTTTGAAAAAATAACTACATGTGAAATAAAGAGACAGCATTCAATTTCGAAAATCGTATAGTATGTTATGATTATTTCCAAATATTCTATGACATTTAATAATGAAAAATGTGTCCGCTCTCAAACCAATGAAATCCTAAGGGGGTATACTAATACTAGTTTTTTTTATACGAGAATTGCTTGTTTCTCAGTTTCCTAACCTTTTTTCTACATCAAGCTTAGCGATAGAAGAGATAAGTGGATATCTAACTGGACAGAAGCGGTATTTATAAAATGTCCTGTGGCTCATGTTTATCCGTTTATATCGGACAGACAGGTAGAAGTATATCTATTCGAGCTAAGGAACACGTAAGATCATTCAACAGTAAAAAAACAGATTCACAATTCGCTAATCACGTTATTAAGGAATCACATAATATAAATTCAAACTCAGCGCCTAAATGTTTGCATCTTTGTAGGAAGGGTCGCTGAATGACGGCTTTGGAACAGCTGGAAATCAATAGACATCAATTATCACAAAGGATTCTTAACGAACAAACTAATATAATAGTATCCCCATTAGTCCAGCCTGGTTAGTACTTAGTCTGTTATGTTATTAGTACTGGTCTGATTTGCTTCCGTAAGCCGCCTTTTGTTTCATTTACAATTTTTGAAAATTCAGTTTTATTGTGTGAAGTAATAAGCTAGGCCATTAAAACAGGAGAGAATGTGTATCGTGTACCTTTTCTACACAGCTATATATAGATAAGCAAATGTTAGTTCAAGAATAGTTCAGACGATGGCGTGAGTCGAAATAACTCAACTAATCTAACAAATCAACAACTAACAAATAATCAACTGTATTTTTAAAAATAATTTTGTAGAACAAAAATACACTGCTATTTTTTTTACCGTGTTATAATGGAGTTCTACCAAGTGAATGGCAATTCAATCAATAGATATCTAACCGCTTTTGTTATGCCACATTGTTTTTATGCGAATTTTCAGGCTTGAAAAACACCTTCGAACGTAATTGAAAAAACACTGTCCGTGATAAGATTCGAGCCCATGAGTACCAGCACGGAAGTCAATGACAATACCTACTGAATCACGGACCCGAACAATTATTTTAACATGATAACTAGCGCACACGTCACTCGGTGGCTTAGAAAAATTACAAATAAACATTTTTTTTAGTGAGCATTTCACTATTATGAGTCACTTGAATACGTCCCAAAGTTGAGTTAATATACTTTGGATATAAATGTTTTTATCTATATACATTTTTTACATCTTATATGTAGTAATATTTTTTTAAATTATAATCTAGAATCTTTCATCTGACCTCTTTGTTGTACTTGTGGCGTGGTTACGGAACTTTATAAGCTCAGCAGGTAAATATATATTTTTTAATGTCATTATAGTATGAGTCAATACATTGCCGAAAAGGAGATACTAATATTTAAAATTAATCATTACGGGCCTGTTTATAAATATGTTCGTTCAACTCATTCGTCGCAGTCTGTATCAAGAAGAGATTCCCGCCCATCTGACCACCTGACCCGCTATTACTAACCAACAGCCGACACACTACTGCCAACATTGTTATATTCAATACGCAATGGGTAACGTGCCACAGCGAATTTTTTTCATCGTGATATCTAACTCGAATATACGCCTTTAATAAAACGTATTTAAACACGTTTGAAAGGACAAAGGTCCCTTAATAAAATCATATCATTGCGTTGGTTATCTTGCATTACTTCTTTAAATTTTGACATTTGTTGTAGAGCATCTTTATTTCTAGGAATTTTTATGACATTTCATTTACGACGTTACAACGGTAATAAAAAAAAGGATTTATTATGTACATAATTAGTTCATCGCTTTCGCTTGAACCAAGACGTATGCATACGTAGAGAATGTAGATATTGAAGAAATCTATTAATTGGTGCGATAACAGTTTATTGTCAAAATATTTGACTAGCGCAACTGAATATGCAAAAATTCTAAGTGTGTCGATTGTTTGGTTATAATACTGGTGTTTAACTTACATATTTAAGTTTCATAGCGGCTAGGGAATATAGATTGAAGATTTATCTTGTTGACTAAGTCTTCCTCGATTGACACATTGAATTTTTTTTATTTTTTTTTATTTATAAATCCCACCAAATTTTAGCACACGTTATACTAACTGATATTGTAATTTAATTTTGAAACATACTGTGTCAGATGCAAATGAGGAATGCTATTTTTTTTTTTGAAACATCTAACATAACTGGAAACTTTCGTATCACATCAAAACTTATGCTGAGTTGCTGATAAGTAAATTATTATTTTTTTAATGCCACAAAACTATTTCGCGTGTTGATAATATTTTTTAAAAATTGTTCTCGGTTATGATTGTAAGAATATGCCAAAAATCCATAACTTACATATAAAATAAAATAGTTATCCTAGATTTTTTTTTTGTAAAAATACTCATTTGTAAATGAAATTTATTAATTGAATCGGAATTTATTTGTGAGAACTCCATTATCGCAAGATTTGAAATTAGCAATGTATTTTAATTCTACAAAATTCAACTTGCTTGAATAATATTTTTGTATATACGGAGAAAAACTAAAATCAAGCAACAATGAATACATATATAATTAAAATAGAGATAAATAATATTTTCATAATGTTTTTATGGCAGCTTATTTCTCATGAGATAAAAAATAATATTGTAGCATCGTAAGGATACAAACTGCAATGCTCCATAGAAAATGAACCTTAAATAATCTGATTAAAATTAAGATTACGACGGTTTTAATCGATTATAAAATAAAACATAAAATCTCAAAGGTATTGATATTTTTCAAAATATATTCCAGTTCACTATCGACCTCACTGATAGTTTTTAATGAAATTTAATCATATTTATTATTAGCATAATAATTAGGTTGATGATTGTTTTTCATTAATTATGTTGAATTTTTAGTTTATCACTGAGATTAAGCTCTTTTTCTATTCAGGCGTTCCAGGTCAAAGAAAATAGCACTTAATACGTATAAGCCGAAATAGCTATCAACTTTTAACCTTATAAATTTTGTAGCACTAAAATCCAATGCTATTTTTCATCGTGTTATTTAATCAACTCAATCTTGAAAATAGCTATCGTAATATCATATAAAACATTTATAAGATGCAGTTTAAGTTGGTAAAAAAAACTGAAAACAAACTAACATCGGATGGCGATAAAGCTATGTTATCATAGATTGGTAGCGCGTCGTTGTTAGATAAAGCATCAGCAAATAGGTGACAAACTAATGAAGTTTTCACTGTGTTGACAGTTTATTTATAAAATGTAAAAAAAAAATCGTCTTGTATATAACCGATACCAATTGTTTATTGTGTGTCAGTTCTGTTGCATTTGTGTGATAGAATACCTTACGATGCTGAAAGGTGATTCTCGAATCGTCATGGGCAAAACATGTGGAATCGTACAACTTTTCAAAAATATAAATAGTTTTCTATTAATATCTAGTGCCATAAGGAATGAAGCGATTATACTTTTTGAGTAACAATTTCGAGTGGAAATTTCCATTATTATATCTAGATGATTTATTTATGTGTAACGATCGTTTCACTCATCCGCGACAAGCTCGGTGCCTTAAAAAAAAAAACCTTTCAATGGGAGTTTATAGGTGCATGAAAATTAAATCTTATCATAATCATAATTATTATCATCAAACTCGGTACATTTCCACATATTTTGAAACTATTGATGTAGTCGAAATGACTACTGGCATACGTACATCAAAATGCTTGACGATGTCAGAAAGTGAGACTTGAGTCGTAAGTAATCAACGATGGAGCGCTGTATAGAAAATTCCAAAAGTGAATACATTTCCAAATCGATTTTACATTGAAAAATCGATTTATATTTAAAGGTATTAATTAAGGCATACATGCATATTCTCTCCAATCGATTATAAGTTATCTAAGGAAATGGCAAATTTATTAATCGTTATGTGACCTCATGTTCAGATTTCAATAACAATTGATACCGAAATTTTAAGGAAAAAATAATACACTCACAATGAAAATAATCATTTGATTATATTTAGTCACCGATTCATAGATCTGTGTAATATTTCTAAACCGCTTTGAAAGCTCTATCTTTTTAACATGATCTGTTTTCGTTCTCAAAAGTATGCTTATTAATGTCAAATTAAAAATTATTTCTTGGTGTATATTTAATATTCAATAAAATCGTGAGACAATCGATTAAAACTTCACCTGGCAGTCCTATTCGAGGCAGCTGACGGCTGTATGGTGTGCTATTATTTGGTTTCATAATTTTTTCGAATTATTCCAAGTCCCATATAATCCGAGAACGATATAGATTATTGAGGTGGCTGGTTCCCTAACATTGCGGTAATCCACGCAATATTTTAATGCCACGTAATGACGACGTCCAAACAGAGTATGGACATTAAAAAGCCGAGCAAGCCCCTGCGCTATAATTAAACGACGATCGAAGACATACATCAGCGTGCTTTTTTTCCACTGTCATTGTATCGAAGCTTTTGATGAAGTTGTTAACTTAGCAACTTCAGTAATAAAAATATGCAAAATTTTAGTAATGCTTGAAACATCACTTGATTGTGCTTTCACATTAAAAGAGTTAACCAAGCAGTGGCAGACACTGATTATTTTTAGAAAAATCACACGGGCACGTAAAAAGATAAAAGAATTTACTAACAAGAATATTACAAAGAAGTAAATAAGCGTTGTTTTAAATTTATATTTGCAAAGCCCCACAAGATATAGTATCTTATAATACTATTATGTTTCTTGAAAATACATAGATGATTAACACATGCCCTGCCTCAAAATATATTATATATTAGACCTTGAAAAATCGCGGTATTCAACCATTTTAGGAGACTGTATTACTCTAAAATCAAATCTATCATGGAATCAACTACCTAAGACTGGTTTTTTATTTCACTTTCTCAAAACACATGGCGTTGCTGGCATACCCTAGCCAAAACGTGGCTGCAATATCTAAGTGGACACTGGAGCCGTGTCGGCCGCACTGAGTGTGTTAATAAAACCATGCCTCTGAAACGGCATAAAAGCAATAAAAGATTTCAATTTTGAATTCAAATAACTTTGTACGATTCCAAATGCTTTGTCACCAACGACCTGGGTTTCGTTTTTCGGCATCTTAAGGCATTATATCACACGGATGCAACAGAACTGACACGTTTGACCTGAATATGCCAAAAGGTGAAACCCGGGTTGTTAGTGAGAAAGCATGTAGAATCGTACAATGTTGTAACAATTCAAATTTGATATTGAAATTCCATCGAGCACGTTCAGTCGATATCATAAATAAGCGATTATTATTCGCTCAACATTAGTTTTTTTAGTCCAATGTACCATTCCTAAGTAATTCTGTACCATTATTAAATATCCTAGACAGTAGCATTTTTTTAAATAAGCATACTTTAAAAAAGCAAAAAAATAGCAATGTATTTTAGTTCTAAAATTTTTTTTTATAAGCTATAGTTGATAGCTATGTCGGCTCACGCCATCGTCAGAACTATGACGTTAGCTAGCACAATATAAGCTAGGTTGTTAAAACAGAAGAGAAGATGTGTTGTGTACCTTTTCTACACAACTATACAGTGGAACCTCGATCAACCGTTCTCGCATAATACGTTTTCCCGGATGGAACGCTTTTTTTTTATAGTCCCGTCAAACTCCCATAAGAACAATGTTAAATAATCCCGCATTAACCGTTTCCAGATTCCCGATTTCCTCGATAAACCGTCTAAATATTTTGGTCCCGTCACAAATATTAACCCGATTGACCGTTTTTATTGCATATTTCTCCGTATCTCGGCAAGCAAGTTTGACACAGCCGACTGCAGGCGTTATGTCTGGATAAGTTGGAATCCGCTGTACATGTTAGACGTAACGCATTGGACGCATGTGCTATTTTTGGGTTGAAATCCACCACACGCGTATTATTGTTGATGATACAAATGTAGAGTTGTTTAAAATTCATGGTAATAATGATTCCTGTACTTACAAACTTTTAGTCACAAGCTTAGTAACAAGTTTTTGTTCCGATTAAAGTGCCAAATAACAAAGAAGCAAACTAACACAAAGGACTTTTTTAAAAAATAAATTTTATATACAGTATGTACAAGTAAGTAATAAAAAAAAAATTTTTACGGTTTTACTTGTTTATTATTATTTGAAGCTTTCCCGCATTCACCGTTTCCCGAATTTGCCGTTATTTTTTCAGGGTCCCTTGGAAAACTTAAAATCGAGGTTTCACTGTATATAGATAAGTAAATGTAGGTTTGCTATTTTTTCACCGTGCCATAATGGTGTTCTACCAAGTAAATGCCGATTCAATCAATGAATATAAAAAAGTATTAAACGCAACAATGGGGATTTGACGTCGGATCCGGATCACTAGAATCGCTCGTACTGTTTCCACACTAGGACTGCCCTGTGTGTGTGCATTAAATGTGCACAGTCCCGCCATTATGTAAATCGTGGCCACGACTGTTGCGCCAGGGTCTCATTGAGTATAATTAGCGGGGCGATCGGGCGCTCGGCTCGGCGGGCGGGCAGGCCTCGGCGGACGTCAACGCTGTTCACGAAACGACGCCTCGGCCAGGCCCGTGTTTACATTGTTAATTAATAACAAAAATAACAGTGCCCTGTGTGGATGCTGCCATGGAGACTGTATCAAAATAAAGCTATTAAAAATATCAGGGCTGTGTAAATATTTAAAAATATATCGCGCTTTAATTCGACGTTAAATTAACAATCAACTTTTTTCCGGCTTAACGCTATAAACTAGTTGATTTTTTGTAGTTTTAAAAAAATGGAAAAAATTGCGCTAGCTTAATACATTTCAAGCCGTTGACACTCATCATCAACCTTCTTTACATTACGCAATCAATTAAAATTATTAATTGAATTGAAATTTACTTGGTAGAGCTCCATTGTAACACGGTGAAAAAATAGCAATGTATTTGAGCTTATATTGTGCTAGCAATAAAATTTAAAAAAAAAACTACTACACAGCTATGTGTGGATAAGTAAATGTATGATTAAACATAGTTCTGACGAAGGCGTCAGGCGAAATAGCTATCAACTGTATCTATTGTATACAATAATAAATTTTTGTAGAACTAAAATACATTGCTATTTTTCCCCATGTTAATTAAAATTATGATAAAAGATTCAAATTCTGGTGCTGGCGACCATGCAAATATAAACAAGTGTCAGAAACGAATAATGTTAAAAAAAACTATTAATCCATTACGACGATTCTTCAGTACTGAAAAGTATTGTCGTGAATTAGAAACTATTTAGCTGTTTCAACGAGTTAAGCAGTTGTTACTATTGACTGAGCTTACGCCAATACAATCGTCTATAAAAGTATCTCCAAATTTCTTTGGTATGTGTATTCAATTTCCATTCTTTTAAAATCACTGCCGTATAAAATAATTTTTCCAACAGCATCTTTCTATGCTTGGCTCTGAGTTTATAAATTTTTCGTATGAGCTACAAAATTATACATGAAAAATTTTCAACAAGAATTGAGCCCTGGTTCGCTTAAATTGTTTAAAAATATTCAGATGATTTAGTTTAATGGTATAACAGCTTTTAAATAATTAATTACAGACACATGATATGTTGTAAAGCCGGATTTTTTTGAGTTATTCTTTTAATTGAACAAACAAATAAAAAAAGGAATGTGCAATCAAATTGTAAAAATAGAAGAAAAATAAATTGGTATATTTTGTCTTTACACCATAAATTGAAACTTTGGCTAACAGTTTTAATTTAAATTTACTTTCCAACTGAAGTAAATGTTATGCAACAATTTACGATTTTTTTCTTTTTAGTTTGTTTTTCTGCTTGACGGAGCGTTTTTTTTTTAAATTTCGGATAGATTTTTTGTATCTTAAAAGTATCAACTTCTGTATTTTCTTAAAAAAATATTCGCAAAATAAATTCAAAAAAGCATTCCTGTTCTTAAAGCTAAAATCTAAAGCTAAAGTTAAAAAAGTACAATAAAGCTTATAGGGTTACATAAAATATATCATTTGAATATTTAGAATAAACTCCTTGAAAAAAAAAAGATTTGTTTTAAAACCTCTATCATATTTTTGCTGTATAATTGTCAAACATTTCAGAGCCAATGTCTTAGTTCTCCAATTTAATATACGATATATAATATTTTTATGACTTGAAAAGTCAATGAACCGATTCATCAAAATGTTAATCACTTCAGACGATAGATAACTTCACAAAATATTACATTTTACGATAAGAATCAGATTAAAACAAGCGCCTGTATTATTCGATAATAAAGAAAGATTTTTTCAGTAAGTAAAAAGTCTATTTGCCCAGTTGCTTCTTTATTTATTCATAAAGTATTGATTTTTTTTAGGTTAATGTTGTATTATATATTTTTTCTTCAAATATTTATCTAGCAAATTGTATTTATATTAAAAAATATTTATACATAATATAATACTTATATCGCTCGTACATGTCAGGTTCAATGATTTTAATATTGTATATATTATTATATTTGAATGCACATATTTGCTAAACTTTCTTTATCAGTAAGTATATAATGGAATAATAGGTACCAGTTAGTTGAAAGCATTATCAATATAACCATTGTAGTAAATATAAAGATTTATAACTTATGATAATTCAGTATTTTTCAGATGACAAATGTGTATTTGAGTAGCATTTTGATACAAGTTTATAAAGTAATTGAAAACTTTCGTAAAAAGGCGTAAAATGATCCGATCGTTTACAGAGAACCTATTAGCCATGTAATTTGAAAAACGTGTAATTTCTAAAAATCCTTCCGATATTAAAACCAAGTGACAACGATTACCTCTATCCTTACTCTATTTGAAACTGTAAAGTTGAACAGATGATTAACATACAGCTCCTGTACAATAAATCCTTCTAGAGATAAAATCAATTATAAGTACATTTCGTTCATTTTGGGAGCGGATATGATTAAAAACCGTTAACTCAATCATTACAGTTTCTAAACACTTCCACGTGAAGTTTAGGTAACAGATAATATTAAAGGATAATAATTACTATTTAAACATATATATAGTTATCGTAAGTATAGAATAAACATTTACACGTTGTGTAGAATATGTAAGGTATTGATAACAGTTCATTACTATGAATGGTTTATCTAATCTAACAACTAAATGCACTTGATATTTCATAGAAAAATAGAACCTTGTTGAATTATCTAAATCATGTTGAATTAATATTTTTTTATCCAATAGGTAGTTACATTCCGGAATGATATATAATAATGCACCAGAGTTCAATAAACTAACAGCTCAGACAAGATAAGAAAGGCATTTCCTGAAGTGTTTTTTTTTTCAAACAAATTTCTAAGTCAATATTTTTAAGACACATGTCATGAGACTCATTCAACAAATCGTATTATATAAATTTTAAAAACCTCTATTTAAAAAAAAAAAAATCTATACAATGTTATATTGTATATAGGTAACTAATTGTGAACACTTAATGAAGTATTTCAACAAAGTTTATTTTGCTAACAATGATCAATTCGATTTTTTCGATAAAATGAGCAAGTAACAATACATTTAAATGAAATAAAACTAGTTTGAGATAATTTGCAATTCAGGTGATATTGTTTCTTTTTTTGTGTGAGGTAGCGTATTGACAGCAATTGAAATAAAATTATTAAATATTAACAGAGCAACAAAAGACGTTTAATGTAACTTATTCAAACAAAAGATGTCATACGATAGTTAAATTACACTCAGTCATACAAACTTGAACTGGACTAGTGGGACTGCACTCATATGCTCTGTATGTATGTACCTATTTAGGTTGTGCTTTTAAAAGGGCATTTTTGACTTCATATACATTCAAAACTTTAAATAAAAGTTGGTTTATAAGAGTATCTATTATTTACATACATATAAATGAATATCAATGATTTTTACCACTCGGCCTCTCACAATGATCTAAATGTGTATAAGATGTATCAATTTTGATGTGACAACTGATAATTTGGAAAGTATTATATTTTGAAAGACTAACATCATACGGGACTTTTTTCGGGCCACATCGATTGGCTTTGTGTGGACTTGTGTCAAAAATTCTTGCTTTATTTCTGTCGAAATATGTTGTTTTTATGTCACACTAAACTGCAAAATATACTTCCTGATACAAATATTTACTTTATTCGTGAATAAATTCATAAAGATTCCGCAATAAAAATCAATTTCATAAAGCATCGATCAGAATAACTATACACAATAATTTGCCTTTCTCTCAAATTAAACCAATATTTTACAACAGTCCTTCTTGTTTTAGATTACAATGTTTATATAATGAAAAAATAACTACTTTAGTCAATGAAATAATTTCGAATCTAATAGAAAGCAACATTGATATATTACGTCAGATCGTCAGATGTCATCAAATAACCATCATCAATTCGATAATGTCAGTCCATTTTAATCAACTATGATATCTTAAGACTTGATTTAACATCAATGTAAATAGTAAGTCATGGAATTGCATAATGAAACGCGCTGTGGAAATAACTGAATCATTTTTTATATCTGCTATATCTATAAGTTATTTATTATAAGTAATTATAAAAGCAAGAATAAGTGCACGGCAGGCGTCAGAATATTTCACAATGAATTAGATTGCTATTAACCTATTTGTTATCTGATATAATATATTTTCCTAATGACTTATAAAAATAATATATGAGCGTATAAACACACTTAAAAAATCATTATCGTTCAGAAGTGGGCAACTGACGATTGTGTTAGTATATACAATGCATTAATCATATGTATTAATCGATTGACTGCATTTATTTTTACTTGTGAAAGTAAAGCAAAGAAATTTTATTATATTGTTCTGACAGAACTAAATCATATATTTTTGTCGATGGTATGATAAAAAAATATCCAACAACCATAAAAAAATGTTTATTTATAGTAAAAAAATAATCAACCTCTGAAATAACTAAAATGGCACGTTATTTATAAAACTGTTAATACAATCATCTTTTTACGCAGGAGTGACCATTGAAATGTAAAACATAGATTTTATTAAATTAGAGTTGTAAAAATATTTTGCGAAAATAACGCGAGGTACATACTCATATACAATACGCATCTGATTAAAAAATTACTTACGTGTGCATTTCTAGGGGATGTCTGCGTATTTTATCTAGTTGGTTTTCAAACCAATTAATTGCGTTAAGGAGTGAAAAATTTCATCAATAAACTAAGTTATATTTTAAGATTGTTTTTCTTAATGGAATTTTATGGTAAAAATATTTTGTTTTCTTTTTTACTATTTTCGAAGAGTCATTATGTGTCATTTGTAAAGGCTTTATTGAGTTTGTCAAATGAACGGTGTATTGTCAACCAGGAGTCTTCCTTTTCATTAACAAATAAATACTATTTATACCCCTTAAATATCCTTTTCCCCAGTACAAATTCAGTAATAGTATTTTGAAAACAATATCTAGGCTCTATAGTCATTTTTTGTTTTGCATTATTTGTTATGTGTAGTAGTTTTTTTTTAAAATTTATTTCTAGCAAAAATATAAGCTAGGTTGTTAAAACATAAGAGAAGATGTGTTGTGTACCTTTTCTACACAGCTATATATAGATAAGTAAATGTACGTTTGAAAATAATTCTGACGAAGGCGTAAATCGAAAAAGCTATCAACCATATCTTATAAAATTTTGAAGAACTAAGGTTCTACCAAGTAAATGCCAATTCAATTAATAAAAATATAATATGTTATTTTCTCTTATATTCAATTCTAGAGCACGATAGGAAATAGTGACGTATGAGGTCAGTTTACTTTGCATTTGATTTAAATGTATTTTTCAGATACAATTGAAACTATATATACAAATAACATAATATAGTCATTATTCCGTTGAAATTGTATAAAAACATGACTTGACTTAATACATATAAGCACGATAATTAAATAAAATTTAAAAAAAATATTGTTCGAATATCTAAATTTCTTTCTTAGCATATGAAAATAAATTTAAATTAAGAGTATATAATGATTATCTTTCCGATTAGTATGAATAATAAAATATTTATGTGAATTTTCTAACAAAATAAACCAAAAATTCACGACCAGTGCTTTATAATATCGATATAAATCATTGATAAAAAATTTGACCGATAATAGATATTAATTGAAAAAAAAGTATTTAAAAAGATGTTTACTTTTAATCGTTCAATAATAATGTTCTATATTGATATAATGGCTACAGGCATTCTCCAAATAGTTTTATCATTAAAACATTTATATGAAATACTACATAATTTATTATCAACTGAATAAATATTGATTGGTTATTTATGATGAAATTGAAAATGTTATGAATCACACTTATGTTATATTATCATTTTATGATTTAATTGAGAATTATGAATATATTTTTTTAGTGCACGTATTGTATAATATATTCAAATAATATTATTAAATATTTTTGAAATGAGTAGTAGTTTCTTCTCCGGAAAGAAATAATCAAAATGCCAACAAAAGAACTTATAAGAAAATCCCCTTAGATGTAAGTAAAAAAGCTCACTCTTATAACCGTTCATATTTCGCACCGATCTTATTGAGCGAATGGTTATAATACTAATTTATTATAATGCTATATGCACCTATCACATAAGCTTAAAAATCAGACTATGGGATTTTTGTCGAAAAATATAAAAAATATATATGGTTTTTATTTTTCTACGTTTTTCGTGGCCTGCATAAAAACCTGGATAAAAGACACTGTCCAGATTTGTGAGAATTTTTTTAACCGTCGTGAAATAATCAATTACAGGCGAAATAAATAAGATGTGATAATGTCTTAGTTCACTGTAAAAAAATACAAAAAGTCTGCTAACAAATATAATACATTGCCAAAAATTGGGTACTTTTTTAGCAGTGTCAGTTAAGAGCCTAGAGGAACATTTTTATAATTATGTATGTAACCATTGAAAAGTCAATCAAAATATATTATGAGATAAAATATTTCCGGACTATTAACTATTGATAGATGGCTGAATAAGATCAATTATATTATATTGCAGAGATTATTGTTGGGAATAAATGCCTTTCTTCTCCATGAAAACCTATCGTTACATGCAATTAGAAAGCAAACTCAAAAAGACAGTATCGGCAATCTCAAATTGATCACAAATCTGGGACAAAATAATAACAAACATTTGTTTTGTGTCGACTTCTTTTTTTAATGTCCGAATTTAGGGCAGTTACGCTTTTAAAATTGTACAGAATTATAGAGTCATTATTTTAATGCATTCATACTGCAATTAAAATTAAATATTGTAATTGCAATCGAGAAAACCTTTTTATTTTAACGTATTTGTTACAAAAACGTTGCCCTTAAATTGAGCACTTTATCAAAAACATATATTACATTAACTCTTTTTTTTCACTTTTAATGTGTTGACTGTCACTTCTCGGTGGAAAGAAATACTATTTTAAAAAATAAACTCATTTTATATTTATATTAGAAATATTTTTAGCATTTATACAAAATACACATTTACCGACAACAATATAAGTAATTTGTCGAAACACTATATTTCAGGTAAGTTTAAGCTATCAACTTTTTATTCTTTAATTTACTGTTGGCAATTCCTTTGACAGAAGTCAATTTTAATTTAGAATTGAATACGATATAACGGATTAAATGGAACAATGGGTACGACAGTACGACTTTCAATTAAAAAAAATGAAAAATCAGCAATTGAGATTAGAGATTGATTGTTTATGAACCCTTTGTTGAAAAACGTTGGGTAAAATCAAGCTAAATTATCATAAAATATATAGAAGAAATAGGATAAAAATGTTTTTTTTTTTGTTTCATGAAAAGTATGAGAAATTGGGATAAGACAAGGGAGATAAATGCTATCAAAGGTATACAAATCATATTAGACTGTACTTTACTGGACTGGACTGTACTAATGCATACATTTGATTTTTCAGAGTTACAGTAGTCTTTGCACTGAAACTATTTACTAATTGGGATGATAATATCATTAATTACTACATATAAATTTTGAAGGGAAGTTTTCGTCTTCTTCAAGACGTCGTCAGAGAATAAAGCTTTTAAGATTTACTCGGCTCCTAGTCACGCCACCACCCGCGATACGTCCAACTATCCACATGACGAGATGTATTACGGGGGTGCCGATGGGTGGCGGCGGGCGACGGGGTCAAGAGATAGCCAGCGGGGAGGAGACGTCCGATAATAATGAGTTATATACGTGATCCAATTATTTTGGCACGCCGTGCTCATTATAACAGCGCACTAAGTGTGAATTATTACCCTCCCCCCGGTGGACGGTGCCACCTCATTCCAACCCTACCTGATTGTGTGTATCTTCCAGCACCGGGTGGCTAAAGGTGAAATTCATAATATTCATAAATAGCAGGAAAAATAGAACAAAAACGTTCCGGGTTCTGTTTAAAAGAATTATCATGGTTGTGATTTTATTTTAGTTATGGAGTTGTGGAATATTTTATTTAGCATGGTTTCATAACTTATTATGATCTTACGCTATGCATTTAATAACAGACAGATGAGAAGTCTTTTACATAAACTGAAACAATAAATTAGATAAGGATAGTGCACTCATCCAATTTTCGATAGTTTCGTTACTTAACAACCTCTGCCAGTACTGTGACCATATTGAAATTGTTGTGAAAATTAAATAATTTTAACCTACTGAATGAAGATGATTTAAACACTTGTAAGTCCTAAAAAAGAATTTTAAATTCCAAGATGGGTTATATGTTAATCATGAAAACGTTGACTGAATCGGCTAGTCAATGTTAGTAATTATACCATATATTACCTATATTCCCTTCTTCTATCTAGTTTTTATATATCAGAGATGAAGAACGACCAGGAATTTTTTAAAGACGATACAATGATGAACGATTCTCATAAACTAAGATCTATCAAACCCATTTCGTTTTGGAAGAATATCCTTAAAGATAAAATTTTATGATATCAACTGAAGGTGTTTGATGCAATTTAAATATCAAATTTGAATTGTAATCAGTTCTGTTGGATCAGTGTGATAAGATGCCGAAAGGTGAAATCCGACAAAATATGACATACAATAGTTCAACTACTACTAAGTAGATTATCAGATCAATCAGATTTACAAATGGCTATCAGTCTAATCTTCAGTGATATCGTCTTCGGAATCTTCAATCACATATTCCCACACATTTAAATCTTCTCTACCGTCCGTTTTATTTTACATTCAACATTTTTTAAATCTATTGATGTTGGTCTGAAAAACTGTCAGTAAACAAAGTCGTCTTTTAAACACTCTCTTCACAATCTTGCCATTTCTATTTAACGCGATCCAGGAGGATCGCGTTAAAAATAATAGGAATAACGTGTCGACATTTAAAAAAATTCCCATTACATAATAAGGTTAATACAGTGTAAGCTATAGATATATGAAGCACCCACGATGTCCAATAGACAACGAAGAGGCCTCATTACATAGAAGATCGTTATATATTTGTGGCGCATACATTTTTTCGTTCTGCGCACTAAATTTAAATTGAAACATATTTTTAAATTATCCCAGGACATTAAAAATACTCTGTATTGATTGTAATATTTATTATTTAATGTAATCAATGATTAATTTTTCCACTGAGCTTGTTTAAATGGAGAAGCTATCAATTTTAATTGCACAATTAAAATTAATTTCCACCACGTAATAACTGTATCAATTTAAACCAAACAATTAAGTTTCTCTTTCTAAATCTAAAAGAGTTTGAAAGCTTATTTTTAGCAGTAGAAAGAATAATTGATTGATAGTTAGATATTTCATAGAGATTGTTTTAACTTTACATATATTTGAAAAATAAAAAAAATTCACTTGATATTACATTTTTTTATAAATGCCCTGTTGACATTCGTCTTTCCATCCCACCTTTGACCACATCTGCTCTATTATTGCGAATGTATCCCCCCGAAATTTATTCCCCCCCCCCCGTTATGTTATATTTCTTATTCTTATAGGATAGAAGTCATTTTGATACATTAGCGTTCCTATGGCTGGTGTTTTTGTTAATGTTATGGAATATGATTAATAACAGGCGAAAATCACACATACTTTTTATAACAGGTGCGGGCGACTGTGTATCTAATGGAAATACTAACAAAAAATCTGCAGAATGTTTTCTAAATGTTTTTAATATTTATTTCAAAAATATAAAGAAAAAAAATCATTTTAAATTATCAGTCAATTATTCGTTAGTGTGTGTAGAACTTTTCTCATAATAGCCAAGCCTTCTATGAAGCATGTATATGGCCACCACGTGACGCCTTCAGATATTCGTTTCTTCATAGATTACGCAAAGTTGTAGATATTCTTATATTTTCAGACTTTGTCTTTGTAGACCACGGATTCGTTGAATTGATGGGGTGTCACGAGACCTTTGATTTCTGGAAAATGGGGACTGATTTGAAAGGGTGAAGGACCAAACAAACCAATCAATCATTTAATACAAAAACAAACCAATATACAAAAAATCGCATTTATTTGTTACAGTATCCTCGCAATCTGATGAAAAATGTAAATTTATAACTTATTAAATTGTCATTTTAATTGTATCACATTTTTCCCAGATATACCAATATACTTTTGCTAAATTACGTATTCGATTAAAATCCTTATAGGGGAAAATTATAATTCTTCCTTGAACCAAACAACATGTAATGGTGTTAAATCATTATTTTATCATTGACATTATAGAGCTGATTAGAATTTATGTATAATATCCACATTGTATGAAGCTGAAAAAAAATATTGTTTATTCATTGCATGCATATCAAATAATAAAATATTGCAGCGGACAAGGCTGACAACTGATAAAAAAAGAATTTTTCAATATGGAAACCCACGCAGGTGCGTAATGCGAGATAATGTCAGAGTTGAAACTAGGAGTATGTTAAACACACTTTACCAATAAACGATGTTTTCTTTAAGCGTATTGAGTGAGCTAATTCCCTGTCCACTTATAGAGACAGAATGCTTTTATAATTTTTAAGGAATATAAAGTGTAACAACTACAAGCTTTTTATCATAAGATGTTTTATTATAGGCTGTTATCGCTTCAATTCATTTTGCTACATTTTTTCCTTAAATACGGATCTTTTTCTATCAATAATGGCACTGTTTTTTTAAAACAAACAATACATTCCTGAAAAGCTTACCGATATGTTTAGATATACAACATATGATTTAAAAAAAACAAGATGCGCCAAATTTTAAAACACACTTTTATTTATTTCGCGAGCTAAATTTAACAATAGTCATCATTATTACACGGTGAAAAAATAGCAATGTACTATTTTTAGTCTTACAAATTTTTTATAAGATATAGTTGACATCTATTTCAGCTAACACCATCATAGTTCCGACGATGACGTGAGCCGAAAAAGCTATCAACTATATCTTATAAAAAAAATTGTAGGACTAAAATACATTGCAATTTTTTCACTGTGTTATAGTGGAGTTCTACCAAGTAAATGCCAATTCAATCAATAAATGTCACTATTATTTATATGTCATAACAATAGACCATCTGTTCTAGAGGAAATTAAAAGTCTTAATTAATTATGTACATTTATTAAATTCTTATATCAAATAGCATTGAACTGCAACTTTCTTATATATTTTTTTAATTAATCAAACACAATGCTCATTAATTTTCCAACAATATTATATTTTTTAAATCAGGACAGGTTTCGCTCATCACGAGCACTATCAACCGAAAAAAAATTGGCTTAAAAAATATCGTATAACCGATACTATTTTTCTTTTCATTATTATTATGACACGTTAAAGATTTTTCTTCTTACTAACAAAACACATATATTTTAGTGTTTTTTTTAATATGTATATCTTTAGATATTGTACTATTTTATAATGTTTACTGATTTACGTATCATTCACATTGCTTTACAATCACTTGTAAAAAAATGTCATGGTATAAAAAAACTTGATTTAAATTGTATAAGTGTAGTAACTTTACACCTAGAATTGACAGTTGAAAACAGTCCACGACTTTTTCCACTATTGTTATCTAAATAATAAATAATCTTTCTTTGATGATGGTTGCAATGCACGTATTAAATTTTATATCCAAGGATTGATATAACAGACCAAGGTTTTTATTCTCAGTTGGAATTAAAGAAATGTTCTTGATTTATTAGCTTTATACTGAGTTCACTTCTGTCACTGCCAAGGATGCGTCAATACAAATGTTATCTAAAGAAATCGAATTATTAATATAATGGCGCTGAATCGATACGGCGAAAAGGCATTCGAACAGTAATTAAAAACGATCTCACAGAACAACCAACTCACCGAGGAATGGTTCTTCATAAATCATGAGACAGCATTTTTATGCTAAAGATTCTGTCGGCCACCGCGAAGACTGCAACGATATGCCATTTTTTCTCGAGCGGATCGTTGAACGTTGCTTGTTCTCAAGGAAATTATTGAATTAATTTTATTGCAATATTATATTATAAGTATTTGGCTTCGTAGTTAATCGTAAACGCAACTTTGAGAATATATCAGGTACAAACTTGAATTGTTAAAACTTGATACGTTTCCATATGTTTTGTTACTGACGACCCGGGTTTTGCCGTAAGGCATCTTCGGGTATTCTATCACACAGACGCAACATAACTGACGCATAGTAAACGGTTTGTATTGGTATTTTACAAACTGAATTACAAATGATACAATTAATTTGATTATAATAACAATAAAATTTTGCATATGACAATTTTATAATAAAAATACATACATTATATGTGTTTTGATGGAAGCTTTTTACAATAAACAACAATAAAATTGGATCATAAAATTGAAATTAAGAGGTACATGTTTATTTTAAGTTGATGGGTTACGGTAAGATTAAATAGTATGTGACTTAAGTGAGAATTTATAAGGCTAAGCTGGTTGCTTAGAACAAACAATGAACCTAATTCCACAACAAAGTTTCAGAAATTCTAATCTGATTTTGTAATCCCATCAAGTGGTCAGTCATTAATCGATATCGTATTTTACATCGGGTACAATCCAAGTCAATTCGATAGCACAAAAACTACTTGCATGTATGTGTTATATTTTAATAATAAAAACAAAATTTTTATTACTATTTCAACAATATTATTTTTTAAGAACAGGATCGCTTTCGCTCGCGAAACCGAAAACAGCCTTAATATTAAAATATTAAATTCTTGAAGAAATATAAAAAAAAAATGTTTTTATTATTTTAATATTGTGCCTTTCCACCATGTTAACGCATTGAAAGCAATCACATGCTTTTATAGGCTATATTTCGTACGCCAATTCGACAAATGTTTCTCCATTCATATTGATGTATTAAGACAGCGGAAAAGATGTAATATATGGAAAGATGTAAATGCTTGATTGATTTTTTTTAAATTTTGTTCATATAATAGTATTCAACAGTTCATAAATATTTGATCGCATATATGTAGAACCAAAAATTGTGAGAGTAGGAGCCCATCTCACAAACTCATAAGTTATAAGGCTACTTGAGATTAGGTAAAATTAGATTTTATGTCCGAAGGGCCGCAAACATCTATGTAAAGAGCCGCTTCTGCCAAATCCTGCTCTAGGCGATGTAGTATAATGAACTACTCATTCTCTTTACTAACAGTATTATTTTGTTGATGTAAACGGTTCAATGAAGATATGTTAATTAAATTTATTACGGTTCATGTTTTGCAAATATGTTGCAAATGAAACGCATTCTGACAAGGGCTACTTATATGAATACATTGTATTCATAGAAAAATTATTATAACTAAGTACTCAACTATCAACCTGTGCAATTAAACATAAGTTGATTTAACGCTTTGTACGTTCTATAATTGACTTATGTATTTATGGCATACTCTTTCTGACACGGTGCTGTAACACTGAAATATTGAAATTTGCGGGATTATTATCTTTTAAAGTTTTATAAAATGTTATGGCAGTTACGTCATAGTTTCAGTTATCAAGGCATACTTATGTTTTCAATGAAAAATAAGACTAAGGAAATGTCTGAATCAAAATTGACATAACTAAGTGGAGTACAACTGGAAACTGAAAAATGAAATTGATTTCAAAAAAATGCATGCCATTTTTACTTTAAAATTATTATATTATATTCAGGATATTATTGAGTATCATAACGAAGATCATATCTCTTGATATGCTTTCGAGATCATTTGTTCATCAGATCTCATTATAAAAGTTATGTTAATATACAAATACACTACTTTAAAACATCACAGAAACAGCGCCCTCGCCTCATGTTGATGACCTAAAAGACATTTTCATGTACAAAAATAAAATGTTTTATTCACAATAGGATTCGTACTACAAACATAGCCAGGGATAATTTTGATTTAAGTGAGTTAGTATCAATCACACTTATATTACAAATACAATTACCGAAATGAGTATAATTCACTGAGATTACTCAAGAACTAATATTAGCAAGTGTTCAATAACTAAGTTCTGAAAATATGAAAAGGTTATAACGGTATATGTTTTGAATGCTACAATATTTTATTTATTTATCATTATTTTTTCGACTTTATAAAAAAAATGTTGTACTTTAAATATAAAAAAAACGATGAAAAATATCGTTAAAAATTTAATGATGTTATATAAACCTATTTATCTATCTTGTAATTTAGTACAACCGCTAAAGGTGAATTTTTAATGAAGGCTATTTTTTGGATACAATTAGTTTGTCTAAATTTGACAGTTTTTTTCATCTATTTCAGGGCTATTTTTTACGAAAATGATTGAATCTGATTATATGACAAGGTTAATTTATTTCATTGAGTTTGAGTTTATTTTGAAAAAATATATTAATAATTAAACATAAATAATAATAATTATATGTGTTTAATTTTTCATTTATCTTGCCAAGTATGTTTACATAAAATATGTAACTAAAATATGGTTTTTAACGAACCTGCCAATGATTCTGTCGTCAATAAAAATTAACTTTCTTAATTAAATGATATTTTATCTTATGTTGGTATATTTTGTTTGGACGACTGTGAGTTTTTAAAAATATTATTTTTCAGATAACCACGTCAATTTATTTCTTTACAGGTGACTTACCATAAAAACAATCAATTTCATTTGATTGATTGAATTGGCATTCACTTTTTTTTTTCACACAATTGGATTTCATTTGAGATGTGTGACGCTTAGTGATCTTTTAGAAAGAAATAAAATTGATGAATTTGAAATTTAATTACTAAATGTTAATAAATAAAAATAAATCGATAAGATAAGCGATTTAATATATTAATCATTGAAGGCAAACAAAAATTATTGTACAAAGTCATAATCTATTATTATACAAATTTTATACATGTATTTGAAACCATTTTGAAAAGCTTGACTGGAATTTGTTTGTACATGATGATGTTTTGTTGAAAATGAAAAAGAGTATATTTTTTGAAATGAATAATGTAAATTTTTTTGAATGAAAATTTTCGAACAATAAAACATTAAATAAATCAAATATTAATGTTACCATTATGAGGTTCAAACCAAGATAAAGTTGACCACTCACTACATAAATAAATAGGTAATGTTTTTGGTTCCTTTTAGATTGATATCATACGGTCAGTATTTTGTTTTATACATAAATAGCTCGTTATCCATTGTCACTAAAAAGCAGATGTTTTGACCGGATATATTGGGAACTGTAAATTTAATTATGTCAAAAGTACCAGGAACAATCGAAAAAACATAATACCGCTTGTTGTTTGACACTCAATTTGCGATATAAAATAATGTCTTACATAAAACGTCATTAAAATCAGCATGATTCGATAACATCAAAGAAGTAAGGCATACTATTGACAGTTATATCGTGATATTTGGATGTGATACGTCATAATGACCAGCGTTTGTTAACCCACTGAAAAAATAATCTGATGATATCGGTCGCTGTAGTCTAACAGCGAGAGAAAAATCAGCGATTGAATTATTCTGGGCTCAAGTCCTAGTAAACTCAAATGTAATATTTATTTATCGTTCTGTGATATGAAAGTTTGAAATTTATACTCATTTTTTTTTATCAATTTTACCTTATTTATATGTTAATAATACGTTGTAATTAATGTTATGATATATTTCGAATTGATAATTAAGAAAATTACAACTCGGAAAAATTTCTGAATTTATAAAAACAAGATGTGAAAATATTGAGAATGTGACTTGGTTGATCATAGATGTCAAATGTCATGGTGTGAGGAATGTGTAATAAATTGTATGTCTATGGATATAATATAGCCCTGAAAAAAAGTTTATACTAAACAAGAGGTATTCATATTTAAATCTTCACCATTGCTTTTTTTATTTCGGTTCTCAATAATCATTTTATTTACATTGAAACGTATTAATGGTTGACAGCTGTTTCGAGATGACGCCGTCGCTAGAAACATCTTTGAATAACTAGAGATATAGTTTTTGCTTGATTCTGGATCAGCTATCAGTTGTGGTACATTGGGAACCCGACCTATCGTTCTTGCATCCTAAGTTTTTTTTTTATATTTATTGTTATGTATATAGATTTTGTTTAACATTATTATTGTTAAGCTAAATGCTTTGGTATTTTTAGCAAATAAAATGTCGTGGATTTGTTATATGAAAGGCTTAAAGCGTTTGCTACTTGCCACCTCAACTACTCGTCCTGTTTGCTGGCTTCTAAATGCTGATCATCATAACTCGCTCGCTGTAGAAACATGCTCGCTTCCAGGATTCCTCACAAAAAACCGACTGGTCATTGTGCCAACGATTCGATGGAGTATTCTCTTTCTCGTATAGTGGACAGTGGCGTTGTGTCAACAGTAATTAATTCAAAATATAACAGCATTAATAAATTTAAACATCATAATGATTGTTTGTGTATGACCCATCATTGAGCACCAAAAATATAGTCATCATTTTCTCAAGTTAAAATCGATGAATTCGTTATAAATAGAATCCATTCGTTATAAAAACTCTGATGATGTTATCCAAAAAGACATAAACGCGCTTCAGCTTGTGGAAAAACAAAGTTGTTAATTGTAGGTTTATATTTAAAAGAGGAAATTAACAAATGAATAAATTGATAAAAAAAGAAAAATAAACTACAAATCTTTACGGAAGAACAGTTACACAGAAAGAAAATATTGACATTTTTCCGACTGTAAAGCCGAGTAATTAAAAATTTGAGTACTCGGTCTATTTCATATAACAATATTTATAGTAAATACGGGCTAGAATCCCATAACGTAAATTTGTAATCAATATATGGTTATCTCATCAAAAAAAGAAAAATTCTATGTTGTCGATATTCCTTCCATTTACACTATTCCGAATAGTTAGAATATAAAGATCAATGGTCTCATTAGCATGTCACTAGCTGGCTGTCGTCAATAAAATTCCAGATACATTTTTCAGAAGTTGTGGACATGAATAGTTTGTTTTTAATTATAGAACCAGTCTGCCAGTGGGGATGCCACAGGTAATGACATTAGCTATGTTCAACAGTTGTTCAACATAATTCAAACGTACGAGAGTGATTTCAGGCGGATACTAATTTTTAACATATTAAAGTAGATTTTACATGGACTTGCTTGGTTGACTTCCTTGCTGTAATTGTTTTTTTATTCTTTTATTTTTTAATTTTACATTTTCGAATATATTTGTCGTTGCAAAAATTATAAACTCGAAACTCGTTATTTTTGAATAATTAATGTGCCAATTAAATAAATACATAAATAAACCATTCCCATTTGAGACGTTCAATTCGAATCTTGATATTATAGTTCCAAAACAAAATCTTTCGTTTTATCAAGTTTAATTCAATCCGAAGGCTTAATTCAAAGATTTTTTTATGTTAGCGCATAGATCAAATTACAATTTGATAATTTTTTTATTAAAAATAAATAAATTATTTATTAAGTTTGGCTGACAAAATACATCAATATCGCTTACTATAATATGCAAAGTATTGGATGATATAAAAAATCATTTATCTTTTCCATTAAATAGTCAATCTTTCATAAACAAATATTTTTTGTAAAATTTAAGTTTAGTTTTTTTTCATTTCTGATCGAATACATTTTAGAGTAAATATTTTTTCCTGTCATTCCACTATACATCTAATGGTACATGAATCATATATGATAGATTCATGTACGCCACTGTTTTAAATGATCGTTTATCTCTTTTTATTCCGATAGGAGTGAGCTGGCAGCAGCTTAGTTGGACGGACGATTGTTATGCAAAAATTCCAAATATGAGTTGCAATGATATTTAAATGATCGACTGCATGCCGCTCGAATGGGGTCTCATTTGAATTCAAGACCCCTTTGATGGTGACCAAGCCGCTCGCTCAATATTGCATTCCCTTATACAGATTAGGGTGGAGCACCGATGCTATATTTTTTTTTCAAAATATTTATTTTATTATGATCATTTCTAGATTGAGATTTTAAGTTAAGTTGGTCTATGCGCTATAGCCGGTTGATGATAATTGACCAATCTGATAAGATAGATAATTCAACTAAAAAATGCAGTGGGATTTGTTGATATTTATTTCTAATCTGTCTATTTCTTTCTGATGATTCAAGACTAATTTCATTATTTGATGAAATATTTCTTGAGCGATTAGCTTGAAATCAATATTTATTTGGAAACATTTTTTTTAGACAGAAGATACATATTTATACAGAAATATGATTAATAACAAATGATTTGTGTTTGACCTGCATGTATTTGATTTTCAGTCGTTTGATTTGCCAATTTGAAAATATTCATAGCATTAGCATTTTATATAATATCAAATATTTTATCCAATAATATTAAAATAAAAAAAACAAAAGAAAATAAGTAAGTACCGAATAAATGCAAACTAAAAATGTGTATTGTGCATATATTGCAATTTGTATGAAATACGTTTTTACATATATTGATTGAATTGGCATTTACTTAGGAGAACTCCATTATAATACGGTCAAAAAATAGCAATGTATTTTAGTTCTACAATTTTTTATAAGATACAGTTGATATTTATTTCGGCTCACGACATTGTCAGAAGGTTTTTACATACCTTATTAGCTAGAAGAGTTGGACTAGGAATGAAATTATAGTTCTATAATTATATAATTCTTATTACCTCTTTATATTTCCAGGATCATTTTACAGAGAAATGTAGACAACGCAGCAATCGATGTATTCAATCAAAAATCTATAATTCGGTTGGTTGACGTATGTATAAAGGTGTTTGTAGATGGATTTAAACTTATAAACAGAGAATGATTAAGCTGACAGACGCTAAATAAGCTAATCAGTCTATTAAGAAAAAGCTAATAAATACGAAGTAAAGCAATATATCTCTAAATAATATTAATTTTTATTCATTGATAAAATCAACCAATGAAAACAAACACCTTAAAGTAATTACCATTAGTGTACATGTGGTAAAAACTGAGTCAAATCATTTAAATGCAATAATTTCAAAAAGAGAATCTTCAGATCTTTTTCCAAAACAAATATTTCACTGCACCCCGTGTGGTAGTTTGTAAAATATCTCTGCCAAAGAATGCAACTCTTCTTGAAAAAAAAAAAATATTCACAGCGAATCTGAAGTGCGATGAGGCGCAAAACCACGCTCTAATTCGTAGCAATATTTAAATAGGGTACCAAACTGGTTTTTTCATTTTATTTATTTATTTAAAACAATTTAACTCTCGGTCGTTTCTGATGTTTGTTTACCGACGGTTTTTGTCCGATCAATTAAGACGTTATATAATGCGTGGTTGGTTTACTGTTTGGTGTGATATTGTATTGTTTTAATTATGATGATATGCTTGATTTAGGTTTGCTTTCTTAAAAAATGGAATTTATCATCAACACTAGCATAATAATTTCATCCTATGATTTGGTATTTTTCTATGAATCGAAAGTTTAATAAATCAGTTTATCCTTATTGATACGGAACAGTATTTATGAAGAACAATGTTTTGAGCTGTTGCCGCAACAAATAAATTTAGAGCTAACCAATTTTGTATTTTCATTAGAGTTAATGTAACGATAAAGTTTTTAATAAATATGATTCATTTTACACACTTTAAGTTCAGATTGAAAGTGATTGCGATAAACAAAACTAAAAGCCCGCCTTGACAGTTTGATAACATTGTGAAATTAGAGCACAAAGTAACACCATTTTATTTTAATAAATATAGCACAATTCCACCAACAACTGAAAAAGAAAACATATTAAAAATGCATATTACTGCCATTCAATGTGAATATATATATATAATAATAGAAGTCAATATTATATATTATTTATTGGGAGTTGTAATTGTTTTAATATATAAAGTTGAAATCGAGGAGAACACAGATGTCTTTAATGTTATCCAAGATATTTCACAATATTTGAGCCGTATTTCGTATCGTAAAAAAGGATATAAATTTATGAAAATGCGTGGAATTTTCCTGGATTTATTTATCATTTCTGAGCTCCTCTATAATTTATTAACATTTACAACGCTCATTAGTAAAATGTAGCTTGTATATTTTTGTGCTATAAAGTATAAGCCAATAAACAAATGTATATATTTTTATCAATTATTTGGATTACATTTACATTAAAAATAGAAAATAGGTAAAGGCCGTCAAAATAACCGATATCCAAACTCTCAAAATTAAAAAGAAAAAATCCTGATTTCATTTAAACCTGCCTAGATTCAGATCTATCTACTTGATACGAAAAATTTCTTATCACTAGAACACTGAGGCTAACGTCATGATTTTATTAACAGCTTATTTTGATAATATCTATGACTAAAATATCTGCTAAATTGATAAAAGTATGGTATTCACAAAAAAACACGGCATGGCTTGTTAAAAATAATGACATGACATGGTTGACCGTCGAGCAGTTGGTTATAATTTTAGGAAAATATTTGACTCATGGTAATTTGTTTCCTCCGTCAATTCAAGACTTCGGCTCCTCTTGAGAGTGTCTTTGAGGGGTTTGGATTTGCGCATTGATGTCTCTTCGATCGTCCCCAAACGGTGGTTATTTATTCCAATCGCAAACAAGTGGTAGAGATAATATTGATGTATTGAATTCTTAATCCATTAATAAAAACTAATTTAATGATGAAATAAATGAAATAAGCAAAAAAAATAGTGTCTATAGGATTCAATTGTAGGGTGATTTAAAAATTCGTACCCAACAGTACAGATTTTTGTAATGTTTTCATTTTTTCCGATCTAATGCATATTTAGTTCCACAAACTGTCTGTAGAGATACGGTAATCAACTTACAGAAAATTCATAAATACTTTCATTTTTCTATTGTTCAAGTCTCAAAAACAATGGTATAACATATAACAAAAATATAACGGTAGTTGTTTCTTGAATCAAGAAATCTGTACATTGGTGTGAATGCCTTATTGGTAATAAATTTATGGGAACGACTTATGATTTATCAATCAAAAATGCCACTCAAAATCTTACTATTCACTTCTCGTTGCATGTGACATTGTCCCATTTTTGAGTTTTTTCAGCATACAATGAGTTGTACATCATTTTTCAATCATAAAAAAAAATATACATTGATCACATTTTAGTTCATTTTATTCCGAGAAATAATATGTATAGGTAGCTTAAACTTTTTCCGGAGAAGAGAATCATTTTTGCATTTCTTTTAAATCACCATGTCGAGAATGTTTTTCTAGAGATAAATGGATTACTGATATACAAAATTTTATTTTTGAAACTACTAGAACATTGATAAAATTTAGTGTTCATTGTGTACCAATACAAAGACGTTAATAATTGGCTGCGAGCAAACATATCGTGGCATAAATAAATGAACCTTTGATATATATAGAAATTGACAGTTAATCTCTAATAAAATCCCTAAATATAGACAAGGGTTCATTATCTTGAATAAAAAATAAGAGGATGTAATAGTAACATTGTGCGATATGACGCCACAGGGATTTATACAAAAGGTAAAGCTACGTCGTGTAGCGTAACATTTCACCAAGCATGGTTTTACTACAAAGTGCTTTTTAATATTAAATGAAAAGTATCCTTGAAGAACGGGACGAACGTCCGGGGAAGAATCGCCCGTGAACCCTGATTCCGCAGAGGCTGACTGCAAGCCGCATGCCGCGGCCCGCGGTCGCTTGTCACCAATCAATCAATGAGCTAAACCACTTTTTGCCGCCGCTGAGACCGCGACCCCCCTTTTCCTTCCCCGCCACTCTTCCCTCATCTACTTCAACCGCCGTATGACTTAACAAGCTGCTATTCTATACCGCCAAGCAACGGAAGGTGTATACATAATATCCACATTGTATAAACGCCTACATCCATTATACGTACAGATCTATATTAATAAAAATAAGAGCAGTATTTTAAATTACATAGTATATTGAAAACAATCACCAGAAATCTTTTTTTTAACTGATGTGGTTGAAGTGACAATTTTTTTTTAAATAAATTATGATAACGGAAGAAGTATGTGCGTTAGAAAGAAGGGCGGGTGAAACGTTATAAAATACATTTCCACTACCATCCACGACATCCTGTATTACTTCTAGTATTGCAAGCACTGCTAAGTTAGACTATTAATTTGCTGAGCGTACAGCTGAAGCCAGTTACGTTAGATTTAACATATTATAATTTATTGATTGAACTGGCGTTCACTTGGTAGAACTCCATTATAACACGGTGAAAAAATAGCAATGTATTTTAGTTCTACAAAATTATTTTTAACAAATATAGTTGATAGCTATTTCGGCTCACGCCATCGTCAGAACTATTCTATAGTTATATAGTTAGTTATATAGATAGTTCTGACGATGGCGTGAGCCGAAATAGCTATCAACTATATTTGTTAAAAATAATTTTGTAGAACTAAAATACATTGCTATTTTTTCACCGTGATATCATTTTTTGCTATAGAAAATTTAAATGTTTGGAAGTCAATTTATTCAGTTCAGAAGCAAACTTAAATTTCTTCCAGGCACACTACTTATAATAATACTTCTTTCTTATAACACGGTGAAAAAATAGCATTGTATTTTAGTTCTACAAATTATTTTTTAAATATAGTTGATAGCTATTTCGGCTCACGCCATCGTCAGAACTATGCTTAAACTAACATTTGCTTATCTATATATAGCTGTGTATAAATGGTACACAATACATCTTCTCTCCTGTTTTAACGGCCTAGCTTGTTCTTGCTCGCAATAAAGCTAATAATTGTAAATGAAACAAAAAGGAGGGGGAAAACAAACAGGAGAGAAGATGTATTGTGTACCTTTTCTAAAAAAATAATTTTGTAATACTAAAATACATTGCTATTTTTTTCACCGTGTGACATATTAAAATAGTAGTTTCTACGTGAAATATATTCAAATAGAATTTACAATACAAAAATAGCCCTCAGTTTATACGATGCTTGACTTTGCAAGATGATGCGATATAAAAATAGTTATGTGTATTAATTTGACATTACAAAGATCAATAAACATATAGTATATAATATAGCAATGTTTATCAAGCGGCAAGTTTCTTTATTGCATACACTACATGATCAATGTAATTTAATATAATGTTGTATTTAAATGGTCATAATTAACATCAGTAGCAAACTGTGCGTTAAGGAATTGCAATTAAAATATTTGCATCCTGTTATGTAATAATATACATATTCTATCGGTCACGTAGTCGAGAGGTCAGAATAGAAATATTGATTTAAATACGGCATGGATACTTGTAATTTTTGAAAGCTCTCCACACACCATCGTTATGATACCAAGCAATTAACTTCACTTACAACCAGCTCTTATAAAAAAACTTTCTCGATATTATTTTAACCGGTTGCTTACTCTGCATTGGGAGTGGGTATATTTCAAAATTTTTCCAATAATAGCTGATCAAATATAACTATAATCTGATTTTTTATAAGACATAAATTTAATATACTTTATAATATCGACCGAAGGTGCTTGATGGAATTTCAATATCAAATTTGAATTGTTACAAATTTGTGCGATTCCACATGTTTTGTAACTAACGAATCGTGTTTCGCCTTTCGGTATCTTCAGGCATTCTATCACACTTATGCAACAGAACTGATAAACCCTAGAGAGGGTCAGTTCTGTTGCGTCCGTGTGATAGAATGCCTGAAGATGCCGAAAGGCGAAACCCGGGTCGTTAGTTACAAAACATGTGGAATCGTACAAAGTTGTAACAATTCAAATTACATATATTTGAATTAAAAAAATCATATTAGCCTCCAATGCAATACTATTTTCTGTAGATTCAACATAAACTGATTTATGAGAACAAGATGTTATTAAATCCCTTTACCTCTCTTACTTATAAAAATTTTCGTTTCCGGTTGAGCCGTTTAAAGGTTATTTCAACACCTAGACTTCAAAAATTTATGTTATTGAGCTTCTCAGGACAAATCAATCAATGCATCAACTCAAAAATTAGCGAGTACAAGAAGGTTTTAACCATTTTTAATTCATATACTTTCGGGTATCGACTATCAACACGGTAAAATCAGCCGTTTCAACAATTGAGACGTTAGCATCAGAGGGTTAAGCGTTTAATGAGTGGTATGGAAACCGCCACATAAACCCATGCATTCGATGACAAATTCTAAAATAGATCAATTAATCTATTTAACAAAGTGGTGGTTTGAGGACTTGACTGCATCGTCACTGAACCCAAAGAAGATATCGTTGTTTGCTTGACTTTCAGTTTAAAACTAAAGTACTGTTAGACGATAGAACACAATCAATAATATATTGAAATAAAGGTGATTTTTTTATGATACTTTAAGTCGTAATGTAGATATTTATTGCTAGAAGAAAGATATAAATCTGTTTAACGCAATGCATGTTTCAATTTCGATCTCTTTATTCGCGGCATTGACAAAAAGAATGATGACATCGAAAAGCGAAACCACTTTCCCAAACAACGACAAAAAAACATCGATTCATGTTGACCGATACAAAATGCCACTACTGCAATTGTTAAGCGGGTTTCTAAGTGGGCGCAATAGTTGCGTTGCCAAAATATCAAACAATACTAGAGCTCCATTCAAAATAATATAAAAATCTATTCTTACGTGAACTTTTTCATGCCAATTCTGCCATCCAAATTGGACAATAATTGAGTGTCGCCACGGACATCAACGAAAGTAGTAAATTTATCATTGGCGTAGATGGACAGCTTTGCATGTGGGGCCATTGCTCTAATGCTCTTCAGATGTCTATTCTAACTGGCATACATATTTTAAAACACAGAATATTAGTGTTTTTCTTATCATTTTTAAATGAGTATTTTTTTTTTAATTATCTCGTTACAAGATTTTAATATACACACTTTTTCTATAATCGCATCGATCATATCGACAATATTGAGCAAATACTGACAAAAAAATGTTAAATAAAATAAAATAAAAAACAAATGTTTTTGGCTCTTCCTTTGTTTCGATCTTCGACGTTGAATTTTTTTTCTGATGCATTCCATCTGTAGAATGTTGGTACTTCAGAGTAAGGTAGCATCTTTGCAAACATATCATCCCTACACAATAAGAAAAATGCAGTTAACGTTGTTGGCTGTGGTGAAAATGCTCTTACACGTGCATTTTCTGTTGTGAAGTACGCTCGCTGTCCATTTTCAAGGTGAACTGCGAAATGAGTAACTGGTGGATGCCGTTCATGAATTGTAAATGATAAAATGCGCCATATTGCTTCATTGCTACTAATGTAGCGTCCCAGTTGATATTTGTTGATTTCATCGATCGATGCGGTTGAATTTCCCACTCCAAAAACTGCCATATCGCTTCCTTTGTTGACATATTTACAAATATATTTGATGGATTTCACTGAATTACAATGCTCGACGCTGATGTGTACTTTGTACGTTTTCGAGAGAAGCTGTGAATACGGTACAATCCAACGATTATCAATTTCAACCTCTTTGTTTCGCCCTTTTCTTTCGTGCTTGAGTTGTACTCTGACCTATTCCTTTTCGTTTGGGTGGCATAATAGATTTCACAGTGAATATTACATTTTGAAATTAACTTTTGAAAAATAAAAACAAATAATTGATATATTGAATAAATTCTTTCTATATCACACACGATTATTACGTAATATTTATTTCAATTCGTTCTGTCATGCGACATAAAACTAAAACAAAAAGTCGGTAAAAAATAGAACATTGAAATACTTTTCGAAAATCGAACTTTGTTTCAAAATATACAGTACTTTACGTATGTACCTACAGGTGAGTGAATGTGACAGATTTGCGTCGTTCTTGTTTTCGGCGTTGCTATGGATACAATGTGTCATAAATGGCCATTCTGTATTACAATAGTCTTGTATGAAAACATGTTTTTCGTAAATATTCAATTAATTTTTGTAATCAAATCAAATTCTGAGTATCCTATCTTTTGCCCGGTAGTCTAAGCAATAATTCGACAAAGTTTTATTGCAATCGGATTAATGGTGTAGGAGTTAATAAAGGACAGACAGACAGACAGACATTCATTTTTATATATATAGATATATATATAAATTATAATGTCACTATTCTAAGAGTTGGGAGTGTTCGTGTAAGTTTGCACTATTCAAATGACACTCCACAAATATTCCTATAAGGTCTGCGCCACTGGAATGAATAAATTTCGATCTGAATTGTTCGCGTTGCAGTAAGAATAAATTCCGTTTCGAAAATGATTTCCATATTGTCGCACGGTTGACGAAAAAACTAGACTTTTGTTTATGTCCAAAACGGCCGGTCGAAATTTTAAATGCCTTAAAATGCTAAATGATTTGAATGACTTTCAATTGACCGGAGTTAATCCGAGAAATCGACGAAAAAATTAGTCCGCCTTTAAGATGTGTTTTAATATACACGGTGTTCCTTAATCTGGGGTTTTGATTGAATTTAATATTTTTATTCTGGTTAACTTTTATATCAACTTTTTTCTTTATATATAATTGGCTCAATCGATTGTTTGACCTTTCCGTAATTGTATTTGCAGTTTTTTTTTATCGATGATAGTGCTTAGTTACGCTTAGTGTTTAGTAAATCAGTTATTTTCGAACTCACGTAAGTTCATCGCAGTTTTAATACAATTATTAGATACTATAATATTTGAAGCCTTACTGGTAACGCCATTAACTTAATAATCAGGTGGGTCTGGGTGATTAAGATGTTTGATTACAAGTTCCGGCAAGGTCAATTTCAAATTATTTGTGTCCAATTGAAATTCTAGGTCACGGACATGGTTATTATTAACGTCGTTTTCTCAAATTACCTAAAAAAATCTCAGCGCGTTTATCTCATATTATATAAAAATTTTAATACAAAAATAAGTTTGTTTTTGTTATATTTAATTAATACAAATTATGCATTTGTATTTATTTAACACTCTTGTTTATTTTTAACGATATTATTCTACTTAATTCTTCTATTGAAACTAGTTTTGTACACAACGAGTTTGAGAGTCAGAATCGTAGCTTACTCTTTTAGAGTATGATGTGATAGAATTGTTATCATAAAGATTTACGTAATAGTTAGATTGCTTTGATAATTTAGTTATAAAATACTATAATTTCTCAAAAGAGCTAACTTTCCTTGGTGTAGAGGATATCACAATGTTCAACTCAATCATCAAATCAAAAAGCAAGATTTCAAAAATATTTTTCTAGTTACAGCATCTCACAGTGTTTTACCCAGCAAAAGACCAATTCGGTCTAACAGTGTTCCCCAAAAACAATTGATAAATATTTATTTCTGATCACCTTATTTTAAAGTACTCAGCATTCAAATTATGTGCAATAAAATAAAAAAAAATGTATTGTTGCAGAGTTACCTAATTTAGATCACTCGTGCGTTATGTTGTTTCTTTAGGATTACGATAAAAAGCAGTATGAAAAAATGTTTTTTTTTTACTATTTAAGGTCTATTGAAGCTTATCTCTTTTAGCAAGACCATCCAAAATATAACCGAATTTGCAAAACCTTCTTAATATTGTGTAGCAAAAACTTTATTGCACTTAAAATCTGCGCTCCCATAAATAAATATTATATGTATAAATACTGCTTACTACTGCATTAAAAACTCTTCATAATAGACAATAAATAAATTAAGCAAAAGTTATTCTGTAATACTAAAATATATTTATATGTAAGTCCACAATAAAATCAAAACTCTATATTCATAAATACGAGTCACATTGTCGACTCTATGTGTGTTTTATTTGAATTATAAAATATTTAAAGTCTGTATATATTTAAAATAACGATGGTTTCTTTACTATGCTTAGTATATATTTTTTATTTTATCATTATTTAGGTCTGTAGGACTATTTCTACATTTTTATGTCATTCAGGAAGTTTCGCTCAACGTGATACGTATTAATTGAAGTTGATCAGTTGACAATGCTCGCGATGTACGTAACCTGCCCTAATCTGAATCATTCACAAAAATAAAAAAACTTGGAAGCAATACTGTATAGTGTGCATTATTATGTAAACATTTTTTGGCATATTTGTCGGGTCGGTTTGTCATCAATTTGGCGCATTACTCTTATTAAATTTAATTTCAAAGTCTCGGCAAGTGTAGCAAAATAAGACTAATTATCATATAAGCAAAAACTTTGTTATTACACTCGTTATATTACATGTCAAATAAAATAACAAATTATTGATTGAATTGGCATTTACTTGGTAGAACTCCATTATAACACGGTGAAAAAACAGCAATGCATTTAGTTCTCCATTTTTTTTTATAAGATATAGTTGATAGCTATTTCGGCTCACGCCACCGTCAGAACTATGTTTAAACGTAAATTTGCTAATATATATATATATAGCTGTGTAGAAATGTACACAATACATCTTCTCTTCTGTTTTAACAACCTAGCTTATATTGTGCTAGCAAAAAAAAAACTAAATTTCAACTTCAATCAAATTAAACTATACAGGCGGCACTTTTAATAAGCTTAAATAATGGCGTGAGCCGAAATAGCTATCAACTACATCTCATAAAAAAATTGTAGAACTAAAATTTAGAAATTTTAATAGTTTGATAAAGTGTACAATACACAGTTTTTTAATGCTTATAATACAGCTTAGCATGAAGTAATTAACGCAAGTTTTTTATCATTAGAGTACAGGACATAAAAACAATTAAAGGAATTCATTATTCCAAACCAGTTGAATGAGTCGGCCACCCAAACAAATTTGCAAATAGGGCACATGATATTGCATTTTGCGACGTTAAATTAAAAAAGTACATCTGGATTAGATTTCGTTGTTTTTGTCATTTTACTCTTTTTAATAAACTAATATATAAATTGTAAGTCTTGACCATTTTTTAAAAGCACTCGGTGAGTTTTGATATTAGGTTTTTTCTTTATAACAGGCTATAAGTTTTCATTTGTTTCGAGTGGTCACAAATAGAGATTAGCTAGTAAAGTGTTGGGTTACTTTTAAGGACATGCTCAAATTCTCACATGAGAGATTTGCTAGATCAAAATACTTCGACAGCTGTATAGATTAAACGTATCGTGTATTTTTTTTGCAAAAATTGCAGCATTTGTTTAACATTCACGAGTTTGAAGGAAATGTGCAATACACGAAATTTTAAGTGAATAATTTTCAGTGTTGACATATTGTCGTTGCGAAACAATTGAAAACATTAATTGACTGTGAAATCATCACCATAATATAAAAACGAGGAAGTTAAATATGCACACAATATTTTTTTCTTTTTTGTGATATTAACAAAAGATAAGTCTCCAATGGACCACGAACTCCGTGCCCATTGCGCAATGAGACTCGTTTGCACTCGGCCGCAGCAGTTCGGTAGGTAACGAACAGAAACGAAAATCGTGAATATTTAATCGTGCGTCGTAAATTTTGTAAAAGGTGAAAAATAGTTCGAAACAGGTAAGCGGTAGAAAAAACACCACCATCCAGCAACGATTTACAGCTGTGATAAACCATTTATTAAGGGTACTTATTTTTTAACGTTACAAATACTTCAATTGCTAGAAAGTATCTGAATATTATTTTTATGATTTTTTGTTGCGGAATCATAAAGTAAACACCGTTGGACCAGTAATATAATGGTACCAAAATTCTAGATATTTGATTGTCATTATTTTTAAAGCTACGCGTTCCTACAGAATAGTGGTTCCGTCTTTCAGGCATGTATAATTGTATGATTATTATCATCATCAGTTATATTTAAAGAATATAAATATTTACACGATGAAAAAATAGCTATGTATTTTTCAGCGTGTTATAATGAAGTCTACCAAGTAAATGCCAATTCAATATATAAATTTTATCGATCTTTCTGTTTCTTTGGACAGTGTAATTATCACCGTTTGGGACCGAGCAGAAGGTTTTTACTACTTGGCTACAGAGGCTGACATCGATAAAACAATATGAACAGTAGTAACAGTAATGGTAACCTTGAAAAGAAATGCATAGATTACAAATTTTTAATTAGTCGTGTATTGCAATTTGGTACAGACACCACTGATAAAAACACCATCAGTCCATTCGCCTAATCAAACAAAAGAATGATATTTTCAAATATATATTTTTATGCAAATATACTCATGTCTCGCTTACCATTAGTTTAAAACAGTTGGCGATATTGCTGGCGCGGTAATGCCTCAGATTTATCGTAGAACCAAATATGTAATAGCTTTCATTTTATTTGCTCGTTTTCTCAGTCTCATAAATTGGATAACTTACTATTGTTAGCTGTTATACTTGTTACAATATGCATTTCCGTGGCAGAGCCATTCTTCGGACGCCTCCTGACTATTGAGAGCAGCATCATCATGGCTATAGAAAATCACCATCGATATCACAATAAATGAACACGTCGTGTGATATTCGTTCAGCAAGAAGCGTACATACCACATACTAATACGTATTTGTCACGGTGATTTATTTTGAATAATCTATCGGGTCTTCAGGTGATTGTGATGAGCACACAGGAGAAACTTAACTGTTGGAATACCGTGTATATACATATCTAGTGTTTTTTTTTTGTACTACAAAGTGTGAAAAAATACTTCTTTCTTATAACACGGTGAAAAAATAGCATTGTATTTTAGTTGTCCAAATTATTTTTTAAATATAGTTGGTAGCTATTTCGGCTCATGTCATCGTCAGAAATATGCTTAAACGAACATTTGCTTATCTATATATAACTGTGTAGAAAAGGTACACAATACACCTTCTCTCCTGTTTTAACGGCCTAGCTTGTTTCTTTCTCGCAATAAAACTTAATTTTTCAAAAATTGTAAATGAAACTAAAAAGGCGGCTATAAGGCGGCTCCTTTCTTATGTTAAGTAATTTTTCTTACATATAGATTTTTCTGTAAAGAGTTTTTTTGTAATTTTTTTTTAAATTTTACTTAATTCAACTATTGATATTTAAAATATCAATTTTGTACACCGAAGAATTTTATTATTTTTATATTTGTCAAAACTCAAGATAACATAATAACTCTCGTCAAGTATATCGTTCTTCTTATGTCATATACAGGTGAATGTAATTTTTTAAAAAATATATTATACTAGCTCTTCATAAATTTCCCTTTTTATATTCTACAAAACATATTATTGGAGTTATATTTAATGATTTTTGAAATTGCATAATAGACACTGATGTCAGCTTAGGAACGGCGTTGTATATCGGAATCAAATGGTTAAGTCCTTTTGAGACTAGATATTGTAATATTGTGCAAGGCTTTCTAAAGAGAGTCTACTCTTCGAATAATTCATCGGCACTTCTTCTTGTTATATTTCAATGCAGTATAATTTTTGTGGAATTTAAAAGTGAAGGCAAAACTTAAATTTCTGCAACAGTGGTCTGCCATACTTCATAAAGAGTTTTTAGAAAAATTCATCACTTCAACTAAATATTGTTTCAATGACGTTTCTAAAAATAGTATTGAATAGCGAATAACAGTTATTTCGGGAGAAGGCTGTTTAAAAATGTACTTATTTTTATTCTTTTATCAGACATTATAATCCAATAAGGAATTCAAATCAATAGAGATAAAGCATTGCCAAATTTACAAAAAAAAAAAACGTTTATATTTCTTTTTTTACAAACTTCAGACAGTTAAAATCGTATACAAATATAAAACTGCAAAAATTAAGAGGTGATCGATGAATAATCATAAACGATTTTTATCGTTGATTGCACTGTTAAATAATCGTTAATTTAACTTAACGATTCTTCAACAACCAAAATATTATCTTACTGTATTATACCTTTATGCAAATTTATAAAAGCAAATTTCAATATAAATTATTGTCGTGGTCCAATTAGCTTTAGTTTTTAATCATCCTATTACTATGTTGAAAGCTATACTCAAAAATAAAGATATAAAGTTTTAAGCCGATGTTATGATGGCACAAATAATAAAATAAATCACTGACAATCTCTCATCTCTCGCGAGTCGCTAAACATACGAATTCGTTTTTTAAAACTACCTTCGTGTTTTATTCAATTGTTTTTATGTTACTCATTAAAATATCGAACGGAGTAAAAAGGTGTCATAGACAATAAAATAATTCATTATTATATTTATGACTGTTTTTTTTTATCAAAAAATCTGAAATAATATTAAGCTATTTTTATCATTATTGAATCGTATACGTTCAGCTTCATAAAAAAATTGACTGTCACATAAAAATATTTATATTATTGAGCATTTTAAGTGTTTTTGCGTGCTTGATGGAATTTGAATATCAAATTTGTATTGATGAAATTTTGTACGATATCACACAGATGCTACAGAACTGATAAATCTGTTGCATCCGTGTGATACGTGAAACCCGGGTTGTTATTGACAAAACAAGTTTATTTCTTAATATTTTATATCTTACAATATTTCAGCCATTCAAAATTAGTTAATATTTCATTTTTAAGTGTTTTTATTTCTTGCAGCAAAATAAATAAAAATTCGTACAATGAAATTATGCTTAATGAATACGATTTGTTCAAAATAACTTATTGTTCTGTTTTTTTATGAGATAAAATGAAGGACTAGAGGGGGTAGGGGCTTGTTATACAGGTGCAAATGGGCAGTTCGAAAAGTAATAATTCAACCATAGCAATGCCGTGCCGTGATGTTTGTTTGATATTAAAATCAGTGGCGGAACTAAAGAATGTTCAATATTACTATGATTATATTTACAAACGACATTTTCAATATTGCTTATGATGTTGGAAAATATATGTCCGAGAACTAATTTCCAAATTTACTAAATTTATTTAGTTTATCTATAAAAAATTTACGCATTTTTATATTACCGGTATGATTGCAAAGAAGTTGAGTTGAAAAAAGTTTTTTTAATTCAGTTTTGTTAACCATGCGGCTTTATCGAAAAAAATGCCTTCTCACCCCTGAACTGTATTATTTAAAGGTTTAATCGAAGGCCCTGAAGTGGGTCGAATATTTATTGAGACGTTTGAAATTTTTCCCTCCATTTGAAATCGTATGACAAAAAGTATTGCTTTGCCATACTAATATTCTCTTATATAGAATGTTCAACATTTACGGTTTGAGCACCTGAAGAAAAATGTAATGAATATAATTGACATCGATAAAATTTTATGAATATGGTATGCGACTGCCACCAAATAAGTATATACGAAAAGTTAAGTTACTTAAAATTATCTTACTCCCTACGGAAAGTCCACCGCGCATAGTTGGCCCGCCACTGAAAAGGTCGTGAGCTTGTTCTCAGATAAGCGCGTGTTACATAAACAACCCAGGGAAACGATCCCAAGCATCGCTTACTTAAGTCAAAGAATTAACCACTTACCCATCTACCTACGGAGTACTGCCGAGCGACTGAACTCTACTCTGCACTAGACATTCAAATCATAACAAAAGCCTCCGTAAGCCGTGCCTAATAACTCAGGCATATACAATAGCGGATTTCTGTGGGAATAGTTTACAGATCGACTAAAATAATATACATAACAGTCTGAAAAATATTGTATAATTATTTTTTTAAGCAATGTTCTTTTTCAATGTGACGACACAAGTTTTCTACGATAAATACTTGTTAAAACTTTCTTATTAGAATAGAGTAGGTATTGATAGATAGGACTAGGATCAAATACCTCATTCGTGGCATAAAGACGTTAACCTATCAACGATGAGAATCGTTAATAATTTAAAACCAAAAAAATATCACTTTTAAGGTGTTAACTATCACTTTTGTTGGAAAGGTATGGTATTTTCAATAATAAACACACATATTAGTGCCAAATTTGAATTGTTACAGGCTTGTACGATTCCACATGTTTTGTCACTAACGACCCGGGTTTCACCTTTCGGCATCTTCGGGCATTCTATCAAACGGATGCAACAGAACTTGAAAGGCGAAACCCAGGTCGTTAGTGACAAAATATGTGGAATCGTACAAACTTTTAACAATTCAAATTTGATATTGAAATAAATTGATAAATTATATATTAGTACTATTTCCACAGTATATTCTATGATCAGAACCGGTTTCAGTCATAATATATAATATGGAAATTGTAGTAAAAATGTGTTTTTATTATTTGAAATATCAAAAAAGTATTTTGAGGTATATTTAATGTAAAACTCAAACTTTGGTAGTAATATCTCAATATTATATTGACCTTACCTGGATTTGAACTTAGGTCATAAGAGTAATGCTCTTACCACTTAGCCACATGTTTACAAGCTTTTTAATATGTGAGGAACATTTCAAATATATTGATTACTTTTAAAAAGTTAACTGTTACTCGTTGACGGAAAAGCATTTTATTTTTTAAAAAATACACACATTTTACTACTATTTTTATAATATATTTATCGATCAGGACCGGTTTTGTTTATCTCGAGCATTACCAATATTAATTAACATTTATCAAAATTATTATCATCAATCACAAAGTCTTAGCTGAATGTTTTGATGAAAGCGATATAGTTATTATATTAAACCAAATTATTTTTTGACTCATCAAAACATCAATTGCTCGCAAAGAGAATTTTTATCGATAATTATTGTGTATTTGCGATCCACAAACCGGAGCATAATTTTTAATATTTACAAAACGTCATGCTAATCACTTCCACTATAGTGATACAGTTCGGTTGAATTCGCAATGGATGTATTTATGATAGCTCTATGCGAATGTTTTTTACCCCAGCATTTAATATAAACTTCAGTAATCTAACAAATATTTCGAAATCGGTATAATATATATATTCGTTAATTTAAAAAGGTTTTGATTTCATGTTTACCGCATAGCAAACAATTACTGATTTATTTATAGCCGAATTGCGAAGTAGAAAAAGATGAATCTGTGTGCGTGTGTGTTTTACATGTGTACGTTACAAAAACAAATGTGATTTTCATTCTCAACGAGTGGCTTGATATTCAAATATCGAATCACTTTGAAGATAGTGGGATGGTCATTGTAAATTTTAAAGATTCGTTTGTCTAATGTATTTTTGTCTTGTTCGTATGCGTCATGTTTGTGTTGAGAAAAAGGAGATAACAATGTTTTATGTGTGCTACAGTATAAACGCGATACCTGTCTTTGAGTGTTCATGCGCGCATGTTGAATGTGAATTGATTGTTTTCGGAAGAGAAGCGTTGTAGCTTGGATAGTAACAAAATATATTCAAAAATATCGCAATGTTTATTTCTTAAATTAATATTACTGTACGCAATTTAAGTTAACACTTTGTTTATTTAGAATCACAATCAAATACGACAGCAAATTCGGTCTTTTCAAATAATTTATCAATTTGCATGCTATATTAAAAATAAATCTTTCAACATTGTTTGGTAATGACCTTTGTAAGCAAAAAAATAGTTCACCGTTTGTGGTTAGCTAATTTTTTTTATTCGTATTTTTATACTAGTTTATATCAAGCTCACCCACAAGTTTTTGCTTGTGAGTTTATAAATTGTTTTTAAATCTTTAAAATTCTTACAAAATTAATATTCAAAACTTTGTTATGATTCGTTGAAAAGCATTCGTTGACCGAATTGCATAATAACTAATTAGGCATCTTGATGAAGATGCTTTTCAGAGACGCGAAACACGTGTCATCTCACAATTTTAACACTGAATACATAGAAAAAAGAAACGTTATTTTTAGAAGTAAAAAAATATTAGTCAGACAGATTATATAAATCTACAGTGAAAATAATATCAAGAATTGACGAAATTTACAGCCAATCCTGAGCTCATTGAAATTATTAGTCCATTCACTCTCTAGCTTAACATTTCTACAATTTTTGTGTTTTAGCATGAAATTTTATATCAGCTAGGAAAACGAATCCAGACTTTTTTAATAATCAAGATTTGTGAAAATTTAAATAATTTTAAATAACTTTCACTATGTAAATAAAAAAATCTTTCAATTGAATTCATAAAAAAATGTAAATTAATGTGCAATATGTCGAGAAAAATATTATTATTTATGCACCAGCAATAATATTAACCTCAATAAAAACTCTTTTTCAGTTTTTTTTACATACAATCTTTTGCCTCTAAACGTCAGCGACTGTCTCTGCGTGAATAAACTTAGGCTACGACCGCGTACCAACACACTCACGCAATCTCACGTGTGCACGATAACGATTCACGTATACATCTGCACCTACGCATTCCCCGCGCAAATCGAATGTAAAATAGCTGGTGCACATAACAAGTGTATTATGTAAATACGAGTCGCACACACATTTGAATTTCCTCATGCAGAGTATGGAAAACACCAACACAAATGTGTGCAGTCTCTTCCTGGACCAATGGCGGGGCGCGTATGCAAAGTGGGCGTGTGTGTGCATTTTTTAAAAAACGAATACACCTTGAATTCAAATCAATTGAAATAATACTAAAAATGGTAGTTGAGAGGATTTATTATATTGAAGTTATTTAGGATGGTTCATTTTATTCGATATTATTTTAGTACATTTCAGCATACACCGAACTGTAAAAATATAAGCTTGTATTTTCATAACGAATGGGTACTGCTGAGATTTTTCTATTTGAATTGTATGTGCTGCACTTGGGAGAAAGCATGTATAAAAAAACAAACTATTAGTAATTATTTCAGCGAAAAAATTGTGTGTCTTCTCAAAATATCGACATAATTATCAGGTTATACTAAAATTAGTTTGTTTTTGAAAAATATTTAGCGTAATAAATTATTGATAGAAGTTCCAATTTGAACCAGCTATGAAAATATTTGTAACATAATTTTATCAGGTCCGGCTTGAGATTTTTATCAGGGCGTGTCAGTTGATTAAAAATTTAATGTTAGTTATATATAATGAAAATGTAAAATAATTTTGTACAAATAGTACCAACACTCGTTCCGGTTCGACAAAAAACGTCGAAACCCGTTTCGGGCTTATTTTACAAGCATTAATTTGTCTTGGGCCAGCCATGTTTTTTACACATCTGCGCTTCACAAAACATAAATATTAAAATACGCCTGGAGAAAATGCAAATATTACACAATTCCCATAAAAGCGAACAAATTACTTCCGCCGCAATCTCAGGCGGGGTAATTAATTTTTACGATATGCATTTATGATTATTTATCTTCTATATCTATATATATATAAATGAATGTCTGTCTGTCTGTCTGTCCTTTATAAACTCCTACACCATTAATCCAATTGCGATAAACCTTTATCGAATTATTGCTTAGACTACCGGGCAAAAGAAAGGATACTCAGAATTTGATTTGATTTCAAAAATTAATTGAATATTTACGAAAAACATGTTTTCATACAAGACTGTTGTATAATAATACAGAACGACCATTCATGAAACATTGTATCCATAGCAACGCTGTCACATGCACTCCCCTTAGGTTTTTAATTTTTACCGACTTCTTTTGTTTTAATTTTATGTCGCATGACACGTTCTGTCAATTGAAATAAATATTACGTATAAATCGTGTGTGATATAGAAAGAGTCAATTTTAGAATTCCTATAATAGCATTATATCAATCAATTTTTTTTATTTTTCTCAAGAGAATTTCAAAACGTAACATTCACTGTGAAATCAATTATGCCATCCAAACGAAAAGCAATAGGTCAGAGTACAACTCAAGCACGAAAGAAAAGGGCATCACGAAATTCAGAAACAGTCGAGCAACGGAGAGCAAGATTGGAAACAGATCGAGTACACACTGCTCAAACCCGTTCATCTGAAACAGATTAGCAAAGGGAAGCAAGATTGGAAACAGATCGAATACACACTGCTCAAACCCGTTCATCTGAAACAGATAAGCAAAGGGAAGCAAGATAGGAAACAGATCGAGTACGCGTAGATCGTACCAGACGCACTCTGCAAGCTAATTTAAGCCATAGTGCTTTCCATTACGATCCTAATTATGACTACAGTCTGCACCCAAGTGTTGTTATTTGCAAAATGGACAAATTATGCGTGTATTGTAGTGCCTTTAAATTAAAAAATGAAGCACTAGGAATGTGCTGCGCGAGTGGAAAAGTGAAATTGCCAGAATTACATTCACCGCCCGAACCTTTATTAACGTTGGTATTGGGTGATACAAGTGAATCAAAACATTTCTTGACAAATATACGAAAGTACAATTCAAGTTTCCAAATGACATCTTTTGGTGCAACCAATATCGTGCGCGAAGATTACATGCCAACATTTAAAGTGCAAGGACTAATTTGTCATCGTGCAGGATCATGACTACTACTGCCGAACGCAAATCATAAATTTCTTCAAATTTATTTCATGGAAAACACTGACAAACAAATAAACCAACGTTGTCAATTCAATACGGGTACTAAACGAGAAATAATCGCTCAATTACAAATTTTATTTGATCAGAACAACAAATTAATAAAATTATTCAGAACTGTTGTCGAACAAATGCCATCTGATGATTACAAAGTTGTAATTAGAGCTGACAAAGTACCTGTCAGTCAACACGAAAGACAGTAAAATGCACCAACAGTTGATGAAGTAGCGATCGTTATAGTTGGTGAAGAATTTAACTCGCGTGATATCATTCTTCATCGTAGAAATGGTCATGTTCAGCGTGTTTCAGAAACGCGTCGATCGTACGATGGATTGCAATATCCGATTTTATTTTGGCAAGGAGAAGACGGATACCATTTCAACATCCCGTTGAGAAATCCACAAACAGATAAGGAAACGAATAAGAAAGTCAGTGCCATGAATTACTATTCATATCGATTGATGATTCGTGAAAACGCTGAAAATCATATCTTAAAATGTCGACATTTGTTCCATCAATACATTGTCGATATGTACGCGAAAAATGAAACTGAACGACTCCTCTACATTCGATTAAATCAAACCAAGTTGCGTTCCGAAGAATATATTCATTTACGCGATGCAGTTGTTAATGGTTGCAATGTGAATCCCAATGATTTGGGGAAAATGGTCATACTCCCGGCCACATTTACAGGAAGTCCACGTCACATGCATGAATACGCACAAGATGCAATGACTTATGTTCGGGCATATGGCCGTCCAGATTTATTTGTTACATTTACCTGTAATCCGATGTGGGAAGATATAACACAACTTTTGTTACCCCGACAATCATCATCAGATCGTCATGATATTTGCGCACGGGTGTTTAAATAAAAACTCAAATCTTTAATGGATTACATTGTCAAGCGTCCTGTTTTTGGAGAGACACGCTGTTGGATGTATTCAATTGAATGACAAAAAAGAGGATTACCACACGCTCATATTTTGATTTGGTTGATCGAAAAAGTCACACCTGATAAAATTGATCAAGTCATCTCAGCAGAAATACCAGATGTCAACATTGATCATAAATTGTTTGAAGTCGTCACTAAAAACACGATTCATGGTCCATGTCATGTGGCTTACTCAACAACAATTCTTATAAAAAAAATTGTAGAACTAAAATACATTGCTATTTTTTCACCGTGTGTGTTATATATCTATTCGTAATAGAATTACGATATTGGATACAAATATACATACCGATTTCGCTTGACAAAAGTAGTTTTGACTAAAGAAAATATATTCCATGAGTATTATTTAAATTGAAACGTGTGAAGCTAATTACAGGTAGTCCTCGACTTACGTCTGTTCGACTTACGACCATTCGCACTTACGACCAAAAAATAGGATTTTTTTTTAAGTTGCATTACGCTCAACTAAAATTGGATATGTTTTTAAAAAGATCACTATTGCTTGTTCTTCCACTACTGATGATAAGCCAATGGATTTTACTTATATAACGACAGATGACGAAAGATTTTAAATATTAATGAAGTAAACATTTTATTTAATTATAATAAATAAGTATAAATTTAACAATAAGAAAGTAGAAATAAATACACATTTTTTATTTTAATATGTAAGTACAGACATATTTTGTATGAATTCGACCAATTCGGCTTACGACCAAAGTCCAGGAACGTATCTCGGTCGTAAGTCGAGGATAACCTGTATATTGCAGGCCGTGAAAATAGATGAATAAAATTGCGGATATAGTACAAAAAATATATTTTATATTTTTACATTTTTTTTTATATTCCAATGAACTGCAATTGTCTCTTCCGCCCGGTAGTTTGAATAATTATTGTTAAAGTTTTGTGTTCCTCGTATAGTCTAAAATATATTCCAGGTACATTGAAATTAATAGCTCGTACAGAGTAAACAATATTCGCTGATACGTTTCGCGTAGGAGACGGAGCGAAGATCGCGTGCCGGAGTCCATAGACACTCACTTGACACTTGTGTATCGCGTGCGTGGCGACCGGGGGCCCAATCCCACTCGTATCGCTTTTTTATAATGATAAATTTAATTGCAGGAAAGCGACGCACTTCATGTTAATGACGTGAAACCGCTCTGTTTTGACAATGCTGCTCCCATTCTTGTGATTTACTTACGCTTCACATGGATTGGCAAATATTAATTTGATATTTAAGTGCTTTGTAAGAGCAATAACTGATTGCTCCACATGTTGTCAAAATCTTACAAAAACACGTACACACATAAACGGCAAATCATTTGCCGAAATTCAAAAAATAAATAAAATGTTTTCCTTTAACGTTTTCATGTCAAACAGAAACCGATAAATTCAATGTCGATGGCCGATTTTAACTATAGTACGGCCGAAAAAATTCAATAAAACTAAAAAAATTACCATGGGCACACAAAAACTATTAACGTTGCAATATGGACATATCTAATATAATCAGCCAATTTGTTATTGTTTTTACTAACTAGAAGTCTTCTTTACATTAGTATTTCACATTAATGGATAAAATCTAAAACACACTAAAAATCTGCATTTTAATTACTTTTATTTAGATAATATACGATTAGTACTTGGGGGAAAAATTTAAAGCAACCATTAGTCTCAAATAAGTTTACATATTCACGACATATTGATCGCTCAAAAATGTTACAATGGGGTTTCATTGTAGCAATTCTTCGTAAATAATCATAAAATTCAGGATATATAGGTCAAGTAACTCAAGTTGAACATTTCGCACCCCTTGAAGAGTAATGCCAAAATTCATATTTCTTAATTGTTCGTCCAAAAATAAATTTAAACGTTATTGAACCAAATCATTTATATGCATTGCAGTCATTAGTATGTTTTGAAAAGAGTAATTTTAGGTATGCAAATCAGGTTATCATTTTAAAAATTTTACTCTATATTAATGTAAATAGGCACATCTTTTTAGCATGTATTGAATACTGGCCAGACGGTTGATTTGGCATTTATAGCTAAAACCGTCATTATTGGGGTTTATGGTGTTGTCATAGATGTGCGACGCGTTGCTTATTTATTTATTAAAAATATAAATACATTTAATTTGCAAACATATAATTGGCATTTAATTGGTATAACTCCATTATATCACAGTAAAAAAATAGCAATACATTTTAGTTCTACAAAATTTTAAAGATATAGTTGATAGCTATTTCGACTCACGCCAGTGTCAGAACAGATAGACAGATGGTGTGAGCCGAAATATGTTTAAAATTTTGTAGAACTAAAATACGTTACTATTTTTTCACCGTGATATAATTATCATTTATGATATCGACTGAAGATGCTGATAGAATTTCAAATTCAAATTTTAATTGTTGAAATTTTGTACGATTAAGTCAGTTGTGTTAGATCCCTGCGATAGAATTCGTTAAAATGTCGAAATGAAAAACCCGGAACGTTAGTGACAAAACATCGTAAAAATTGTGGCATCATTTATAAGTTAATGCTTGTCACAATCTTTTCAGTCATATTAATGAAAAAAACCTATTACGAATTTACAGGCCTTAATGATACCAAATATAGTGCGAAAATTATTATCTCTGTTTGTTGACAGATAGCAATAAAAATAATTGTTGACATTACCTTATTCGTAATTAATGATAAAATGCAAGTTCAAAACAGGGCTTATTATTTATAAAAATGCGTTTTTACACGCTATGCATACGAAGCAGAGGGTAACAAACTAAAAAAGTGTCTCGCGTTATGATAATTAATGTGAGACTGTCATACTTACCTTCTCGTGTATAATGAGCAAAACGCATTCCGTTATAATAAATAAAACGCTTTATTTTAATTACATCCCCCTGTTCGTTTCATCGCTAAATATGCGTATCACAAGTGTCAAAATGAAAGTCAAACATGAAACATTTTCGATTAGGTGGTAATTTGCTGGAAATTTGTTTTTGATTTGTAAATATTAAAATTTACTGCAAGTTAAGTTGTATTTATATGTCAGACAGACAGCTAAAAATTATAAAACGTTTCAAACGATGTATAATTTTTCACCTTTTCCCGATCGCTTTGTCATATTTGAATCGATTTCAATAATTTAAATGTAAATCCAAAGATGGTTCTTAAAAGAGACGAAACATGTTTGTAATAAAAACACAATCAATGAAACAACACAGTTATTAACACTAATTTATTGATTGAATTGACGTTAACTTGGTAGAACTTCACTATGACACAGTGAAAAAATAGTAATGTATTTTCTATATAAAAAAAAATATTGCAATTTTTCACAGTGTAATTAACATTAACTACAGAAAAAACGTCGTGTTTTTTAATAACAAAAATTTTTTCTTTACTTTTTTTTAAATATGTGCTTCTGTGATAGTAAAATGGAATTAAACAATAACTTCTTAGTGACTATTAAACCTTATTTTATTCACGAATGTTTTGAATGTCGATTAAATACTTTTAATTTTGAATGTCTTCTGTTTTCGTCCAAATCGTAGAGTGATATTAATTTTCAACGCATGCGCAGAGAGAGAGCATGTGTGTGCGAAAAAAATATTAGTCGATTTTTTCGTGTGTTTCATCATTTACCATATTGTCAGTATCATGGGTATTCAATGAATATTTATTTTATTATAGTGATCATACTCATTCGATTTGTTATACCCATTGTAACGTGATTTGAATTTTTTAATGAAAGCTATCTTCAATACGAGCTCAAGATTTTTCTCCGATTGCTTAGTAATTTTATCCGGATGTACATTTTATAAGTTAACGATTAATTATCACAATATAATAGATGCAGTCTTATTTATATAAATACTGAGAAGTATATTGATTCAATCAGTGATCCCGTTCAGAGTGAAATTTTTTGAATAAGAGCTTCGTCACCTACACAATATTTTTTCAAAGGTTAGCCTATTGTTATCATAGTTGATCTGGCCATACACCAACCAATTTCGATTCGTTTAATTGAAGTGTTCTTTATCAATCTGAAACTGATCAAGGAAAATATTACCATAAAATATTTAAATAATTTAAAACATATCTCTCAGGACATCCTTTTTCGAAGACGCTCCAAAAATTTGGCTTCATTCTTTATTTCGTCATTTTTAAGATTTTAAAAACACCATTTCCAATACCGTTCCAACTCTTGTATTAACATAACACTGTTAATTTTCAATAAACGGCGGCAATTCTCTCTCGGAGAGAATCTCCTACTGATTAGAAGGCCCTGCTTTATCTCATACAGAAATAGGTTCCAGTGAGAATGACTATCTGACTTCAATTCCTTTCGTAACTACTCCTATCTTCACATTCTCAAAAGAAAAAAGGTAAGTGACAAATGTACTTTGTAGAACTAAAATACATTGCTATTTTTTTACCGTGTGGTAAGTGAAAAACTTTTAAGAAACTTATTATCACAATTGTTTTATTATTTATATATAATTGCAGGCAGAAATGATATAATCGCTTATTAATACAAATTTATAAAACAATAAAAATCGTTCATATTAATTAATGTTGTGTTTAACATTATAATTTAATAAATATTTAAATATACGTAGGTAAATTTATACTGGGAACAATCTTTATTAAAATCTCGTCGTTAGACAAAGATATTTACTTCTTAAAAAAGTTGCAAGAGTGTTTATGGAAAATTATCGAAATTTTCCCTCATTAATCCACCACTGTTCCTATTCTTATAAAATAAACATCCGATTCAAAATGTATACGTACTAAATTACTGTTAAAATTTAAAAATAACTTTAAATTTTTAAATAAATAGATCGGGTATTAAAGCTAATAACCAAATCGATAGAGATCAACCTGAAATGAATTTCTAAGACTTTATATTTCAATTTAAGCTCAGATACACTTGATTGCTATAGTGAAACTTTTGCCAATACAATACCAAATATAAAAACAATATATAAGCGTCTACTTTATGAATATTTAATTGCTTCACAGCTTTAAACATAAATACATGAAATTTGTGTATGCCACATTTGGAAGCTGCCCTGCCGCATGATTTTCTTATAATACAGTTATGTTCTAAGATTTGCAAGTCGTTATAAAACACACCTAGACACATTCCGTGGACTGTTCTTTTAGATATATTTGAATACATTAAAAATGTAATTTTTCGATGCATTTTTCATTATTTTATATTTATGCTAACCAATTAATTAATAACGAATTTACTTTGTATGCCTCAAGTTGGAGAGCGCTTTGAGCGACTGAAACCTTCTTCAGTTATTTTCGCATGAAATAGTCACCGTGTGATTGCACTTTGCCTTCACCGTCTTTGTTATTATAATGGCTTAGGCTGTTGAGCAGATGAGATACAATCAACGCCGCTCCGATTGTAATTGATCGAGTACCATAAAAGGTTACGCATAGCTGCAACTACAAATGCCTACGTTGGCTCTACTTATTCACTTTTCAATCACGATGGACACTTGATTAAACATTATGCCTTGTGGGATTTATACCGTTTTGTAAAAGCAAATGATTCTTTGTTGCACAAATATTTTACTATACGCCAAATAACACGGTATAATAAAAACTGACATAAACAAAATTGTTTCATTTAAAAAAATGTTCATATTTAGTTGTACGGTAAAAATATAAAATTATTTTTTGTCATAGTTAATTCAAAGAATTACTTGATAAATTATTGCAATTTACATAGCAAAATGTAAATTTTAGATTATATTGCATATATATAATTTATCACACGGTGACAAAATAGCAATGTATTTTAGTTCTACAAATTTTTTATAAGTTATAATTGATATCTGTTTCGATAGAAGTTGTTCTGACAATGGCGTGAGCCGAAATAGCTATCAACTATATCATTATTTATCTATTTCTAAAATTTCCGTAGAACTAAAACAAATTGCTATTTTTTCACCGTATTATAATGGAGTTCTACCAAGTAAATACCAATTCAATCAATATATATATTTATATAAAAAAACTGTTAATAAAACTTCTAGTCTTTGTCTAGCATTTTATGATATAGATGATAACATTCTAATTTAAACGGTAGTATATAAGTCGATTTTCGAGTATATACTTATGTACGATTTTTTGTGAGAAAAAAAATGCATATTATATCAGTTATAGAATGTCATGAAACTCATTCGAGCCCTCAATCTCCCGGTATGTTAAACGCTGTTTAGCATTAATTTCCCTTGTCACGCGTGGGTAAAAAATAAAATATCCGTATGACAGAAGTCACGCGTGCTTCAGGTGAACGGCCCTAATCTTATCTCCCCTAATCAAGCAAAATCACTGCCACCGCAGCAAATGGCAAGGTAGGCAGATGACAATATTCTGTGCACTTTGCTTGCCGTAAAATTGTGTCCGAGTATTGCACCATATTGTACAGGAAAGAATTATCTGAAATATTCTTTAACAATGAAAATGAACAATGCTTTATTTAGTAATGAAAATTCAAACTTAATATTACACCACGAGTGCTTGGTGGAATTTCAAATTTAAATTGTAGAAACTTTGTATAATTATACATGTTTTGTCACTAACGACCCCGATTTTGTAATAAGAGGAAAAAATAATAATCTGATAATATTAATACAATACCACTAAATCATGGTAGGCATTAAAAAAACAGAAAGCCGAGACATTTATATGTAAATTATCTTTTAAAGTCAATTTGTAATATTTTTAAATATTGGTTTATCAAAAAAAATGTGTATACTATAATCCATTAATTTGTTTTCTGCTGTGTAGCGTAGAGAATATTCTAAAACAAAAATTTTAAAAATTATTTCAATGGTGTCGGGATTACATGTTATATCTCTATTAAAGGTAGTACAAAATCTGCACTACTGAAAAAAAGATCTTGGCATTTAATTGTAAAGTTTATAATTAAATTATAAAAAAACGTTCTTATTATTTTATGTGAATTCTAATTATTTGTGTGAATATCCGTATAAAATTAAAATATTCTAAAATGGTAAGTACAATAGTTTAGTAGACGTTATATCGGAAGACAATATATTTATTAAATATTTATAAAACCCAGCTCGTTATTATTATAAAATGGCGAAATATTTCCATTGATTTTTAATCAATGTTATATACAATAATACTGTTATTGAGATTGTAACCATCCATTATAAAAATCATTAATTTTTTATGCGCTTTCAGCTTGAATCAATGCATGTCTATGCCCAATATTTTATGCATTGGGACAAACTTTACAGGACAAATTAAAAATGGGCTGATATAAATAACAACACTTCTTGTCTCATAGCTCATAAAGAAATACATTCAGCGATAAACTGCTCTTGAGAACAGTTAAAATGCACTCATACTACCGGTTATCAGTAGATCTAAAAAAAACAACTCACCATCACAGCTAGTTAAGTCGTGTGTTATCGTATTAAGGAGTTATTAAGCAATGCAAATTACTGTCATAAACAAAATAAAAACTATTCTTATTCAGAATCATTTTTTAATACGCTTGAAAATCATGGTGTAGATTTTGGAGTGTACAAAAAGTAACTGAATATTTATTGTATAATAACTGTTCCGCGCTAAATAAATCTTTTTAACTATTGTATAAAATACAAAATCTGATACCACTCTTTGTTTAAGACGTAGTGGTTCAATTTTTAAAATACAGTTAATTTAAACTTAAAAAACAATTTATGAAATTAATCGCAGTTGGGCGGTAGTTAGAACATGAAGTTTTCAAATTAATTAATATTTTATTTTTAACATAAATATGTTGAAATAAATGCCTGATTGTATAAATTTTTGTAGTAATAATTTCAATATTATTTCAATGTAAACGGTTACAGTTTACAGGTTTCATGAGTGTTTTTAAAAATCTTAAGCGTCAAAATTAATAAGTTTTCAATGAGCATTCTAATGAACAATGAATTATACCAAGTTTTTCTCATTATAGCATGAAAATTGAAAAGACGCTTATCGAAGGCTTAATAGACTAAAACAGAAATCGTGTCTTTATTATGCCTAGAAATTTATATACGAGTACCATTTTAAAGTCTACAAAATTATTCAAAAATACTGTTTTTTTATAAGTGTGACAGTACTACTAATACATATAATGTATACTTGCATTTATAAAAATATACTGAAGCATCATATACAATTAAACATCACAACCAGCAGCATTAACTCGTGAGATTAAATATTTTTATAAGCAGTTAGTTATTTACCTGAATCCGCCGTTATCCGTTCCTTATGTCGTATTCTAAACATCGGAGAAATAGTCTTGAAAATCCAGATCTGTACTACATACATAAGCAAGGAAGAACGTGCACAAAAAAATATTGCGTATCTTGTTGTAGATTTAAATGCATTTGAATCAGGTATCTATAACTATTGGCATTTGTTATAAACAAGCAGATCGTTGATTTCTTCCGATATTTGATGGTATACTACGATCTGTTTCTAATTAAAAATTTTACGCTTACATTTTTAAAAATTTATTTTGAAATACATTTACCGTATATTCTTTCACACTATAGATATAGTAAAATATTTATTTTACATATATGATATAGTATAATCTTTATTTGAACAGATAAACAGGTAACAGATAAATCGCTGGAAATGTTTTAGAATTTTTAAATCACTCTTTTTGCAACATAAAATAATTGATTTTATTTCACCTATGCTACAAATATACACATCTAGGAGAATCAAATTAAGCAAGTTCGGGTTTTATAAGCGAATCTTAACTTGTACGATATTTTTTGATGATTTTTTAGAGCTTTGGCAAAAAAATTACACGTTTTCTAAAGAAAATTGTAGATCTCAATTCATAAAAACGCATTTCTATAAATGTTCAATAAGAATAATGAAAAAATCACCCGCATTCCATTTCTGCCATTTATTTAAACTGTTTGTAGAAAGAGTGACGAGGTATTAAAAATACAATGATTCGTGAATTCGTAATCTTATATCAAGTCGCAGATTGAAGTGCATGATGATAAATATAGAAAACATGCAGCAATATCACATGTACACCATGAATGAATTATTATCGAATATAGAGAGAAAATCACAAATATAGAGAGAGTAAACTGTCATTTCTTGTTGAAAAATTGAGTTCATTATCAGTTGATAACGCTCGTTACGCGAAACCAGTCCTGATCTAGAAAAATATAAATAATACTTATAGTAGTGTTTTATCATCTAAATAATTAAATATATAAATAAAAATGAAAAAGGTTCTTAATTCATGGTTTTAATAGTCACATTCATACAAAGTTCATTACCCTTGATACCAGGACTTGCAAAGCTCGGTTCGCAGCCATTATTCGAATAACTGCACACTTGGACACTTCTTCTTTGAGTGAATGTCAACTTTTTGCTCTCGGACCGCTTCATATAAATAAATTGCTGACATCGACTCGATGCGGCATTTATTTACCTATCTACCTGTTTATAATCACTATAAAATACCTCATTCATATGACATAAAAAGGAATATTTATACAATAAATTTTTATGCCCGATGTTTTAAATCGCATTCATCTTTAAAGTTTAATTTAGGACAACCAGTTTTTCATTAAATTTTTCTTAAGAATTTTATCTACAATTATTTATTTCATCGAGAAATCAGTGAAACGAATATGCATACATTTTTAGCATTTTTAGATTTTCAATTACATTAGAATATTAACAATTTTTGAGTTTGAAACTTTCTCGGATTGTCAAATTCAATTTTTTCTATGATATAAAGTATTTTATAAAATATTAAGGGTGTTAACGACTTTAGTATATATCTACAAATAAAAAACTTCGAATGTCCGATAGACTATTATATGCATTATCGATAATAAGGCGAAAAATAATAAGAAAGTTTCACAAGTTGTATGCTTATAATAATTTTTTTAGTTATTTCACTTTTAATGTGTTAACTGTTACTTCTTGATGGAAAGGCATGAAACAAAATATTTTAAATAATAAAAACACATATTTTATTATTTAAAGTATTATTAGTAGTGTTGGCTATATATATATGTCGTATACTATGTAATGTATTAAAAGTTTTAGTATTCTATCACACGGATGCAACGAAACTGACAAGTTAGTTCTCGATTTCGTTTATCAGCTTAACTTATCAGTTGACAATTCTCTCAATGAACGAAACCGGTCAAATCATATATATTGTGGAATAATACAGTTCTGTTGCTGTGATAGAATCCATTAAGATTGCCTGAAAGGTGAAACCCGGTTCATTAGTGACAAAACATGTAAAATACAAACTTTTAACTACTCAAATTTAAGGCATAAATATTCTTTTCCAATGGCATAATTATTTGAAATTAAATGTAGAAATTTATAGTTCTCATTATTTGAATATATTGCCTGAATAATGATTATAAAATCCAGTCATTATCTCAGTTATTAAAGACATTGACGTCAAATTAATTAGTAATATCAGTGGATATGGTATGTTTATCTTTGCCATAAAGTAAAGTCAGTCGGTCGGCATAATGGCAACCAGCTGAAATAAACAAATCGCTTTTCAACAATAAACGTTTCGAGACGTGATAAAATATGCAGAGTCAGTGAAATTAATGATTATTTATATTTTCTATTTCGTAAGTTGTTACCTCCGCAATTAAAAGCGCAGCATCGAAAAAATGCTTTTCATAACTTGCGCAATTAAGAGCCGCTAATTTACAAGCACCAAAGAAAATGCGCGCATTTTGAAATGGAGAGCACGCAATTAGGGATGGTCGCGGATTCAGTCATTCACACACGAGTAATCGAGTATTTCTAGAATGATACGAGTATTCAGGTACGAAAATTAATGCAGCTTTTTATGGTTACATATGACAAATTCTTTCTTTGTTATTTTTATATGAAACCTTTTTAAAATAATATCTGAAGTATTTATAAATTATTTAATCAGTTGTTTGACGATAACTGATTTTAATTAAAACTTTTTAAGAATCAAATTTTAGTTTCTTCCCATTTAAAATAATGAAAAAAAGTTGGTATGGATAAAAACCGTTTAAAACGTCATTTAGCTCTTAACTAGGTGAGTGAGTATTCATTCCGAAAGAAGAATATAAAATGTCAAGAATTTAATGAATAGATTAATATTTGATAAAAATATTTTTATTTTCATATTTTTCAAATAAACCATCAAAACGTCTCAAAATTAATGTGGTATTGTAATATTCGCTTGGTGGGATAACGTTACTTCATAAGAATAATCGCTATAGATTAATTTTTATACAATAGTTAAATCAAGCCGAGTAGAAGATAAAACAAGTCTTAGTACTCGATAGATATCACAATATTCGATACATTTATCGACATTCCTAAACGAAAATATTATGAAAATAGACTCTTACCTCTCTACTGCTGACACTGGGCATAAAATATTTTTTTTATTCAACAATCATGTAAAACAATTTTAAATTTATCGTAAAGAACTCGTTGTTCGGCCGCAATGCAAAAAATTAACAATGCATGTTGAAAGTATGGTGCCGGAAAATAATTAAAGGTATTTTTTCTAATAACACTCGCTGCTCAGAGATGTATTCAAAAATGTTCTATTTCGCATGCCTATTATAAATGCGCGCAAAACTAATATAAACTTTGGTTAAATGTTGACAAATGAAAACGGCGAGGATGCAAATATAATATTAAATGAACATTTGAGCTTTGGAAGGTAAAGCTTAAAATTATTTACGTGTTTGTTATTTGGTTTTAAAAATTTCAAATTCGTTATTCTTTTTGATAAGTTTTTCATAAATGTTTCTTAACTCATGGTATACATTTAGTTTAATGATAAATTAGCTGTTATTTTATTATAAGAGATACTCAACATTTTATTCATAAACATTTTTTACTTCATTTAGATAAAATATTACACTATTTATTTTCTTTGGCCTGTTGAATATTAAGTATTTTTTTTATTATTAATAATCTTGTTTTAATTTGTTCAATATCAGTTGATAATCCTAATAATATAAAATTGTAGAAATAGTACTGAATATTATGTTTCATTAAAAAATAAAAAATATAGCCTGTCCACCAAAAAGTGACAGTTAAGAGATTAAAAGTGGCATGGCATTTAAATTCCTTAATCCACGTCTGTATTCGTTCTTGGACTGGTGCGTGGTTTTAAGTCGTAACTCAGTTTCGTCTCGTAATGCCATCAAGGCTTTAAATTTAATACAAATGTATATAACTTGTATACATACACGCTAATGCACTTCAAATTAAAATAATAATCTTTGTCTAAAGTGAATACAGCTGAAAAATCATACGAGATTCCACTGGAAAATGTTTTATAATCAAAAGTAACAATGAAAAATATTAAAGAAAATAGTTTAAAAATTAAAATACATGGATTTGTGTGAGGAAATAAAAAAGATTTCAGTCCTATAGCTATTTAACAAGTTGAGCATGGAAAGTTATATTGTATCTTAATGCTACTTATCAGTACCCCACATGTAAAATTTCAAAGTTATATTGTTTGAAAGTACACGTGATTTGAAAAAAACGTCTATTGCTTACTTTTTCCTTTATTTACAAGGCTAAGGATATTGTATAATACAATTTTTTACAAAAGTTAATCGTTATAAAATACAATCGGATAATAATACATTATGTGTATCTAGTGAAACTGTAAATGTAGAATTTAATAATCGATTTCTTCATATATTATTTGAATTCATACTTTTATAATTACTACTTATACTTAATGATTTTGTAATTGTATAACATATTGCTTGTTTATATAGGAATTGGGAACGTTGATTTTATTTTTTAAGAAAAGTAAACTTACGCAGAAATGATTCGACGTTAAAAATACACTTAAATGATGGGAATTAAGCTTTAAACTCGTAAAAGTTCGTCTTGCATTTTTTTATTCAATTAGCGAACGATTTTGGAATTCCTTTAAGACTGTGGGAATTTAAAAAATGTGCATTGCTGTCTTCACCCTCATTATGGTCAGAAAAAGACTTTTTAGATTTTTTTATTTTAAAAGTGAGATTTTTTATGTTTCTAGGATACACGTGAAAATGGGGAACATTTATAGCAAAAAACTTTTAACGAATCAACATATTCATGTCATGTTTGATTATTTTTTTATTTTTATATCCACTTCCAGTGTGGGGCATAATAATGCTGTCTTTGTAATAAGTGGTTGTTACTCAGTTGATCAAAATCTCTTTTTTTTCAAATATAGTTTAATATACAACGTTTAGTGGTACGACTGCACTAATGGTAAGTTAACTGCTCCTAATTCGCACCGTTTTTTTAAGGTATTTTTTGTTGGAATTTTTGGATATCCTACACTCCATGCCTTTGAACAGTAATGTATTATATATAATAAATTAAAATGTTGAAAAAAGCTGTTCATTCTAAAATCCTTGTTCTTGACATAACTAACGGTAGTCGGTTACGTTGATCACTACACCACACACTCTACTGTGTATTTTAAGCTCAATTATGGAGTTTAAAAATATTAAATATGTTGGGTATTTCTTAGTTTGTATTTCTTGTTAGTGTAAAAAAACTTTTACACAATATAAAAATAAAGATTTTTACTTGACAGTAACTACGCAATAATAATGAAGGAAACGCAAATAAATAGATTACATAAATATTATATAGTGTCAAATAATATACAATAGTAAACTTGTCAGTTATTACTAATTGTATCGATGAAATAAAATTAATGAAATTGTCGATATAGATTTGTTTTAGATGCTATCGTTTAAATCATTCCCTATCGTAGATGCATACAATTACTTTAAATGGAAAACTCGAGCATTTACAGTATATTTAATATCAGATAATAAAAATCATTACTAAAGTCAGACACAATTTTGACCAAATAACAAACATGGTGCATGGTAAGACAGTTTGACTAACTCATCCTTTCTTAAAAATCTTTATATAAGAAATAAATGCTTTCATCTTGTGAGCTACGTCTAAAAACTATGTTTAAAAATACTATTTAACACACGCACAAAAATAATCGATGAAGAAAACTGCTATTTTTAAAAAACAAGCGAACGTCAATTTTTGGTTTCTAATATTCAAATTTGTTCTATTCGATCTTATTTTGGTGGCTAACTACTTTACGATTGTGATGTACAGTTCACATACCAGATTTCAAGTTAAATATATATTGATTTCCAATACGATATATTACTAGACATATTTTAAATCATCTGATTTCACGCTAAGCGTTACTAGGTATTCATTCGTCGTATTGTATACGTTAAACGTTTTCAGACAACCTGTCGATATATTTTTATTGTGCCGTAAACAAGACAACTATTTTCTTTTGTTCTATAATCAAGCATTATAATGATATAAACTGGTATTTGACAAGAGACATCTTATCGCCATTCTGTTCAGTAATTCCAATACATAGTATGAATGCATAATTCCCAAGTAAGTGTTGGTATAATAATATAATATGCTTCGGCATGTTGGTGCATCCAAGATATTATAAATGCTCGTTGCTAGGTTACCGCCTTGAGATGTAGTTAGCCATTTAATATAAATAAATTGTTTCAAATAAGGGCTGGGCTTAGTACGTTAGGAAAAGTCAGCGCACAATTTTCAGGATCACATTTATTCAATAGAATGATGTCGATATGGTGAGTAATCAAGAATATATAATGATTCGTTAATCTTTCATTTCTGATTAAAACGAGGTCAAAATAAATTCAATGAACCTTTTAAAATGCGAACATTTTGCTACAAACTTTTACTTGAATAATGTTGGGAATAATAAGTTATTAGTTTTTTTTTACTAAAAATAATTGGAGAATTCAATATACTATTTTATATTTCTCGAGAAATATGTTTCAATGAACATGTCGGCAAAATTTAACAATTCTCCAAACTTGTAAAACGTTCAATTTTAATGAACTTAGAGGTCGTATCTATGATTGGGACGAACAATTAAATAAGTATTTTTTTTCATTTTAAGTATTTTTCTATTTTTATTCCTGTGTCAAACTTTTTTTTATATAAATGGTGTATTTTATAAAATCATTAATAGAGCTTTTTAAATGCATAGAGGAATAACCACGCAAGTCACACTAATTTGACTTATTTTACATCCAGTCATGTTCGGTACCTTAAAGCTACGCTTGTGCCGTAAAGTTTTGAATTAATAATAAAGGAAAAATATTCACTGTGATGGAAAAATTGTCTGAAAATCTTACGACATTTACTGAGGTAATTATCATCCACCAGTCGTTATAAAAATGTATCCAATGCGTTTAATAGCAATGAAGAATTTTGATTTTTAATAAATTTTCCATTATTTTATTTTTGGGATTAGTTGTTCCTCGATCCTCTCCTGACAGATTGATGACAAATGGAGAAAAAAACCGCACTGGAAAGAGTCTGCGAGTGACAGTGCCCGCTGTACATATACTCGTAAAGACAGTGCATAATGATGTATCAGGCGTACAGAGGCCGCGCAGAGATGCCCCGCCTCGGCGACGATTCTCCCAGTCTCCCGATTGGCCGACCATCCTCGTCGTCCTCTTGGAGCCACGTCAGATGCGCTGATGCATTTGACTTCGGGCGATGCAGCATTCGAATGCACTAAACAATGATCCTGTGCATAAATATGCGAGCACTTGCTTACCTGCATACGTTTGCCGCTGTCTCGGCATGCCCGCGATATTGTATAAGAGCATAAAGATAAGTAATGAATATTATAGTTTTTACGCAAACTCGGTTTGCCCAATCTATACCACGATTTCAATTGAGGTATATACTATAATAAGTCTTCTCAGTGAGCTTAAAGTATGCTTTTTTATATGAAAACTGATAATAGTAGTTCATAATACTTTGGTTTTAAGGTGTTTGTTAACTGTCACTTCTTGATGGAAAGCCATGCTATTTTAAATAATAAAAACACATTTTTCAGTTCATTTCATTTCGCTCATTGCGAGCATTATCAACCGATTAGTTGATAATACTCGCGATGAGCGAAACCGATCCTGATCAAAAAGTATATTGTGGAAATAAGTGCTGGAAAATGTGATTTTATTTTTCAAAATATTACTTTAGGGTATTATATATATTATATCTCTATTATATTATAATATTATTCATTTTTTTGCCAATGATAGGAACATAACAGTGTTCTAATGCTATAAAGATTCAGTAAGACCAAAGAATATTCGTATAGCATGATTTTCAAAATAAATCATTCGAATTGATAAGGGCAACTCAATATTATAAAATTTATCCATTTATTGGATTATGAGCAGTTTTATAAGATGCACGACTGCGAGCGGGTAGCCGGCCAGCCTTCTACATAGATATCTCCCTCTCGTTACACGGTCGATGCATTTTTGCAATCCTTTACATGGATGCTGAGACATGTCCGTTTCGCTTTTGTTGCACTTTATGTCAATGCACCACTTAAACGGGCCGGCCTCTACTCTACTCTCGCATTCTCTCAAATACATTGTTATTATTTGTAAATACAATGTGACCGAGAAATTATAACGCCATTTGTGTAAAAAACTGCTCGCATTGAAGATAAAAAATACTCGCAAAATTCCCAACTTTTTTGGATATAAAAACATTTTTTTCTACTTATTTCTCTAACAAAATAGTATCAAAAAATACTAAACCGAAGTCTACTTTTATCTGATATATTTTGTCGTACAAAAAAGCAACTGATGACAATCCATTGGATGTACACAGATATATTATATAAAGCGTTGGCATAACTTAATAAGAAAGCTAAGACACTAGTTAGGGTCAGTAAATCTAGTTAGTTAGATACCGTGTGCTTAACGAATCGTACGAATTGGGAAAGGATGTTTTAATTTATATTTTATCACTGATCAAGAAAGAAAAACAAATGACACTGATCGATAATGATTTCCAATTCACAAAAAAAATTTCCAACTACTTTGCTGACGATTTGATTATTTATGATATCGACTGAAGGTGCTTGATGAAAATTCAATATCAAATTTGAATTGTTACACCTTTGTACGATTTCACATGTTTTGTCACTAACGACCCGGGTTTCGTCAGTTCTGTTGCATCCGTGTGATAGAATGCCTGAAGATGCCGAAAGGCGAAACCCGGGTCGTTAGTGACAAAAAATGTGGAATCGTACAAAGTTGTAACAATTCAAATTTGAATTTGATTATTATTTATTTATATAAAGCGATTTTTTTGCGAAATAAAAACTCCTACATAATTGGATTTAAAAAAATATATTTATTATGAATTAGGGTAGTTTGTTATTGTATTACAAACCCAGAGATATATAAAAAAAAAAAAAAACTTTTTATAATCAAGTTAGTCGAAGGACATTCTATAGTTTTATATGTACGTAGGCTTCAAAAAGCGATGAGTATTTTTTATAGCTCGCAGCTCGATCGCGTCTCTCAAGTGCGCTTTGTTTTTGTTTTGACATTTTTTTTTGTTTTTGTTTTTGTTTGCAAGGAGCTTTTAAAAAAGCGCCGACATTTTTTTCGCTGTACAGATGGAGCGCATAGATTGCTCTCTCTTGCAAAAAATATCCCTGCTTCCTTTAAAGGGAATAATGTTTAAATTCCTAAATAATCCATACCAGTGACTCGCCAGCGATTTGTGACAGACCTCGCAGAGCTTTTTATAATCTAGTTTCATCAATTCGACCAAACATGACTTAGTTCAATGCTCTTTGAATCAATGAGAAAAACATGCTTCATTATAAAACAAAACATAATGGAACGCGTATTGAATGAAAACGTTGTGATAACATATTAAAAACTAAGCCTTAAAAATTTTAATTAACACCATTCTCGAAAAAATGGCTATGTATGAAATAAATCTTTACAGAAGCCTCTAACTAAATTTACATATTAGTATATGTATCAATCCTTCTTTCTATACGCAAGTAACACTTGAAATAATATTTATATAATACAATGCGGGCTTTAAATATATAAAGAAAAAGATCTAAATCATATATATATTGAATTTCAATGTTATTTTATTAGCTGTATACTTGTAAAATTGTGTGACTCTAAATTACGGTTCACATTCGCTTACAATTGATTAAATTGACAAATTTATACATATATTCTCGGAACTCGACCACCCTTCGATATACCCATTTAAATAATTAAATACATAGCTATTTGTGATTCTAGTTTGCCTTGTAAAATGTATTTAACAATGAATTTTGTTTGTGCATCTTGATCGACGTAATGCTTTGTGTTAAATTTTAACACAGCACGATATTGTGATACTGCTAATAATAAATATAGGGGCTACTAATACATAATCGACACAAGAGCAAAGGGATATGGTGTGAGGGTGAATTTTAATACTTTTTTAAAATCACATATATTTGAAATAAGATAAAAATGGTAAAATTTATTTTAATTTAAATAAAAATAAACAATCTTTAGTTCTTCCTAAGCAATTTTAAGCCACATGAATATTGTATTACTACTAACATTATTAGCTTCAATTGGTATTGGCTATAACTACATACAAACGTTTAATTATTTTTATCATTTTTTTAATTAAACCTATAAAATAATATTATATGTGATGTATACAAAAAAAAACTTCATATAATAAATCGCCCCAGAGACTTATAGACGGAGTGCTAAAATAATATTAATGCATTTTATTTTTATTTTTATATAAATTTACATAATTTAAAATTATATTTAATAATATTAGACTATCATTTTATTATTCAATATAATAAATTTATCCCCATATAGTGATGAAAATGTATCTTTAATAATAAAAATACATTTTTAGTACTATTTCTACAATATATTTTAGGACCATTATCAAAGATTATTCAAGACCGATTTCGTTTCAGTTTAACTTATCAGTTGATAATGTTCGCGATGAGTGAATCCGGTCCGATTGTAAAATATATTGTGGAAAAACACGATTTCACAGCTCTGTTGCATCCGTTTGATAGAATGCATGATGATGCCAAAAGACGAAATTCGTTAGTGACAAAACATATTTAATCGTAAAAAGTTTATATTACTACATATTCAAAATTATATTTCTATTGACATATTTTCACGAGATTTATAATACGCTGTTGATTGATGTTTTACATATATCATACACTATCGTATGAATTATAGTTTTTAAAATAAATGCGTTGTCATTTTTACTTTATCGCTACTAATTAACAACATTGCTAAACCATTTTTATACTACACATCTAATAAATATTATTTCCCTAATAAAAAGAGATATGTATCGGTGTTATAAATACATATTGAATTGAAGGCTTCAGTGATTCAATGAAGTAACGTATCCCTTCAGGCGACAATGTTTATAAGCTAGCTTCCAGTATCCCACGGTTAAACAATATCGCTGCATGAAGAAATGAAAAGTATTATAAATTTTTAATTAACAATAATTGTGAATCTATACCCGCTTTCATATCCATTTGTAAAAGTATCAATAACTACAACACGTAGAGGTACATTTAGATAAATATTTAGACGAAAGTTTTCTCTTTACAACCATACTATAAAAATTATAATCAGCTTTATATACATATCATACCTGCATCATATATAAAAATTTGAATGGTAGAAAAAACATACAATATAATGAATTACAAATCTAACCAATAACATAAATGCTTAAAAAATGTATTCTTGTTTGTTGTTCCACTTGAGAATACATCTAAAATGTTTTTTAACCACTATTAAAACTCTTACAAAACTCTCAACCAGATCACACGCTTAGAAAGACACTTTGCATACTGTCAATTGTTTATTTTTTGTCATTGCTTAATTTGATTTTGGAATAAACTTATGAATGAAAATTTTTCTTAAAAAGTATTCACCCAATTAGATTACTTTTAAACTATTTAGTAACTATTGTTATTTGGGTACAATCTGTGCGAAGCTGTCACACTTCGAGGTAATGAATTTCTAATGACACTTAGTAAACCATCGATTTTTCTTAAACTCAATTCGATTTTTTAATAAATTCTCAGTAGTTAAGTTTTGGTGGTTCACTTTCTTTAAATGGCAATACAACGCATGCCAGATATTTGCTTGAATAAAATAAATATAACGGTAAATCACTAACTTTAAATGCTCATTAGCTTAGCAAAATATATTTTTTTCGCATGACTAAGTAAGACTACTTTTAAACACATATTAAAGTAAATTTTTCTTAATAAAATCATAGTATAATCGATAGGCAGCTTGTTTAAGCATAATGACCATATTTTTGTGGTTGTATTAACTTCCGTTGAAATACTATAATCGAGATCAATATTGTATTATTCTCTTAATCAGTTTTATGACTATTAGTAAAAAATATTCATTAATATTTTAGTTATAGCAATCAGAAAAAAATATTGGTTACCAAATCTATGATTTTAATCAAAGTAATTATAAAACTCAAATTTAAATTAAGTTAATTAATAATAAAATAATATTGATAAACGTCATATTTTAGTACTTTACTGAACTAGTTACAGTGGTAAATCGACTCGATCATAACATTTTATTTTCTCTCACTTGATGTGTTTACGATCATCAAGACCGATTTAGAAACATCTAAATCATTCACAATTGCAATACAAATTTATCTATATGTGAGAATAGAGAATTAAGTAGTTCTCTGTATCGAAAAAAAGCTTGTATCGTTGCTTTGCTTTATTAGACATATAGTGACATATTTCAAAATTGCGAAACCAGTATTTTTAATCAAACTTAAAATTTAATAATTTTTGTCTTTTCGTTTTTTCTTTTACTTTGCAAATTTAACAAATTTAATTTAAACAGTAGCGTATAAATCTTAATAAGGTCATTGAAGTTTTTTGTTGTGTATACAAGACATGTACGATTTTGTAATACAAGTATACATATAATTCACAAAGTTTGGCTTTTAAATTTACGATTCAAATATTCATTTATTTCGATGGCAATTCAATAAATGCCAGAACAGAGGATCGTTGATGAAAATCCACACACACACATATATATATATATTTTTTATTTACTTGATCGAATACATTAATTATTTTATTATTTGATAATAAGCAATATTTTATTGTAAAAATCATTCACTTGAAATCCTTTAACAAAAAATATTATGATTTTTATTATTATTAACTATTGCATAGTTAAAACAAACCATATTTTTAAATACAGATGATTTAGAGTATTGCTTCATTTTGGATTTTACATCAATGGTAAGTTCTAATTTACATTTTAAGATATGTCTCAAATATTAATCCGTATACAGTTATAATTAAAAAGTTGCTTTAATTTATTAATATGATTCACATATTTTTTCCTTCTTGGGAGAGTATGTTTTCATCACCAAATGAATGCAAGAATTTATTTTTCTACTTTGTGTTACTATTTTTTAAAAAACGTTTTTACTTTGTGTTACGTGTTAATCAAGGATGAAGATTTATAAATTGCCAATGGAATTTAATGAAGAATAAACATTACTTACTCAAAATAAAAATTGTTATGTAAGAAATTTATAGAAATAATTTCTCTAGTTATTTAAGACTAGTCTTCGAATTTCAATCGAGAGAGCATTGTCAGATTGACAATAAGTATTTACTTTTTGAACACAAAACTAAATATTTTTTTGGCAGAGTAACTAAGTATTACCATTTTATAATTATGCATAATTTTTTGAGCATTACTATACTCAAACATTTTAAAACATTAATACTACTTTTTAAATTCCGTGTTGAACGGAAAACGTTTTATTCAATTCTCGAAACTCTGATATTGTGTTTTGAATACTTATTAACAAACAACCTTGAAATCAATAATTGATTCAATATATTTTTGTTTATTGAGTTCCATACCTTAAATTTTGATAATATTACCTTTCTCTAATTTATATATTACAGTTATCAGGTTTTTCTAAAGCGCCATCGAAATATACGATCTATAGCAATTATTTTTATTCATGGGATAAAAAAAATTAATAAATAAATTATTTGTCAACTCATTTGCTACAAACGCTAGCCTAGTTTCTTCCATTGCCTCATTAAATAAATCATATTTCAACATTTTCAAGACAACTCATAATAAATTATACAATATATATATTTGATTGTGATTGATTTATTTAATAAGCAATAACTGCCAGTATACCAGCAATTGAATTACACATATCGGTAAGCACAATATTTTAATCGATCTCTTATAAATTCAATAAATAGGGGACTTATCTCTACAAATTATCACTAGTAGTTCCTTCATGAGGGAGTTTTTTATAACTTATATGTATGTGCAAATAGTGTTTGAAGCTATCAATACAAAGAGTTCGTTATATTTTTTATTATTAAAGAATTGATTTTAATGCACGCCTTTACTAACCGTTGAAAGATTGATGTACAATTTTGCAATGTTCCTTCTGAGATCTCTTGCTTTGTTCCGGTTGATGCAACATTCAATTAAAAATTTAATAGAACATAAATATAATATATTACATGGTAATTGTTATTTAATTTTATAACAAAGTACACAAACAATTTTTCTCTGTCTTTAAGTCGTTTGTATCAAGCGTATACAGTAAATGCTGACAAATCGCATTGATACTTTGTTATAATTCCCTATACAATATTATATAATATATCAATGATTCTTTCACTTACCTTGTTCATAATAGACAAGTTATCATAAACATTTTTTTAACATATATTTACAGGTATGAATGTTAACTAATTAAATTTCCACGTACTTTTTCGTCAATTATAACACTTTTAAAAAACTCTTAATTATCAGTCTAGTTAATATGAGTTATGCTGCGATGCCACTTATACATAGCTTAAAGATATTGTTTCGTTTTAAGCAAACAATTTTTGGATGTCATTATTGGTATACATATAAAAAAAGACTTAGAGCAATATAATGCAAACTTTTCTTAGAAGATGAACCGATGCTCTACGATTATTTTCTCAAACCATTTACACATTTGAAGAGTGAATTTATTTAGATTCCGGCGGGAGATCTTCCGCGTCGTAACATTTAATAACTTAGTTGAATTTGCCTGCGTTAAAATGTATTTTATTTAAATTTAATGTTCAAAATGCTCAATAAAATTCGTCTCAACATTCAAAAGAGCTCAAAATCATTTTTCAATATCTATTCAGTAATTGTAAGTTACAATTCACATCGATTTTTAAACCAAAATATTACGCTAAAAAATAAATGCTAAATAACATTTAAACAATTTTATACTAAAGATCGAGACTAGTTTTACTCATTACAAGCATTATAAACTGATACTATAAAAATGAACAAACAATAAACTTTGATTGGATGAAATAAAACAATAGTTTGCATAAATATTATGTCTTTCCACCAAAAAGTAACAGTTTACACATTTAAAGTGAAAATAAGTATCTTTAGTGGTAAATTCTATTGTTCTTACATTTATTTACAAAATATATTCTAACTCAGTTTTTAATTTAGTTGTTAATTTAGTCTCTTTGATGTAATGGATGAAAATTTACCGTCACCATCAGATGGCTCAAGGTTCAAGTCACGAAAAGGTAAAATATCACTGTATTATAAATATATGAGGCTTTTTCATCGCAAGTTGTTGAAAAAAATATCTAGACCTTGACTATTTTTGATTGCAAAGTCAAAAATTTTGTTGAAATGGAAACAATCCCTATTCATTTAATATGCAAAAATTCCCTGTGATTTATAAGATAATTGTTTTGCTGTGTACATATTATAATATTTGAAATATTTTTCAAGTGCGAATTTGCGTCAACACTTAGGTTGATAAATTAAATTAAGCGATGTTTTATTGGTTTAGGTACGTAACAAATCTCAATTTTATAAAAGGACAATAGACCCTTATATGAATGAAAATGGTATGTTTGTTGAGTACACTATCTCTCTAATGATATATAGATTTATGAGACCTGCATTTATACTGGTCGATATGTTATATCGGAATGTAATCTTCGATAAGCTTTTCCTGTCATAAATGATCTTTATCGACCTCGAATCCGAGGGTATTTGGTTCATTATTTATGACGTATTTATCGATTCAATTATATATTTTGAAAACTTGAAAATGAAAATATTAATACTCTGATAGAAAATATTTTATTACGATATCTATGCAATTAGTCACTATATATTTAATACCATAACTTGACAGTGATATGTTGAAGCGGAATTTAGGCATTTTGCTAAAAATAAAACATCTCTTCAACTTTATTTGATCTAAAAGTTAAATTAAAAAAATAAAAATAAACTATGAAAAAACAATCATTTATAGTAAGTAAGCAATATGTACACATGTTTTACCGAAACTTTAACATCAAAATATGCCTTACATTTTACTTCAATTTTTTTCAAGTAATATTGCTTTTTTCTCAAAATAAAAACGAAATATCTCAGAAGTGTATTAATTTATCTCACAATTCACGCTGGTGTAAATTATAGTATAAACGTTTATTTTTAAATGGTTTGTTGAAAGTTTTGCAGCTGTTGAAGAGAGGCGTTGACTATTTCATTATAACAGCTTAATCCAGCTTTCATCTAATTAAATTAACTACACGTATTGAATTTTTGTACTAGCCACACTTCTTAGCTGTAAATTTTACAATATAAATGCTCGTAAACCATAACGATTTAAGTTTTAACTATAAATATGGTCTGACTAGTGATTCTAATTGAATATTTGAACATTTTTGATATGCGAATGTTTGCTTAATTATTAATTATCTCTTATCATTTCATCTCACGATGAAAAAAACAAGTCAGGACTATTTAAAGAATATAGAATAGGTAAATAAATAAATTTGTTTTGTTCCCATTCAAATAATACCAGGCCATCAAACATTTACAGTTAATATATCAAAAAGAGTGTGTATTGTTTTTTTTATCTGTCTATCAATAATATACATACAAACTCTCTATCCAAGTTTTTTCTCAAATATTTATCTTCTTTTTGCGTCCAATAAAAATAGAGTTTTTTTTTTTACTGATTATGGTTTATATTTATAGCTCTGACTAGTGATTCTAATTGAATATTTGAACATTTTTGATATGCGAATGTTCGAATATTTGCTTAATTATTGTTTGAAAATTACTATTTTATAAACAATAAAGCTACATACTTACATCTACAACATATTGCATGATCAGGATGGGTTTCAATAATCAGTTAATAGTTCTTGCGATGAGTGAAAACAGTCCTGGTCAAAAAATATATTGTGGAAATAAGTATTAAAAAATGTGTTTTTATTATTTAAAATATCATGTCTTTCCATCAAGAAGTGACAGTTAACAACTTAAAAGAAATATTATTTAATAGTATTTATTATAATGATTACATCTGTAAAAGTTTTCAACTTGTTTTTATTTCAGGGAAGCCGTGCATTATTTTTTAAGAGACTGTCGCATAAAAAATCTTCATTAAGAAATCAGAGTATAAAAGTAATTAAATAACTTAATTAGCTTCCAGAATTTTTTACATAAAATTGTTAATCAAAATAATAATGGCGTAAAAGGCTTTATTTACACAATTTTTAACAAAAAATGTACAACTTCGTCTATTTGATCCTGCCATCCAACAGAGAAATAATCGAGTGCATTTTTTATGCCCTTATTTCTTTCTTCGATAATCTTAAGATGCCTTATGGATAAATTACGTCGAAGGAAGCAATTATAATTAACCGAAACAGAGGCGGATTGTTTCATGGTTAATATGAATATGGCATGATGAAATCAGTGTGATAGCGTCATTATTGTATTATATCAGTCTCAAAAACAAGACAAACATAAAACCCTTTGTAAAGTAGCTCTATGAAAAAAGCACGTTGGATTATGTATCCGTAAAATGCTTTATATTGCACGAACAATTAAACGTCATTATTAAATGTATTGAATATAAGTATCAAAGTTATTTGTTTACTGATTAATATGAAGCGATAAAAACATTTTCATGTGAAAATTATATTCTACGTCCAGAGTTTCTTCTTTTTATTATGCGGTGAATTAACAAGGTCATGTAGTGTGGAAGTATCATATGAAATAATTTTTGTATTTTTATAATAATTTCCATATTAATATGAAGCAAATCTTCTAATAAAACTTCACTTAATAGAATATATTAGAATATAATAGAAAGATATTTGATATTAAAACTGAGTCTTCCAGTCTGTTCTTTTTCAAATATTTAAAGATAGAAAAATTAGGATAGTAGTACACAGCTAATATCTAGACTTTATCGAATCTCACAGTTTATTTAAGAAGTTATTACAACGGTTTGATTTGAAATCAGAATAATTCGTTTGCTTCACAAATACCGTCGTCGTCTGTACTCAAAAACGCTATAACGACCGAGCAAAAATCTATTTATTCGGCCATCACTTTACCTGTAGCAGAACTTTACGATGCAGATATATTAACCATGAACAAAGATAAGGGTATTTTAAAAAATAATACAGGAATCAACGTCACAAGGAAACATGTAATGCTGCAAATTTGTCAGTGTAGATTAATGAAGGCTCGCAGAGTTAAGGGCCAATTTTGTTTCTAAGGATGCGGTTCTGGTGAGATATATGGCGAATAATATGCATACAGTCGGGCGCGGTCGATCGTTAGGTGATCAATTTGATGAGATGATTATAATATGAAAGATTCGAGGCTGCGGTAAGTTACGTATAGACCTGTTATTAGATCCCACTACCTACATATAATAATAAGACATATTTACGAAAAGCCTTGCGAATCACTGCGTGAACCACTATTTTCAAACTGCCATCGTATTTAAATGAGATTGGTTTTGGTGTTTAAAGACATTCACAGAAGAAACTTAAGAAACTATATTTTCATATTTATTTAGAATTTTAAGTATAGGTGAACTAGATATTGTATGACAGCCACCATTTTTTATACTGGTGTCGTCGCGTGCTTGATAAATGATAATATACTCTGTTTACAGTTTGTTGATGAAAAAATCGATTCGTTCAGTAACGTAATGTTATATATGTTATAAAAACAACAATCCAGCACAGCTATGTTTTTTATATCACCGTTAATATCTGTGTTTAAAAAGTATATATTAGCAGACACTAGTTCAAATCTGAGTTAAATAATATTTCTGTTAGATGTTTACCCGTTTCTTCGACGAGTAACATAAAAATTATTCCAATAGTAGATATTTAAAAAAAACAGTATTGCTAATGAAATGTGAAGTATTAAAAAACCTTTGAAGATTTTCAGTACAAAACAGAACACATTTAATTACAAAGACTAACTATTACATCAATTTAAATCACTATTAATTTTTAAAATTTTTAAGTTTTTATTATTGAAAAAATCGTGCCTTTCCATCAGGAAGACATAGTTAAAAATTTAAAAGTGATATTTTTGGCTTACAATATCAATTAAAAGTCAGAAGTCAGATATTTAAGGAATATGTATATTCACGACAAATCGATTGTTATTTAACGTCTTATAACAACACAATAATTGAAATGCAAACTAGTGTTTCAAATTATTTCTCATCATTTGATAATGCTCACAATGAACAAAACGAATCGAGATTATTTAAAAAAGTATTGAATCTGTTAATAAATAACCATGTTTTGTTTCAATTAAAATATAACCTAGCCATCAAACATTTACAGTTAATATATCAAAAAGATAGAGTATGTATTGTTTTTTTATCTGTCTATCAATAATGATTCATACGAACTCTCTATTCAAGTTTCTTCTCAAATATTTTATCCTCTATTTGCGTCCAATAAAAATAGAGGTTTTTTTACTGATTATGGTCACAAAAGTGGTTGGTCAGTTCGTTAATTATCCAGCAATATAGAATTTTTTTAAATCAAATTCCGATACATTACAATTTAAATTTCTATCACTGTTTTATTGTACATTAATAATTTTTGTGTTCATTCAAGCAGCAATGATTTGGAATAGTTGATTGTATTTTCGTATTTTAACGAAAAAAAAAATCAGTGAGCTTGTATTTATTTTGAGATAGTAAACAAAAATATTCTTTTCGATTCTTATATTTTTTATGATATAATAATATAATAATAATGACGACATAACAATGATATTTCATTATATTCTGTACTTTAATACAACAATCTATTAACGAAATCATATAATCGAACGCCTACAAGTTATTAAGTAAACTTGTTTAAGTGACTGCTAACCGAACAGGCGTTAATCTATTAGTAATAGACAATTTATTGTGTGAAGTCACAATGTATATACAAACGGACGATAATTAGTTTTGATGGCACCCTGGGAACGCTTCAATCTCTCTCTACAAAAACGAACCTTTATCTCTCTTATTAATTTGAATGGCGTTTAATAGACCTCATATGGTATTGTAATTGACAGTAATTAGTTAATCAAAAATAAATAAGATGATACTTCAGCCTATATGAATGTCGATGTAATTACATCATATGAGTGTTTAAGAAACTAAAACTTTTTCATATTTCATTGTGTTATTTTTACGAATAAAACATAATTTTACCGCTTCAACACATAAAATTATAATTTATGATAGTAACTGAAGGTATTGATTGAATTGGCATTAACTTTGTAGGACTCCATTGTAACACGGTGAAAAAAAAGCATACTATATTAATTCTATAGAATTAATAAGATATATAGTGGATAGCTATTTTGGCTTACGCCAAAATTTTGTAGAACTAAAATATAGTGCTATTTTTTCACCGTGGCAACTGAATATGTTTGATGAAATTTCAATATCAAACTTTAATTGTTGAAACTTTGTACGATGTCACATATTTTGTCACTTACGATCCGGGTTTCGTCTGTCGACATCTTCATGCATATGATAGTTTTTTTTTTTGAAGTTAACATTTAACCTAAGATACGAAAGAATCTTTATGCAAATTAATTAAATTTAATTAATTAAAACAGTTAAAAATCGTTAATGTAATTGATAAATTTACTTTTTTATCAATACCGTTGTATTTCCTGATATTGTACTATTTTGTTTTAACAGAAGTACTTCAAATAGAATTTATGAAATATTTATGACGTGTGACATGAATTTAAAAATGTTTGCATGGTAAAAAAAAATAAACCGTGTTCTCGAATTTTTTGAACTTTTTCACCGCGATATATATAATATGTCGATCACCACTTATTTAAACGCACATTTCCTCAAATATTTTTGTCATTCGTACATAACTTAAGCGAAAACACATATTTGGTGTAAGAATTTCATTTGTAGTTTTGTGCCCCATAATAACATTGTTAAAACTTTCCAAAAGTCTCTATTGTCTGTGGGCAATTGAGAAGCAAAAGTTTCCTGAGACGTTAGATTCATTTGGCAAATATGAATTGATAGACATAATTGTATTAGCGGAAAACTTTTCCATTACCTCACCTCCAATATTTCCACCTGCGAACCACGTTACTCCTATTCTACTGACTAATATGACATCAGACATATTGGGACAGAGTTTATTTTGAAAACCAACTTTTATCATTATTACAAATATTGATTTCATCATCACTCCTTTTCATGCACTTATTTTAAAGCTGATGAAAATACATTGTAATTTTCAAGTGTGATCGACAGTTGGAAAAATGTGAAATAAGTGAAAAAAAAATAACATAAAACAGTTATTTTTAAACAGGAACATGTTAATTGAAAATAAAATAATTGAAGAATTTGATAGCTTGGTTTTTAAATCGGTTATATATATATATTATAATCGGTAACTAACTATTAAATGACATACACACTACACAGTCATATTGAGATCAGTTATTTTTAAGCGTCGAAACTTTATACACTCAATATTTTGTAATTTTTTAGAGTACGAAATAACGATCGCTTTAGAGGAAATATTGTCATAATGAATTTGATGAAACTGTTGATCTAATATACGTATATTACATTGCATATGAATGTTTAACAACACCAAAAAAAATCAAATAACGATCGCTTAAGAGTAAATGTTTTCGAATTGAATTTGATGAAAGTATTGAAATAATATTTGTATTGTATATGAATATTAAAACGCTCCAAATGAGAATTTATTTTATTCATTTTGCCTTAATAAGAACAATACATTTGTTAAATGTTTTTAGTCAAAAGTTCTTTTCGATACAATTGACTACATAAAATTATCGATACTGGTGGTGCAGAAATGGCAGTTGTTTTACAATAATCAAACAAAATATTTTTAATGTGCATCGAAATAAAAGCATGAAAATTATCAACTTAAAAATATTAAAAATTACTATATCTCCTGTAATTTCTTGTATCCGTTTTTTGACATTTTTGCTGGTTGTGTTGTCGATCTAAGTAATCCTTACTAGGCTTTTGTTATACTTCAAAATTGTCAACACTTAAAATTTATTGCGATTATTATTCACTCGATTTATGGACAATTGTACAAACAAAAGTATATAATAATAAAAACTTATTTTAAGCCTTGACGACAACAAGAAAACGGTTAATAAACACCACTATTTCTGCGTATTCTTTAATTAAGATAACACTTTGAGTGATTAACTTACCGACGGTATTTTTGAGGAAAGATGATGAATTATTTGATAATATATATATTAATTATTAGAATGAAAAAAATAGAAAACGTTTATCCTTTCGTGAGGTTTTTCACATCGCGAGCATTATCAACTAGTTCGAATTTAAAAAATATAAAATTGTGTAAATGGTAATAAGCATTGTGTTTTAATTAATCAAATAATGTGTTCTATTAATTTGCAAGATTTGTTATGGAGGAATTGAAATTCAATAAAATATTTTTAAAGAGATAAATGGTTTGTATTCATTTAAAAAATCATAAAGTTGAGTTTAATGCTTTTGATAAAGTTTAAAAGCAATTTTGGATGAAATTTTTGACAAAAAAGTAAAGAAAATATTCAATTAAAAAATTAGTGACTCTCTTATAACGAACAAATTATAATATGAAAAAGAATACGTCGGAAATCAACGCGTCGGGTTTAGCTTGCTCAACCCTGCCGTAAATTATGAAAGCAGAATTAAAAATATATTTTATTCTTTTTTCGGATACGTAGTTGTTCATGACTTAAGCCCTTTTCGAATTGTCGATCGACTTGCAATACTTTGATATTATGCTGCATATAAGCTGCAATTATAATTATTACTACTGGAGATATTAATAATACGATTATGAATTATCCATTAACCTTGCATGACCTTTTACTTGCTCGGGAACTTTTTTCGTTCGTCCGTGAACAGGTGTAAACGACACGAAATCGAGACGAAGAGTTAAGTACACGAAAATAATATAAAATTACACAACGATTCTCAATCTTCTTCAGTTCACGCTTTTATACGTCTTAAATGAAGTTAAATTAAAAGATAACATATCTATCGATACAAATTATACTACGCGAAAAAATCAAGCTTTTCTTCTAGCCATGTTGTATTAAGCGAACAGTGCTAGAAATATTAATATACAGATGACCCGGATTGTTGTTTATGTATTAAATATCACTAAAATTTACCAAAATTTTATTACGATAAACACACTCTAATAAACTTAGTCATTTGTATTTCAATGAAAACACAACGAATTTAACAAACAAAGAAATGGTCACTGTCATTTTTTATCTATTCACTAACATTTTTCATATCATGTAACACCGGTGGAACCATCAGCTTTGAAAGTTGGAAACCGTTAAGCGGAAAGTACTCCCGATTCAGTAAAATGTGGAATATTAAATTTTTTGGTATTTTTTCATTTCAAACATTCATTGTTTTAATTATAATACAGTAAACCCCCCAATAATGAAGAGATAGGGGGATCATTACTGGGGGGCTCATTATTGGGGGGTTAAGATTTTCAATTGAATTTTTTTTATTTGAAATGCGGAATTACATATTATTTTTTAATTAATTAATTAATCATAAATATGTATATTACTTAAACATATACGTATTCAAAATTATTTAAGTCGTGCACATTATCAAGACATGTGAATTTAGAGACACTAGACAATGCGCGACAGTATTTTAAATGCAGATTTGTATGAACTATTCTTATGAAAGCCTAATTAGGAGTTTTATTTTTTTCATTATTCGGGGGAATTAACTCATTATTGGAAAACCTGCCGCAAATGTTATTGGGGGGTTCATTAGCGGGGAGGTCATTATTGGAGGGTGTACTGTACATCAAAACTTTCAACGCATCTAATGAGCTGTCAAAGAAACTTATTTGATGTATTTTTCATTATTTTATTGATTGAAGTGGCATTTACTTGGTAGAACGTCATTATAACACGGTGAAAAAATAGCAATATATTTTAGATCTACAAAATTTTTTTTATAAGGCGAATGGGGTGAGCCGAAATAGCTATCATCTATATATAATAAAAATATTTTTTTTAGAACTAAAATCCATTGCTATTTTTTCACTGTGATATTTTTAATTACATCAAATAGATTTATATTAAATGCGGACTGATGAATCAAAATGTAACTTAATACTATCTCCAAATGTGAAAATTTTCACCTCTGGCTATATCATTCACTCTATATATATACGGATATAATTCCGAGTAAAAAGCAGTGGCTGGTTATAGTTGTCTTATTGAACTAATCTTAAAATATTCAATATCACACAGTTTTAGAAGCACTATGACATGCGTAGAAACGTGGTTACCGTTTTAATTGATATTTCGGTTGCAAGTTGCAACTGACTGTTGCACTGCTGGTCACTTCCTTTATTTCGTATTCAGTAGATGCATCATCCCTGTTTTGCCAATTTGTAAAATGTCGAATCGGCAGGCAACCACGCTACAAATGCTTTGCGTTTAATTGTCATATATCAATTAATTCAATTTATTTGTCATCATAATTTCGAACCAATAATATTTTTTTGCTATTCATTTATGAATCATATTTACGTCCAGAAATAAATAAATCAACTTTGTTTATTTGGTATATCTATGTACCAAAGTATTTTTTATGACTTTACAACCACCACCAATTTAATTTGCTTAAAATACTCAATTATGACTGTAGAACTACGAAGTAGGCTTGAGAGTGGGTCTATTGTTTGGGCCCCAGGAGATTTGAAATATGCCCTTATGGTGGAAAAGGTTCAGAAGAAATTTTTGAGACTTCTTTACTTGAGGGCATACGGATACTATCCGTGGCTTTATCCAACTGACTTTCTTTTAGGTATGCTCACTTTTAATAGTTTGAAAAATCGAAGAGAAATATATCTAGCCACATATTTCTTTCGACTAATTCGAGGCCAAAATGAGAATTCTGCCATCCTTGATAATATAAATTTGTATGTTCCGGATGGTTTTTTGAGAAATTGTGTACATAATTTGTTTGTTCTTCCAAAGTGTAGAACCATTCTGCCAATGGGGATGCCAATGGTAAGAGCATTAACAATGTTCAACAGTATTGCTTCGGATGTTGACATATTTCATGTGGATGAAAGTGAGCTCAGACGACTGCTATTTTTTCAGTTAAAGTAGACATTTCATGAGCTTACTTGGTTTACTTCCTATTTTTGCAATCTTTATTGATTGTTTTATAGTGTATTTGTTGAATTTTTATATTCTTATATTTAAATATGTTAATATGTTACGGTGCAAAAGCATTGAATTGATAATTTGTAAGTTTTGTACCGTATAGTTGTAATAAATAAATAAATAAAGCCACATTGCTTAAAATTTATATTTAAAAAATAAAATGTTTTACCCATGAGACAAGCTTACTTATGTTTCATTTTCATTTAGACATCTAACAAGTATACAAAATTATTGATTTTTCAAATTTAGTATATACATGAAAAAAGCACACACACACAGAAAATTTACTAATTAGTAACACGGTAAAAAAATAGCAATGTATTTTTATACTATTTTTTATTCTATTTTGCTATTTTTTCAGCGTTTTATAATGGAGTTCTACCAAGTGAATGCCAATTCAATCAATAAATTACTACTTAGTATTTAGTATTTCAGGAATGGAAAAGTTAATCCAAAATGGTTTTTAAGAGACGGTGTAAAAATAGCAATGTATTTTTTTTATATAATTTTTTTTAACGATGTATTTTAGTTCTACAATTTTTAAAGCATTGGGAAATCCTGATCTTTTTTTACTACTAAGAAGTTGCTCTCAGAATAAGTTAATTATGAATTTAATTTTACATCACCTATAATATAATGGTCGTCTACGAATATATTGAAAGTACACATATATCTATGTAAATATTTACAATACATTATTATTCATTATTGCAGTACATGAAATTGTATCTTCATTAGCGACCGCGATGAGATGATGGTCGATTAAGTAAAATGGGAGGAGCTTTATTAGTCATGGTTGAAGTGAAGAGTGCTTCATACCGCCACCTGTTCATACATGTGGAATGCCTTATTAAGACTTCAAATTAATAGTGGTTAGCTCAAGTTTCGATAATGGAATTGGTTACTATGCAAAAATTTAAGTTGACATTTTGTAATTAGTTGGATTGGAATTTGTTCGAGAGAAGTTTATTATCTCGCGTCTACGGATTTGAGTCACAAAATGACCTGCTATTTTTCAATCGATTTATCTATACTTTCAGTCGTTTTGAACTACTCGTGAATGGTACGTAGCAAAAGTGAGTTGTCTAACCAGTAGTCCTATTGCTACCCCCTCTATGTCTTATATCTTTGTGAGAGGCTTAGCAACTGAGTAAAAAGCAGTTATCGTAGAAAAAAAATGTGTACATATCTCTCTTATAGTTACAAGACCGTATGTTAAAAATCGTAATAATGCAAAGGAAAAAATAAAGAATTAGATTACGATGAATCATTTTTTGGTGTCAACTGTAACATATTGGTAAAAAGATATTGTTAATATACAGTAGAAATAGTACAAAAAATGGTTTTATTGTTAAAAATATTATGATGGACTTAAAATTAACACGGTGAAAAAATAGCAATGTATTTTAGTTCTACAAAATTTCTTTTATGAGATATAGTTGATAGCTATTTCGACTCACACCACCGCCGAGCCGAAATATAATGTGTCTTAATGGTGTTCTACCAAGTAAATACCAATTCAATCAATAGACTTAAAATTAATTAGAGAATTAGATTCATATCAAAAAAACCTAGTTGACATATATTTATGAGATTTTCGTTGAAAGCTGTCATTCCTTATAATATCTGTATATATTTCTTATGACAATAGATTGAATTGTTTCTTTAATATTTTTTTTTTACATTTTTGTTCAATTGATTGGACAGTTGGTTACGTTGCGGAAATTTTTAATATTTCAATTTCTCACGTAGGACGGGTGGAAATAGTCGACGAATCTGTCAAGGGAAAAATGCTTTATGTATGTATTTTTCTATCCATTGTTTACTAGATGCAACAGCAATTCGGATAACAGCTCTGTAGTAGTCAGTATAATTGTAATTATGGTCAGATTTATACTGTCCGACGATTGCAGTTTATCATCATCGGATATTGCATAGCGCGGCGGGCAGTACCGGCAAATTCTCATTGTGTTAATTCCATAATAGCATCTTTCACCCGAATCGATGTTATTATATCGGGAGATTGCAACGGTAGGCAATCTACTATCAGATGTGGACGTGGAGGTAAATGTATGAAATCCGCATTGTTGAAAAGCTTACGCGATCGAAGATTTTCATCTTGGTTTTGCAATTTCAAAAGAGCATTTTATTAAAACGTATGTATACTTAATTATAATTATTGTTTATTACGCTGTATAATGTTTGTATCAGAACAGAAATACTCTGATTGTAGTGTGCTGAGTAGTCAACATCATTGGTGTTTGTTGCATGTTCAAGGGCTCGAATCAAAGTTTGGAAAGTTTTATTAATTAATTTGATGGAATCATAGGTGTTTGTGACCCATACAGTCTCTAAAAACAGGGTCTATTAAAAACAATCAGTCAACCCTTAAAACCATTGAAGTGATAGCTTTTTTATTTATAATACTTACAATGAAAAACGTAACTTAAACTACTATATAAAAAGCAATTCTGGAAGTAAAATTTCTATTTAAATAATATACATTTTGTTTCTCTTAGTAAGATTAGACTCCAAAATGATTAAATAAAACGTACAACATTGAAAAAATACCCTCAAAATATGTTGAAAGAATAACATGTAATCTTTATACTTTGGGTAGACGAATGGATGGAAATTGTGGAAGTTCATTTTTATATAATATTGAAAATAATTTTGATTATTCCACGTTAGTGTTACTAATTGTGACAAGTGTTTCGCGTCTTTCAGTGGCATCTTCAGACTTAGTATCGCAAAGATTGCTTAAGTAATTAATTAAACAAGAAGGATTATAATATTCTGAAAAGTTAAAAAAATTAGTTTATTGTATAAATAATCATTTTAGAATATTTGAATCATTCTTTTTTTACTATTTTAGTAATTTTTGTGATAGTAAGTCTAAAGATGCATCTGAAAAAGGCGAAACACGTGTTACAATTAGTAACACAATACGTGGAATGGTTTCAAGATATCTCAAATGTTATATCATGTAATCTTAACACCGGAATTTCAAAATTTCATTATATTCAAAAATATTTTTATCTGAAACGTTAAACAGGTTTTAGAAGTTTAATACTACAACTGAAAAAATCATTTCAAAAATGTTTGTTATATTTTAATACGAATTATTGAATAAACTGTGTTATATTATACTAGAATGAAGTCTTTTTCATATATCATATTCACATGATTGCTTTTTGTTTCTAGTTTTACACTAAAAATTTTGCTTACGATTTTCTTCCAGCTCAGTTAAGAGACTTCCTGAAACTCCCAATGGCTATCAACTAACGCTTATCTAAATAAGCTAATGCAAAATAACTATATGCATCGGAATAAAATAACCTAGCTTGTTAACTCCATAACTAACTGACCGGTAATATCGAGCGAGTATTATAATCACAATGGCTGCCATTATCTATTTATGGCGAGTTATTTTGAAACGCGCTTCGAAAGCTTTATAATATTACAGTCATTTTAAATGAATGCATAACGAAAACCTATTACTGAGCTTACAGTAAGGTAATAACATTAAAAGATAGCTAAAACATATTACCCTGTGTGTTTGAGTTCTCACATATTTACTATATCAGTACATATATATTTTAATTATATTTAATTTCAACTTACAAATTATATTTTTTAAACATACGGTGCTAATTTTCACACAAAAAATAATCTCACGACTTTGATGAGCAATACATTTGTTTTTTTAACTGCGCCTTCTATGATCGATAATTCTTATTAGTGTTGGCAGTGCAGATTGCGATAGTATCCAATTTTTAAAGTCCGGATATTGTAACAGTTCATTTACTTTGGAATTTACTTGGTAGAACTCCAATATAGCACGCTGAAATCATAGCAATGTATTTGAGTTCTACAAAATTTTAAGATAAAATAAAATAAAAATTATATGACAACATTAAATAATTACTACTAAGAACAATCAGAATTAATATAAACATAATGAAGAAAGAAAATACCTTCATATATATGTTTAACAAGAAATAATGAAAGCGTTACTTAACATAATAAAGAGCTGCATTTATCCAAGTCTGGTGTATACTAATTACAATAAAAAAAGGCTATTATATATGTGACGTTTTTTATTTAATGGTACATTTGATAATAACTAAAAATGTAGATACAAAGTCAGATATTAAAGACAAACCACCAATCAAACTTTTCATATGAAGCAATACGTTATGTTCCGGTTCTTATTATCATTGAAAGAACACTTTTGTAACTTATGTTATAAGTAATAACCGATTTATGATAGACAGGCAGCGCTATTATACTTTATTTGAAAAACGATGCGCGTTTCAACCGAACTGTCAGAGAAAGAAAGCGTCCAAAAAATTACATTACGATTAAATTTTGTATATTTTTTTACTATTGACTAAAATATTGTATATGACGGTTTAATTTTAATTATACTACTGCTATGCAAATAATTAAAAAAATTCGAAGATTTGTATAAAAATTAAAAAGTTTTAAAAAGCTTGACAGTATCAAAATTCATTTTTTAAAAAACTGTTGATTTTTGATGACATAATTCTAACAGCCATTATGTTCTATAAATTTTATATATAACATACATGTGGTTCAATGTTACACTCTGTGTTTGTATAATATTTTTCTGAGTAAGAGTTTAAGTCGAGCTATAATTTTAGACCTAAAGACATTTTAATTCGACTCAATTAGAAGTCCACCATTTATTGAAGAAGCCGACCTTTGTTATTTTGGAAAAAACATTACATATTACATTAAAAATAAAAAAACATTTTTTGTCGCGATTCCATAATTTTATCAAATATCCAGCACTGGTTTCGTATAAATAACAATTTTCGATCAATGCATTCTAAGTAAAATATAATTTTTATGTTATGTTACGTATGAATAGAGAATATGCGATTTCTAAATTTAAATGAACATTGACAATTTATGATATCGAATGAAGGTGATTGATGGAAATTCAATATCAAATTTGAATTGTTACAACTTTGTACGATTCTACACGTTTTGTTACTAACGACCCGGGTTTAGTCTTTCAGCTTCTTCAGGCATTCTATCACACGGCGAAACCCGGGTCGTTAGTGACAAAACATGTGGAATCGTACAAAGTTGAAGCATTGAAAAGTTGTGTTATATTAATTAAGCTACAATTGAATCATTGGTTGTTTTTTGTCCCATTTATCAGTGGCTAGAGTTTTTGAAAGAAACTTTTCACTTAATATGTTTTTGTAACAAATAATTGTCATAATTAATAATAATAAGTCATATATTAATATAAAATTAATATACCCTGCTGACAGGTGAAATTTCTATAATAATATATAAAATATTTCTATAATTCCAAGGTGACTTTGATAATGTCATTAATATTGGTTTCCCAGAGGGCGGAAAACAAATAATAAAGAAAAGCGTGTACAAACCCTCCTTACGGATAATAACCCATCCTCTTGCCTGGCCATCTACAGAGGGCATACACAACAAGATGCGCGACGCATATTTGCTAGTTTCATTAACGACTCTTCTATGAGTTAGTTTAACTAGGCCGTGAAAATTCACCCCCGACTTTAATTCTCATGACATAATATAATATCCTTTATGTTATATAAATTTTATAAACTGACATAATATGTATATTATTTAGGATAAATATTAAAATTAATGTCTTGAAATAATATATATGGTAAGAGTGAACAATACAGCTTTGGTGATACTAAATAGTGCATTTAATATGATTTGATTTTATTGATGACTTTGATTACAACACAAATCAGTAGAAAGTATCTCAAAATGTTTTACTGATAAAACCAATTCATTAACTCTCTTTGCTCAAAATTTGTATGATAAATAGAGCGGTATAGTAGCCTACAACATAGTTTCTCAACCGGTGGTCCGCGAAGTTTTTTGGGTGAGCCGAAACAATCAAATTTTATGTTATGGATTTTTAAAATATTATTTACTGTTTTTTTATATACTTAAATATTATTAGTGTTGCAAGATTAAATATTTTAAATTAAAAAAAATTACATACATATTTATATTTTATTCCAATGTTGATGCAGACCGCAAAACATTTTTGGACTTTAGGTAGTCTGCAAATGTAAAAAGGTTGAGAAACTATGTCCTACTTTATCATCCGGAACCTACACTACGCGTGCCAGTAGGTGACACGCGAAAGGATTGGCGGCGCGCCTCTAAAACGACAAGATAAAAACATCAAAATATCAACTAAATATTGAGAACTTACAAAGTTAAACCTCAAGGAAGTCACTAATGTTTAAGTATTGTATTTTGTATGATGGTTTTATATAGCGTGTATTATTATAGCCAGATTATTTGTTTGAATACACAATATTTTAACTAGTTTTATTTCTACGGCACACTGCGCGTTCACTAATTTAAATTACCCGTTTTGTGGCACGCTAATGTACTCGGTTTGTCAACTGTTGCTTTACAACATTGGCTTAAGCATCTAACCGACGTTTTGGCAAAGAGTGTGATAAAAATATTTTTATAATGTGACGTTACCAAAGCAATGAATCATTTTTTACATATATTGATAAAGTGTTTATGCACCGTCCTAATCGGTGCGTCAATTGTTGGCAAACGAATCGACTCTATTCCTTAGTGACTAACTGTCGAAAATATTCCCCTATTTCTTCATATAACTACAGAATAATATGATGTTTAAGCTTACAGTAAGTCTTAGAATCTCTCCCGCTGATGAAAATCGCTAAGCAGATGCTGCACTGTGGTAATGAAAATATATACAGTATTAATCTTAAAATTGCAACTACGTTATGTAAGATTTAATCTTAATTTTATTGTCATTGAATATTCAAAAAAGATTTCTTCCGCAAAATCTTCAATCTGAACGGCATATATTATATTGCAACATAAATGGAGTACATTCATGTCAATTCAAAACAAAATATATGCGATTTACTTTAAAATTATTGCCCTCCGGCAATCATTAACTAAATCAAATTACACAGTGAAAAAAAATGTAATATAGTTCGAAAAATTATTGAAATATATAACTAAATTTTCTCCTCGTTATGAAGAGTTTTACTAAGTAAATGCTAATTCAATCAATAAATCAAAAAAGTTAAACAATCTACAAAAAGATGTACATTTAACATTTCGAAATCATAGTGTATTTAAAAATTTTACGCATTAAGAACTTAATTATAATGTTAGTATAATTATTAAAAAAATCGGAGATTTAATTTTTAATAATTTAATAATGATAGAGTGCATCACAAATTTCTAGAATAACTTATAAATTTTATAATCTTTTGATTAAAAAAAAAAATAGAATATTTCAAATATTTATGTATGATTTTATTTGGAATAACTATCTTATTGTAATAAATATTTTAACTAACTAATAATTTGTTGTTTAGTATTTTTTTAATGTTGAAATCGTCTGTATATATAATATATAAAATTATTTACTATCAAAGCTTGAAAGATAATAATAATGGACTACTTGGAGAAGTTCGTCAAATTGCATGAAATTTTAGAGTGATGAAATATCTGAGCATTCTGAGTGACAATATTTATTAATAGTACTTCATTTAAATAATTAAAATATTAGTGCAAACCTTTTTACACTGTCGAAATTTCACCATCGAAATAACTTTTTGTGACGTTTAAGAGTAATATTGATAAATTAGAGTATTTAATTTTTCTCAATTTGGTAGTAGCTGTTGCTACTCGGTCAAGAAATTGTCATTGTTTGAAACCATTCGCAACTCAGTTAAAGTGTGTATAAAATTACTCATAACGCTTTAATTGACAGTTGAAATCTTTCCTAACAAAGAAACTGATTTATGGCAAAGATTACATACATAAAAGTCTAGACTATTGCCATTTTATTATATTACATTTTTTTACATTATATTATTAATAACTCATTATATTTGTGCATGATAATAAATATACGTGTAAATATTCCTCACCACTCCTTACATTGCAAACCGTATTCAGCTTAAGTAGCGCCCTGAGTAATGGCGGACGGTAGCAATAATTTTATATCTCCCCCTGCCCGTCTTATACACCCCCCTGGTCTTCCTGCGGCCCCCTGCCATTCCGCTGACCCTCCCTACAAGACCCTCCCCACACAGCGCCACGTCTTTAATTTTTCTCATTTATATGTGAGAGATATAAATTTACTGAGACGGTTTTATGTAGGTATGGTTAGTGGGAAGTGTTACATTAAATGCAATGGAATAAAATAACTCCACGATTAGACTTAAATTATAATATCGACTGAGAGTGCTTTGTCATATTTCAATATCAAATTTGAATTCTTGAAACTTTGTACTATTCCACATATATTTTTCACTAATGATCCGAGTTTCTGTCTAGTGAGAAAACAATCAACAAAGTGAAATTTTGTAAAAAGTGTTAAGTCGAATCATTGTGAAACAGCACTTTATTATTAGAAAAAAACAGCAAAATACAATAATATTTTATCCAATGATGTCTACTGTCTATTTGGCTTCCTAATTGAAGGATTCAAGAAGGTCTTCTATGACGACTGCTTAATATTTGGTTGGTCAACATCTCATATAATAGGGCTGTGTTTTGCTCATCACTCTTGCTACGCTCTTTAAGGATCCAATAGATGTGAGAATTTTTTTGCATATATAATTTAAGCTAACTGTTTTTGTAACATTTTTTTAAGAAATCGGAACTCGCTCTGTGCTAATAGCCCCTTATAATCAACGACTAAAAAATAATTTAAAATTATGTATAACAGGCAAGCAGTAAAAAATAAACTGTTCTAAAATATTTGACCTTTACGAAACATTGTAAGCAGATAGGTAGTTAAATATTATTGTAATTTATACTTATGAGTTACCAATTCAAAAGTCGTGACTTCTTTAAATTCAAAAAGTTCTTTCTTCATTTTTAATTACCATTAATTAAAATAGAGAGCGCGTTAGCAAACATTTTTGTGGGGTGTACTTGTACCGACATGCACACGTAAATAATGTTCGCCGACCTGTGTACAGTCAGTCCAATGTAATATTCGTTCCCCAAAAGTTGAGCGAGATTCTTGAATTGCTAAACACAATAATATTAGTTTTGATTAGTTTGAACTAGTTATGTCGTGGGCATAAGCCGAAACAACTATTAACTCTATACCTTATAATTTTTGTAGAATTAAAAACGTTGTCACCGTGTCATAATATTATGGTTTGAAAAAAAATGTTTTAAATAATTGATTGTCATTTAGCCTTACAACTTTCTTTTTTGTGATAGTTAAAATATATCAGAGATCAGCTAGGAAAATATTTTAGGATATAAAATCACTATCTTAGTGATATGTTTAATCTTATGGGTAGGAAAGTATAAAATATCGCAAAATTCTGTATTTTCAATAAAAATCTACAAATCGATTTGAAAATATTTTTTTTAAAGATTGGAATGTGATTGGAACCCCAACTAAATATGAAAATCTCCAAATGGTGGTTTTCTATTTGACTATATTGGGGGCAAAACATTTTTTTTAAATTAATATAAAACCATTCCGATAACAATAGTATACTACAAGACAACCACTAAATATACTACAAGAAGAAGAAATCATTTATTTGTTATTAGTTAAATTATACTTAAACCGACAATGAATTTGAGATTTTGCTAAAAAAAGGAAGCCTTTTATTACACAAGAGAAATTATAGTTATAAAGGTTATGGTATAGAATAGCTAAAAATCAATATTTTTATTTATATTTTGTTTAAACTTTCTAAAATGAAGAAAACTGCTCATGATTGGCAGTTATTCAACGCGCTTATGATATTACTTGCTAAATAAGTATCAACGTCGAAATTTTGTGTTTCTTTATTGACTTAATACTGATGATACAATTTTAGGGTTATTTAGATTTACAACTTTCGATTTTTTCCTTATCACTAGGCCAAAGCTGATCAAAATCCCAGGAATGTATATACTTAACCGAAATGTTCCGATGAAACCGGTAGGTTTTACATTACATAGTTTAGCTACTAAGACATTAGATAGTTTAGCTACTAAAAATAATGAAGCAATTAATAAGGAATGTTCCATATCTTTTCGGCGTAACATTCAATTTAAGTTTAAATCAACGATCATGTTTCATGATTTAAACTCAGGCAATGAATTATTTCCTAGTAGCTCATATATTTATTTTTAAAACTTATTATACTTAAAGTAACTCGGAAAACTTTGTTACTTGAAGGAAAATTACAAGAATTTCAAATGTTACTATAATTTTTAGTCGACTTCTCCGTCTCTCGTCTTTGAACTGGAAATATTCTTATATAAGAAAGTTTATAAGCTATACAACTCAACAATTTTTTTATTTTCCTAGGAGTAATATTTTTTTATACAACGATAATAATTTATATTGCAAGGTATTTAGAACTAACAACATTATTATATTGTATGTATTATTTTCTGACCTTTTTCAACGTAATAATTTATTATGGAAACAATCGTTTCAAAAATTTTATCTGATCTTACGGAGTTAAGTTTACTATCTAAAGTTTCAAAAAATATATTCAATTGATTTATAACAGATACCAGATGATCATATAAGACGCCTACTAGTAAGGGACTTTGTTGCATTTGTTTTTTTTTTTTTTTCACATATGAATTTGTTTTAAGTTTGGTTTTCAGCATATATTGTATTCCTTATATTCTAGTATATATCACATTTACACGACATTTAATTTATCGTGTTAGTTTTAGTATTTATTAGTTCAATCTTTAATCATGTCATTAATGAGTTATTTCATACTTCAGTGGTGTAGAATTAGTATAAACTTAAGTAATTTTTTGATTCTCGATTTAATTAATTGAATTAAATTTCAATTATATATCACAATAAAGTAAAAACACCGTGATGATTGATCCAGTTTGTTGATAGCTATTTTCACGTTACGTCATTGTCTAAACGATATGCTTGTAAGATGCATGATATAAATTTACTGGAAAACAAGTTTTCACACGCTAATTATTGAGAAACCAAAAATATAATGATAAACAACTTCTTCGTAAATAAACGTTGTTTTGATTTAAAATAATGTTTTTAAGTTCTACTCGTAAATTTAATTCGTTATTTTTCACAAAACACTAATACATATGGCATATAAACAGTTGAAGTTTTTTTTGAGTGTATTTTGAAGCTGAATAAAATTTTTGTGTAATCTAATAAAACAAAAAAGTAGAGCGTATGCAATCAAAGTAAATAATATGATGCAACTGTATATTTGGAGATGTTAAAACATTAAAAATAAGAAATGTATAGTATTGGCAAAATATAGATACTTATAGTAACACGCTTTTTTGACAATTTTAGTAAAGTAATTGAAAATATTTTAAGTCAAATTATTTATCAGACATTGAACTATTCTTCGGAGTCAACCGTTATGGATAAAATAAGTAGGCAATGTTCTATCAATCTATTCGAAGTGCATGTCTTGCTTACTGATGCTAGCCATGCTTTCTAGAAGTGTTTATTATTGGGAACCTCACAAGAGGAAAACTTTTCCATAACACGTTACTAATCATTACATCCAATGCGAAAAAATTAAATTAAACGATCCACGTAGTGACAACTTTCCACATTTTTGTTTTGTTATCTCTGCGAGGTGGCGTGAAGAGATGAGAATTGTCGGAACTATCATAACTTTGTTGAATGGCATCTCTGAGATTAATATTGATGTATTCTTTTTTGTCACGTGACATTAATATTCAGAAGAAAGTTTATTGTCTTTACAAAAAAGCCTTCAATTAAGAAGAATAACATAAAAATATTTTTTAATCTTTTTCTGATCGTACAAGTATAAATATATATATAATATGTACTAACATCTGATGTAGAATATACTATGATATTTTCTGTATGAGCATTATCAAAAAAGGTTAGTTTTATACATTCAAAGAAAATATAACAAGTTTCCAATATTCTCCAAGAAAAGTTTTTTGTAGATTTTAGAGAAGTTAATGGAACAGGGAATATTTTATTTTCAATTTATTTTATGCTTGAGTGATATTTTTGTATCGCTTAAATGATAAATATACAAAATTGAATATATAAAAGGCAATATTTAAATTTAAAAAAACAAGGGTCAAAATCACTCTTACTATAAAAAGTGTTTAGTGATATTTCTATCGTGAATCTCTCTGAAACAAATTAATCACTTTTAAGGTGTTAAGTATCAGTGTATCAGTTGATAATGCTCGCGATGAGCGAAACCGGTCCTGATCAAAAAATATATTGTGGAAATAAGTACTAAAAAAATGTGTTTTTATTATTTAAAATATGAAACAAATTACATGATAAAAAAGTCAGAAACAGATATCGGAGAAAAAAATGGATCTTTAAACGACCTGTAATAAAAAAAATATTCTTATTACAGTAATTATAATAAAGGTAAAAATTATATCCATGAATGAAGAAAGATGAATATGTATTTTAATGAAAATTTTACATTCGATTTAATCAATTCTTATGTTAACTTAAAAAAGTCTTTGAAACCGTTCTAAGAATCTCCTTCTCAACAAACTAACTTATAGTTTATTGTGTCCCGTATTTACAAAAAAACCTAACATAAAGTTCCCATAGAACCGTTTATTTAACGTCCTTCGAACTTCCAAGAATAAAAAGCTTGGCAAGAGAAAGTATAAGGAGATTTCTACATTCGTAAAGCTTCACTGAGACTTTACGAAAAGGGTGGGAAAAGGGAGAAGCCTCAGAATGAAACGTGAATACGGCAAGCTCTGCACAGGAAAAAGACGGGGATGAAAACCGGGGGAAATGCATGGCTATAGTTTGAATGAGAGAGACAAGAGAAGTTTTTCTTCATTTCATATAATATCACGGCTGGAAGCTGGATTGTGGGGGTAGGTCTTACGGGTGGTGGAAGAAATAACTTCATAAGTCCATACGGCGTGGCCTGGCATACTGATTAATATATAATAAGAGAAGCGTAGGCAGCGCGCGGTACCTACAAGGTGCCCTGTGGTTTTTTCACAGTTATTGTTTTAATATTATCATAAATTTATACATGCAAAACCATTTGGTAACATTGGCTACATAAAGTTGTTATTCATATCTGAGCGACTGTTTTAATTTCAAGATTTCTTCACAGCATTCATAAGCTACATTACAAAACGTATCACACAACATCTAAGAACTATTATGATATGTTGATACATTAATATCTTCTCTGTTCTATGTTAGATTCTTAAAATTGTTATCAAATTAAAATACATTTGTTCACTGGTTTATGTTTAAGTTTGCATTGACAAATAAAATTGAATAATAATTAGGGGGCAAACATCCGTTCATGATCTTACTTATCGATGGACTTACAATAAAATTACCATTAACAATTAATCACAATCGTTGTAAAATTTAATTTATTTCTATTATATGACCGACATTATTTACGAAAATTAAAAAGCTTTGTCCCAAAAGACAAATACTTTAACGTCTACGTTGTCTGTTAACATAGTCTCAATTTATCTTTTGATAGATGCGGCTTAAAAGGGTTTAGCCTGCCTTTCCTAAGTGAAACTAAAAATAATACATAAAAAATGCGCGGAATTATAAATTCATTTTGCAAATTTTTGTTTAATTTCATTCAATAAGATGTTCATTTACTACCTGCATATCTTTCTTGGGCCGTATTGAAATGTTTGCTAACAGTATTCTGACTAATGCAAAAACACTGTGGTCATATTTACGAAGGTGGTTTGTAGATGTAAATTTCCTCATTTACATACCTGTAAACATCAGCTTTTTTCCTTTTATAAACTTGTGGTTTCGTAAACACGCTTGTATTATATATATATGTTGAAAGCAAGGAATGTACTGAGGCCTATTTACTTTCTACAACATCGTTTCTGCACATAAAAAGAAATCTATTGATTGAATTGGTATTTACTTCGTAGAACTCCATTATAACACGGTGAAAAAATAGCAATGTATTTCAGTTCTACAAAAATTTTATAAGATATAGTTGATAGCTATTTCGGCTCATGCCATCGTCGGAACTATGTTTAAGCATACACCTGCTTATTTATATATAGCTGCGTAGAAAGGGTACACAATACTTCTTCTCTTCTGTTCTTACAACCTAGCTTATTTCCTGCTAGCAATAAAAGTAAAAAAATTGAAAATGTAATTGAAACTAAACAGGCGGCTTATATCAATAAGCTTAAATATTGGACGAGATGATAATTGTGGTTTATTACAGGTAGGCAATAGCCCCTCGCAATTGTCTGAGAAGCGGCGACTGACTTATATTTGTTTGTTCATTTAAGATTTCGTATGACGATTGATATCGAAATAGCTATCAACTATATCATATAAAAGATTTGCTATTTTTTCAAGTGTAAAAAAGAAATCGTTTTTCTCAGTTAAAATTTTATGTCTTTTAAAGACTTTATATCTATAGTATTATGTACAGAAAATAGTGTTTTTCTTTACTTAATTAAGATTTTTTTTAAATGCTTCTTGCTAAAAAACGATTCGCTTAATGAATAGTAGATATTCAGTTTATATTTAAAAATAACGAAGAGACTCATGACGCACTGTTATTGTACATTTAAAATATATTTTAGAGAGGAAGTAAACCGTATGGTATACAGCGTATAATTAATACTGTGAACATATACGTTAATATTATTAAAAATTAAAACAGCAGTTTTCATGTGCTGCGTAATTAGTCATAATATATCATCACGTTCAGCAATCGGTGGCATCAATCTTCAAGCTGATGAAGCGATATAATTGTGTAGGAATAAAAATTTCGCAGACATGTTCCATCAAGCCAGCGAGAGTCGCTGTTTGCCGTTTTTCAGATCAATTATTCCGTACCGCTAATTAGCGTGTGACAAAATATAAACTCTTTGTGACACGAATACTACAATTGCCAACAGATAATGATAAAACCCGACCGATGTTTCGATACTTTGCGATATTGCTAATGCGGTTTTTGCTCGACATGTTGCAAATTGGAAACTGGTTTGCATGCCTCATTTTAAATTGTTTTCACTATCACGCATTTTAACAAATGAATATTATGAGGACATTTTCGTTATAGATTTTCTTTTATTTCAAATCACTGGCCATGATTTAGTTTTACAACGGTCGATTGCATCTGAAACTGGAACTTATTTTAGCAGTGATGACGATTTGTGAAACCATTCTCGTAAATATCTGTTTTGATCTAATAATAAATAAAGCTGTTTTTATGTGGCTTTTTATATTGAAAAATTCAATACTGTTGTCTAACACTAAACTTTTTTAATCAATTCAATACCACAATCGAATCATTATTTTTTGTTGAATAAATCATTTTAAAACTTCTACCTAAATGGTCTGATTCATTGAATATAATAACAAAATCTTTGCAATATACATTTTATTTAAAGCTTGTAATTTTTATAATAATTTTAGATCTAATAATCAAATATCCGAATATCTATTTTCTTCTTGGATAAAATAAATACTATTCATTATATAATCGGTAAATAAATAATGATCTGCTGTAGGTAACGCATATCTAGTATCTTAAATCTATGAAAAACAGTGTAAATTTATTTTTATTTGCCATTAAAATATAGTATTTATTTGAAAAGTTAAAAACTATTCTAAGCTGTGAAGTAAAGCAAAACTCCTTGAAAGTTTTTATTTGACTTAAATAATAATGCGTTATTTCATTTTCTAAATTATTAGGCTTATCTTTTGTAATAGATCTGTTTTTTTTTTTGAATAGTGATAAAAGAGGTTCCGCTGCGAGATAGTAACATACTGCTAATGCTTCAGCTTCAGGGGTAATTTTCTTGCTGTGGTTTATATCAAATTTCATTGATTATTCAAGATTATGACTAAGAATTTGGTGTTTGTTAATGATAGATAAATCCTGATATTGTAGTTAGAAAATTTGATCTATTCCGGTTTCTGCCTTTATCAACGAGAGCACTTCCAACGATGACTTTTCGATTGATAACATAAATATATGCATATATGCATTTCCGTTTAAAATTACTCTATATGATAATTTTCATTTCACTACTTTATCCAAAAAAAGTAGACTATGCGAATAATCAAATTTCACTAAAATTGGATCGATTTAAAATAGAGGTGATTTATATATTTCATGATATCAACTGAAGGTGCTTGGTAGAATTTCAATATCAAATTTGAATTTATAAAACTTTCTATAAAATAGTGAGAAAAATTACGTTCAAAAAAGGTAAATTAACAAGTCTGAATAAATGTCTCGGTTTTCGTGGGTTACTTGCGATGCATTTGATAGAGCCCATCACTTAGACTAATTTTTAATTGAATTGATTAATTAATAAGCTTAATTCAAACAAAGCGTAATGGATACTATACGGATGGGCAGTTAGGTGAGTTTCTCAACAGTCAAACCATTCAAAGTAAGTGTACACTCGATTAATAATACTGTTTTTTTTGTTGATGTTATAATGGTAGGATAATTAATTGTAGATATGGTAAATGAAAAACTTAATACCGACTGAGTTATCTTAATAGTAAATCATCGCCTTCTTGTGTGTTTTGATGAAAAAGATACGAGTAACTGTTGTGAAAAAATGAAGGTACAATTAATTACTGCTTGATTCAAACTATAACATGTTCGACCTTTTCTGCTTTCAAGAATGCTTTTAGTGAATTTAGTTGATCAAGAATCTGTTGGAAATGAATAAAAGTATTTTTAACCTTAATTAAAATGGGAAATATTTATACATCGATTGGTGTTTTGTTTATAAAATATAAACAAATAACATCAGTTTACGCATTAAAAATTATTGAATAATGATACGTGTTAAGTAATCTGGTATCTACACTAGGATTGGAATAATCAACTTCACTATCCTTTAAGCCATAGTTTCTCAACCTTTTTACATCCGCGAACACCAAAAAATCCAAAATTGTATTGCGGACCATCAATATTGGAATAAAATAATAAATATTTATTTGATTGATTTTTTATGCAAAATAATATTGCAACACTGTATGCTGATATAACAATATTTAAGTATATTAAAACAGACCGTAACAAACGAATATAATTTAAAAATCCATAAAATACAACATAGAATTCGATTATTCATTTAAATAATCACATCGCAAAAATCTCCGCGGACCACCGATTGAGAACCTATGCTTTAAGCTACGTTTTTAGGTAGAACTTTGTTGAACGAGGCCGATAATATATATTGATGTTTTTAAACCCCGTATAATGGGAATAAAAAAAATACAACATTCTTATGATAATACTTTAAAAAAATATTTAATATTTATCTAATGTAACGGGCGTAAGCTGATGCTCAAAATAATATTCATAAATATATATAACATTATTAGTTTGTGAAACAGAAAAGTTCTAATGAAATGAATCTCTTTTTCTGACACTGGCTTGATATATGTAAAGCACATTTTCATCGTGAGTGCATTCCATTTCCTTCGATTAGCAGTTGCGTTCGAATATCCTTATCATGTATTGCTCCATCTCCTAAGTGTCTCGAAGAACAATTACGCAATTTGAAATAAAATTTCTCAAGATGTTAATTGCGGCATTGTTTCCACCTATAAGTAAGTAATGGTTGGGAATTAAGCACAGAGATGACTTTAAGAGTTAAATTTATGGGAACTGTCACTTACAAATTAGTTAGGCCTTTATAGATGCCGATAGTGGTGATCTATCAAGTTCTTGTTAGGGCCCCTCCCGGTCGGTCAAGCGCCGGTATTTTGGGCAAATGATATTTTAATTGTTTTAAAGTTTTAATTTATGGGCGCTAAGCATTCGATGTAATGAATCCACTTAAGGTATTTACATGAATTAATTTTGTTTCTATAATAATGAAATGAAAAATAAACTAAGAATTGCTACGAGTATTAAATAGTTAATTAAAGTTTTTACATTGCACAGCAAAGAATACGTAATACAAAAAACCAGTGCGCTTCAAAAAATTATATTTTAATGAACACTAAAATATTGATTCTTCTAAGTATTAAAATATATCTACAATAGGTTCAAATGTTTCTCTAGATTAAAATTAACTTCTGTTCTAATACAAATTACTTAGTCAATGAATGGAAAATGATTTCGATTCATCTATTTCTCCCTTTTCCCTTTTCATTCGTCCTTAAAGACAGGGTTTTGATTTAAAAATAAATCAAAAGAACAAAAAAAATCAAATCTCTACTAGATAATTCATGCAATACTGATAACAAAATACATTTCTTGTAAGTAACTTTTCATAAATTTCTATCCATTATTATAAAAAGGAATAATTGTGATTTTGATACGCTTAATGTATAAAAAGTCTTTAGTAGTAATTTATTATAAAAATTTAAATATGAAGAGTTCAGTTTTTTTATGTCGTTCATAATAGCTGTAATTAATTGATAAACAGTGTAATAATTTAAACTTTAGGTTATGACCTTTTATCTCTTTTTGAGTTTATTTTTCTCATTCATACCGAATCAACACTCTACCTGTTATTTGAATAATTGAAAATATATACTCAAAAATTCAGATCAAGATTTTTTTAGATAGGCTATCGAATAAATTTCTAGAGTTTATATTTTGTTCAGTCGAGAAACAAATCGTTTCATAATAAAAATGTTAATTTACAATCTAGCTTATACAGTTGCGTTAATTAAATTAAGTAGAGTAAAATAACCACAAATTAACCGCCAAACCAGTAAAAATGTAATAATTATGTAAATTTTATCGAACAAGCATTTTTCACTTTAAAATTAACTGACGCTTAGCTGATTTTTGATTATCACTCTATTAAGTGAATATTTCTAAATTCAATTCAATCAAGCAATTTGTTAAATTTCCCTTTGTTTGTATGAGGTTGCAGTCGATTAACTTTATTACTGGCATCAAACAAATTAATGGTAAAAAACGGCTAAAAATATAAGCGGTTAAATTATAAGACGATTTAAATGGTGACCACAAAAGATAAATATAATATTGGTTTGGATAGAATTTTTTCTAAAAAATGCCACAGAATAATATAATGGTGCGCACACGTCCTTATTTTGGCAAAAATTGATGAAAATATTGGAATAAGCTTTTGTAAGCCAGTGGTGGCAAAAGTAGCTTTTGTTATAATACTTTTAATTGTTGAATAAAATTATATTTTTAGTATATAAAAATGACAAATTACGATTAAAACATCGCTTCCTTTTATTTCCAGTAATTATCAGTGTTCAAATCGTCCATTTAATTTATCCATCTAATATATTATATAACATAACCTTCCTCTGGCTTGCTTTTATTAATGAACATTATATCGACTTTGACGTAATCGTCATATTTAATACTTAGGAATCACACTTTCAATAAGTGTTATTAATCTTAAAATAATTATATCCCATAATAACCCGGGACGTTTGTGATAAGACATATGGAATCGTACAAAGTTGTAACAATTCAAAGTTAAAATAATTCTATACATTTATAAAAACAAAAAATATTTCATTTGGAAATCGATCTATTATGTGATGAAAGTAATGCTGAAAAATAAGCTATCGTAACTATCATTTAATAACATTTAACTTGTAATTGGGGAAGATCTATTTCTTTTATCTAAGATGTGGCGTTACTACATCTTAATAATAAATATCATTTTTTAACATGGTGAAAAAACAGAATATAATTTTTAATGGGTTCTACCAAGTAAATGTCAATTAAATAAATATCATTTTTTCACCGTGTTATAATGGATTTCTACCAAGTGAATGCCAATTCAATCAATATAATTTTTTGAGTTCAAAATTGTTATGAGGCTACTTTTCAATCAAAGTAGTCTTAATATTTAAAATAATTTAAGAAAGAAAAATATAAATTTATTCACATTAAATAAAATATAAGTGTGTATCACCAGTTCCTTAATCGCTGTTGGTATTTAAAATAACAAAATAAATTTTATAAGCGTATCATTTATTGTATACGATAAAATGGAGTGACTTCGTTTACTATACTTTTAACACTAACATGAAACACTTTTGAATTTTCTTTAGCGCACGCATTAAAACGATTGTTGCCACCTGAAGAAAAGCAATCAATCATCTAGGGGTTGTAGTTTACATACCTTCGTAGACAGGTATGGCCCCACTAAACTAGAACCTTCCATACGACCTTTAATGTTCCCATACTAATTATTATTCTCCCCGCTAATGTCGGTTGGCGCCTCTTCGTATTATAATAGAGCTTTGAGCTTTTTGGACTATTTATCAGAAATCGAAAACTTTTTGTATTGTTTATATGCGCGGCAATATTTCATTGGTTTTGTATGATAATAATAACATGCTTTTTAACAAAATTATTTTAAATAAGATAAGTCCATTTTCTCTCTAATATAATCCCATTATAAACTTATCTCAGATTTACGCTCTTTGCGATTATTTATATTTTTTCTCAATCAATATAAACCAAATAGATAAAATCAATTTACACGTCTTTAGAAAAAAATACTTTGTATTATATGTATAATGTATGACTCAATTAAAATTAATCAATAATTTATAAACGTTCAATATAAAATATAATAGCAAAGACATTTTTTTATATTGTACTATGTATTTCATAATATTGTCATTTTTAGCTGGTTTATTAAATAGAAAAGTTATTTTTGGCAACAACTTAATTAAATTATAGCACTTTTGTTTCGAAACTAAGTAGTAACATATAACCAAACTACCAAAAAAATAGTGTATCAGAGTCATGCAGCATTTGTTGTAAAAACTTTCTGATAAAGCGATACTAAAATCATTTGTTAAATTTTCTTCCGTTTTTTGACATAATTATATTTGATTTTGATCTTTTGTTTTTAAAATGTTCTTAACCTCTTTCCGGCGGGTTGAGTTAAGTACCTTAGAATGAGAAGCCAGAAGGTAATATTATGTATTTAGTACAAAAAATGCGTCTCTAAAAAAAACGATTTCACAGACCATAAAGATTATCAGCGGCGTGAATAAAGGATATTCTTGTTTGACTAATAATATTATTATATATACATATAAAGAATTTTGTTTAACGTTGATTTAGTAATTTAAAATGTATCGACAAATTCAGTTCAAATTATTAATATAATCGTTACGCATAAATATTGGAACATCATGTTATCAGTGAATAAATCATGTTGTTAAGTGTTAGAATATATGATAAATTGTTTCATTCATAAAAACAACTATAAGAACTAATGCCGTCTAATTTAAGCGAAGTATAAACCAAAGTATTTTTGTAAGACATGAAAATTTACCTTAATCTGAAAACATTTGTTTTTGAGAGATTAATATATATCTCCATCAAGGGTGTAACACTGACACCTTGGTATAGACACTTGACTGATTCTAATTATACATTACAATACAATTTAAATTTGTTTTTCATTTATGTTTTTACATACTGAATAAATATATCTTAATACACGAGACGTTTGCTCTATTTATTTTAAAATACGATACGAGTTGTCATCGATAAGAAATATACATACTATTTTGGTCAAATGTTCGTACAATCAAAGTGTTTCTTGAAGAAATGATTATATTCATAAATGAGCTTTTATTTTCTTAGCGCGGTGAAAAAATAGTAATGTATTTTAGTTCTAAAAAATTTATAAAATACACAGTTGATAGCAATTTCAGCGTACGTCCTCATCAGAACTATGTTTAAGCGCACAATTACTAACATAAGCGATGCGTCCGATGAGGACATAAGCCGAAATAATTACCAACTATAAATCTTTTAAATTTTGTAGAACATACATTAATATTTTTTTAACCGCTTTAAAGTGAAATCCTCCCAAGAAAATATCAATTCAATTGATTTATTTGAATTTTAGTTAGAAATATTTTCAGTTTTATCTAAATGTTGTCTTTCTGTGAATGTGCTATTTTTGTAAAAACATATGTTTCAAATGCATGGTGCATTAATGTCAATTACAATGACATTTATGACCTTCTCTTTCTTTTAAAAATCGGCGAATAAATAATAAGAGCTCTTCCAAGCATTTTTACATAGACTTTTGATACGAGATATTGTTTTTTGATTTACGTTAGCTATATCAGCGTCACTTTCATTTATCTAAGCAAAATAACTCTAATCAAAAACAGTACAAATACATTTCTATACGAAGTCAGATGGCACTTTCCAAATAAAAAAAAATATTACTGTCAAACGTCATTCAAAATAATTCTGAAAAATCTATCTTCAATTTTTAATAAATAAATCGCTGAAATTAATGTTGTATTCCGAAATTATTTTTTCTCTTTGTAAAACGGGTAGATGGATAAATGTTATTTTTGTGTGAATTGCGTTAGTTAGTGTTAAATTATAATATAAATACCATACGAATTTTTATTAAGGCAGCTATAAACCGGCCCTCGGTAGATATATTTTCACGTGATACTCATTGGAAGAGGGCGTGAATGAAAAAATCTTCAAGCAAAATTTCATACAAAATAGACCGTACAAATTGAAGCAATGGAAAAATCATTTCTTATAATATATTTTGGCATTCAATGCATGCCTTGTCTACCAGGGGATATTTTCGCTCGGTTTACCAATAATTATAGATGGGGAAACCCATGTCGGCAGTTTTCTTCGACAATGTTCAGGCGACTCGATACGAGTGACGCGACTGGTCGCAAAACCCTGCTTTACATGACATCAAATATACTTCAGGTGCGGATTAAAAAAAATATTTTAAAAATCATATTGTGTTATTTCAACGAAAAACGTAAAGATATATATTAGCATACTGACTTTCTAAATATATTTATTTTTTCATAATATTCTAGTAATCGTAATTTTCTAATAAATGCGAATATTGCATCAAATACTCAAAGTAAAATGCACTGTAAAACATAATTTTTTGATGGAAAACATGATATTTAAATATTGGACCTGTATCGCATATTCTAATAATTTTTTAAATATTTTTTAAAAAACACCTATTATGAACACGGTGAAAAAATCACAATGTATTTTAGTTCTAGAATATTTTTTTAAAAGATATAGTTGATAGCTATTTCGGCTCACACCATCGTCAGAACTATCCTATATATCTGACTATGGTTCTATATCTTATAAAATAATTCGTAGAACTAAAATCCATTGGTATTTTTTCACCATGTTTTAATGGAGTGCTACCAAGTAAAAAGGCAATTCAATCAATTAACCTATTATGAATGCCAAGATTTGCGGTGGAAAATATCGCAAAACGGTAATCATGCGAATACGTGATTATAACTAAAGATTTGTTCAACTCAAGACGCGCGTTGTACGCGTATCAACAACGATGCAACGAATTGAGTGCAATGAACGCTTTGAATGACTTTTCACAATTTTAGCAACTTTAAAATATATAATGAAGAATAAAATATTGCCATTGCCGATAGGTGACACTACCCTAGCTTTATAAATAATCAAAAATTTATTTTAAGAATGTAAATTTATTTTCGAAAGATGATATCTGTTTTGACCCTGCTTTCTATTGTCTTTGCAGGGCGGGATGAGAGGACCGTTTTGCAGAGACCGGTAGTTCACGCACGAGTGACGTCAGTGCGCCCCCTCGACCGGCTGTCCGCTTCGATTCATCTCTGTAAACTACGAACACGTTTAAAACTGGCGAACACATTATTTCTGCATTAGGACATATAAAGTGATACACAAACTAGGCATTGAAGACGAATCAAATAGGAACGAATAAATTACTTAAATCTCCCTAGCACACTGAATCCACGTACCCGATTGTCTCCAAGTCGGTTATGCGAACTCTGCTGATTATCGACGAAGCAATAGTCAATGTTGAAAAAAGAATGTGGTTCAATTCTTTATTTATCTATTTATTTATAACTACACGGTACAAAATTTAAAAATTATTAATTCATTGCTTTTGCAACGTTAACATATTTAAATATAAAGTATTGTGAATTCAATAAATACACAGTAAAACAATCAACAAGGATTGTAAAAAAAGTCATCTAAATAAGCTGATGAAATATCTGCTTTAACTGGAAAAATAGCATTCGTCTGAACTCACTTTCATCCACATGAAATACGTCAACATCCGAAGCAATACTGTTGAACATTGTTAATGCTCACATCATTGGCATCCCCATTGGCAGACTGGTTCTACACTCTGGAAGAACAAACGAATTATGTACACGATGTCTTAAAAAACTATCCAGAACATACAAATTGATATTATTAAGAATGGCACAATTCTCATTTTGGCCTCGAATTAGTCGAAAGAAATACGTGGCTAGATACATTTCTCTTTTTTCTGATATTATGTTTTTTTTGGCAAAACAAAATTCAATTTTAATCAAAACAATATTGTGATTATAGTATTACAATATGCAATTATACACGATGACGTCAAAAATACAACAAAGAAAACATCAATTTTATTCAGCTCATCTTAAGTTTTTGAATGAGAGCCAGCCATTGAATCTTAAAGATCGGAAAAGAGTGAGAGATCAAACTCTTAATATGTATTCTAATCATTTTTGAAAGGCCATAAACTCAACTTAGACAATTTACATAGAATTGTTTCATTCGTAGTCTTCTTGTCAATGTTTCAAATTGGAAGTAGACATGATCTTAAAATAAATTTATTTATTAGTGATATAAATATTATAATATTATTATTTTTCTTTTTACAAAAACGAGCCATAAAACCCCCAAAAATGTGAATCATAACAATTTTTAAAAGGAAAAAATTATCATTTTAAGTCTCACAGATAATATAATTATAGTGTTGGGCTATGACGTGTAGGTGATTGATGCCGGTAGCAAGCGAGCCAAACTTATCTACAATTATTTTTATTATAACACATTGCAGTACCACTTTTAAGTTTAAATAATAAAGTCGAAAATGTTTATACATATTAACATTACTTAAAGAAGCATATATTGTAGCATCATTCATTAAATTTTAATAAATTTAATCGAGGAAAACCTAAAGATAACATACCATATTTCTATGTTTTGTATTGATCTATAATATTACCATCAATTAGCACGTATAAGAAACCAAAAGCTTAAGAACTGAAAAATTAATTTACAATAATACATTGTGCAGATGTATGTTGTATGATTTTAAATAAATAAAATGTTAAATATCTCTTAGTAATAATTTGAAATCTTAATGCAGTCAAATCAAAAATCTTTTAAGAGAAAAAAATAATTTATGATATCGACTGAAGGCGCTTGATGGAATTTCAATATCAAATTTGAATTGTTACAATTTTGTACGATTCCACATGATTTGTCACTAACGACCCGGTTTTCGCCTTTCGGCATCTTCAGGCATTCAAACACACGGATGCAACAGAACTGACCATGTTGCATCCGTGTGATAGAATGCCTTAAGATGCCGAAAGAAAAACTAACTAAAACTTTGTTATATTTCTTTTTTTGTGTTGTTCAAAAATAACACTAAGAATAATTTATATGAAAACCCTTATTAAAATAAGTTGTATAATGTTCCTTAAAATTCGAATTAAAAATAGTTATAGACTTGAATATCCCAAAAACGGTTACGAAGTCGACAATGGATTAGAATAGTTCCAATAAGTATAGTGCAGTCAAAAATATTCATTTGGAAGTCAATACATTTTGCAATAATGCACGCCACTGTCTCAATCCAAAGGGAGCCGTGCTCCGTTCCACTTTGGGTGTTTAAAAAAATGGTACATCCAAGCGCTCAGTTTGCAGTTCATTATAATCAAATGGTTGACCCTCCACTTAGTGGCGGGCGGCGAAACTAAAAAACAAAAATACCAATCAAAACACTACTAATGGTATGGTCTATAATAATATAATATGGACGAAAGATATCCATACAAAAATTGGGACTAATTTTCATAAACAATTAAATCTTTGCTCAGAATTTGTTAATATCATTTTTGTAGAACATTTTCGTTTGTCTTGCATTTTTTTATTCATTTATCCTTTCGGTAATTATTATATATTTCACCAATATTGTGAATTTTCAAGACAACTTTATTATATTGGTAGATTTCTCCATCAAGCAATTATCTGGATAAAATATTTAAAAATATATAAGGCGGTATTTATTTTCCCTAGTGACTACACAAAGTCATATTAATAAATTAAAAATCCAGTTGAATCGAATGGATTGCTTTAACTCCAATTAATCATATTTCTTATCATTCATGCGAATTACCGTTCAATGATTACTATTTAAGTTAATCCATTATTCTGGAAATAAGCATGTGCATGCTCAGAAATTGTCTCAAGCAAATCTATATGAAATATATACAATAAAAACAAAATTGACGACTAACTGCCTTAGCATAATAATAAAAAAAGTGTTTATAGTAAACGCACTCTTCGATGCTTAGTTTTTTTATAAACATAAGTAATGATCCACAACTATTTGATAGTAATTCTATAACCACTTTGTTAACTTCGTGTTTTAATACGCGGGTCGAATATTCTTCTAACTGTCCCGAGGCAAAAGTTGTACATTATGGTCGAAGGACCTATTATTCAAAGAAAATATTAAAATCTAATTAAAATATACCCAAGTATCATGCGATCAAACGATTAAAGCACGCTTAATATTTCTTCCCAAAACTATTTACTAATTTTTCATTGTAACTATAGATAGCCTAGTGTTTTGTTTATGGTAAAAAAAATAATTATTATAAATGATCTCGATAAAGAATAGCTTTTCAACTCATTTTTTTTCAGGTGATTTGTTCGCGTAAAAAATGGTAGACATCCATCTGACTAAATCTCTTTTAATATTCCACTCATAGTTATGCTGAGTTATTTTTACACCTTATATTATCATCAACGCGTTAAGTCACTGATCTTTCTTACCAAGCTTACTTTCATGGCCGAGTGGTAAGATGACACTCCTTAAACTCATTACGTGAAATTTACTTTTTTGTTATTGTTTCAACCTCAACTAGTAAATTTACAAATGATTGCTTTAATATCATTATTATAGTCTTAAACATCGCAGACGGTATACAGCAGTGGTTCTCGTGTGCGGCCACCAGAGATTTTTGTTGTGGCCACCAACAGTTTCATAGTCATAGAAAAAATATTTTTTTTATTATAATTATTGTGCGGAAGTGCGGCTATGTATATGATATGGTTACAGTTAAATTTTATCTGACAGTCATATTGTGTAAAATATATTTACACTCATATGAATGCTCATTTTAATTTGTTTACAATACAGTTTGCCTTTATTTTTGGGTAAGAAGATACACAGATTACCTTAACAATTTTTAAATTATTCACTATTCCATCTTGAAATTTTGTACAGGAAATGAATTGAAGTCTACTAAACACTTCAATTTCTTTATACTATAATATTATACACATGGTTTCGATAAAAAAAGAATATGTTTACAAAAATCTATTTGAAGAATCCGGAGATATTTAGTTTTAACTTTAAAAAATAAATATGTACCGTGAAAGCTTATGCAACCAAAATGCTTCGCATATAAAAATATACTCATAATTAATCCTGCCTCTCATACGAATTTTCTACCAGTAGACCGCTGATGAACGTCCATAAAAGTGATGATTTCTTATAAGTTTATATCATATTCATTGTTTCATAGCTTTCGTGACGCTTATTTAAATTTGCAAGGGCTAAGCCTGTTATTGCAGAACCACTTGTATACTTCGCCCATTGACACATCCGTATGTAAATTTGAGCTCGTTATTCCGAAGCAAAAAGTTATCTTGCGTAAAAGTTTTATATCTAAAAATGCAATTGTTATTTTTGGTGTTTGAAATATTTTTTTTTTCATTTGAAAAACTTTTAGTGGAGGATGATTTTTTTTAAATGTTTGAAAAGATGGATTGTTGTAATGATTTTTAGAAACACTGATAAGATGAAAAAAATTGAATATTTGTATAGTTGAGACACCTTCACATGATTGTATTTTTATAAAACATTTTGGTCATTAAATTAAATTTAAAAAATGGGTTTGTTTAAATACATTTTACATCACGATTTGTACTCCAATCGGAAACAGTGTTAATATATATATCGAGTTTTTGATAACTTTTTTATATCAAATAATTTCGTTATGTGATAAAATATTCTTTGTTTCGTAAATTAAACAGTAAAATTCAACAAGTTTTTGAAATAATTAAGTGTCCTTATATTATAACAATGCAATATTTGTGCTTCCTCTAAGTTAACTGCGGTCAAATTTGACCCGCATTCGCTGCTATCTCTACGTTATCGTTGTCAATAAATCTCAAATATAATAAGCGGCTGGTTTTGCTCGCCATTTCTTCCACCATATTGTATGCTAATTCGCCCCTAACGTGCTGTGCTATACGGTCAACGCCGCAACTAGACGCCACTGAAGAACCTGCAACGTAATAAAAATATCACAATACTGCAACGCTTAGCGACTTAACTGCATTTTGGGAGATTTAAAATAAATCTGATAGTGTCCGAAAATCGAATATCAACTCTTTGGAGCAGTTATAAGAACGCAAAAATTAATTCGTTTTTCATAAATTATCTAGTGTTTGAAAGCATACTTCTTTACGTAGCTTGGCCAATTAGGAAAAAAATAGCGTATTCTCTCAAAACAAACAATATTAATTCTAGTGCCTATAGGATGAATCAATTAATTAAGTGACATTTTTTAACACTTATCGCAAGTCTTCTAGAAACAGGTCTAGTATACAAATAATATTCCTATGTTTAAATTATCAAAACACTATGTTTAGTATTGTTTTCAGAATTATTTATTTTTAATATCAAGACCGGTTTTGTTCATCGAGAGCATTATCAACTGATCAAAAGTAATATTCTTATATACCCAATTAACTACTTAGATTTAACATTCACACACTTTTAAAGCCAAGTTTTAAGATAAGCTTTCTTACGTACTATTTTTCTAATAAAAGGGGAAAAAAGACTTGTTGCATGTTCATAACAGACATTCTCAAAGATTTTTATTTATTTGGTTAAGTTTAATAAAACAAAGAACTCATAACAAATGTTTTCATTGTTCTAATAAAAAAAACATCGTTTGAAAAGCTTCAAAATATTGCACGGTGAAAAAATAGCAATGTATTTTAGTTCTACAAAATTATTTTTAACAAATATAGTTGATAGCTATTTCGGCTCACGCCATCGTCAGAACTATGCTTAAACTAACATTTGCTTATCTATATATAGCTGTGCAGAAAAGGCACACAACACATCCTCTCTCCTGTTCCAACGGCCTAGCTTGTTACTTTAACACAATGACACTAAATTTTCAAAATTCTAAATGAAACAATAGGTGTCTATGACAATAAGATTATATGTGGGACGGAAGTGATCCTTCTGGAAGTAAATCAGACCACCCCTTTGTGCAAAGTGTCAGACAGAGCCATTGTGTTAAGTAACAAGCTGGGCCGTTGGAACAGGAGAGAGGATGTGTTTTGTGCCTTTTCTGCACAGCTATATATAGATAAGCAAATGTTAGTTTAAGCATAGTTCTGACGATGGCGTGAGCCGAAATAGCGATCAACTATATTTGTTAAAAATAATTTTGTAGAACTAAAATACATTTCTATTTTTTCACCGTGTTATAATGGAGTTCTACCAAGTGAATGCCAATTCAATCAATAAACTTCAAAATATTCTTCGAATCTATTTTTTAATATGGTGATTTTGTAAAGTTAACTGTGCCAGAATCAGACCATGATAAACGTCTTTTTACTAGAAATAATATATTTTTCAATTAATTTGGAGAAAATTTACAAAACATTTTTTCTATACTATTTATTATGTTTCAATGAATGTTTTGAAACAGTTGGTATATCACTGGAAAGTGTCTCTTAAAAGATATTTTCACGTGTTTACTGATTATAATGTAATAGGATATAATAAACATGTAATGAGGTGTGATTTTACTGAAATGGTGGTAAAACAATATGTTTTCATACAATAAATTATCGCTTTAACCCATTTAAAAATTAGAACGAAAATTATATGAACACGAAGATTGACTCAAACAATGCAATCCGTTTTATTTTCATGCAGAAAATAATTAGATTAAACTATCACAGCCTATTTTTTTCATGAAATATTTCATGTATTGGTAGAATTAAATTTACTTTACGTTCTTGATACCGCTCATGTCTCCAATAATATCACCGAACTCTTGCAGAGGTGTTCGAATGTTTTATGGGCAGCCATTGCCAACAATAACTTAGTGCCGATGATCTCGATGCGATTTTGAAGTGAGCTCATTGTATTTCAGCATTCTTTGAACAGTAAAATGAACCAAATTTGCGTACACTACCTATATTATATACTTTTAGGGTATGTAAGAAAATTGAGAAATGAATATTATTTTCAATACAACTTTTTTTTGTTATGAACGCAATAAAATTTATTTTAAATGTTTTTTATAAGTGTCTTTTTTAGAAACTTAGATGGGGTATTTTTTTATTTTTTTTTATTTTAAGGTATTAAAATACATTGTCAAAGGTGTAAACTAATATTAAAAAAATATGTTAATAAAACTTTACAATGCATCGACAATCAACATTTACAAATCAACATTTTGGTCTACAATAGACTATATATAACATTTTAAGGATTTCAATAAACGTAAACTTAATGCAAAAAAACGTTTGTGATATCAAATCTTAATCAAAAGAATGAAGTCTCTTATCATGACTCAGTATACAGGACGACTGAAATTTCTTTCCGAGATTAAATAATCTGAATAAGGGACAATTAAATAATCATATCATTTATGACTTATTATTAACTCGTATATGATCTTTCACTTATTATTAGAAAATCCAAAACCTTCTTTACAAAAATATTTTTCAACTTTACTATCGATTATATGGCGTGTGTTACCTTTGATTAAAAAATAGTTAAAGATAAAAGCTTTCTTCCGTCATTCATTCTGGTGCACTGATTTAAAGCTTTGAAATAGGCAATATTGAAACTTCACTAAGTATTAATCATATTTTCGAAAACTAGTTCTACTCGTTTAGTAAAAGAATATGAAAAAATATTACACTTTATGGAAAATTAAGAATACAATATTCTGTTTAAAATATACTGAACTTATAACCATAAAAACAACAATTTGTAATATAGTAAAAATCGTAAAATAATTAATCAATTAATGATTATCATAATCGATTTTTTAAACGAGTTGTTAAATTATCTAATACTAAAATAACTGTTAAATTCATTGACGATGTATATAATTACGATTTTAAGTCAAAGAATTGTAATTATTATGTTACGTTTCTTCTGCGACAGTTTGTATGAATTTCTTTACTCCCTTTATTCCTTCCTGCGGGGTCACTCGGTGCAGTGTTGCACAGGAGCAGGCCGCGACGGTTGCGTGCATATAAAATAATGCCCCGAGCTGCACCTGGGTAGATAATGTCGTGCCAATTACTGCACTTTGCAGTCACATACCGTCCACGCACACACTGACAGCTCAACACGCTCGTTTACAGGTGTGCACGTGTGTGTTAGGGACTGTTTACCAAGGATATGATTAAAGTACGTTATGATGAAAAAGTCGAAGCTGAAAAAGCAAACAAAAAACATATCGACATGAAATTAGTATTCTCAAAACTTTGTACGATTTCATATATGTCACTAACGACCCGGGATTCGCCTTTCGTCATTTTATAAACATTCTATCGATTAGTTCATTCTGTCAGTTCTGTTGCATCCGTATGATGGAATGCCTGAAGATGCCGAAAGGCGACAACCGGTTCGCTAGTGACAAAATATGTGGAGTCGTAAAATGTATCGACAATTTAAATTTGATATTGATAATTCATCATTCATAAGTATTTTCAGTCGATATCATAAATTAAATCGATACCATTTCCAATTGCGTTAAAAAAATTGTCATATATTTAACGTTATATTATATTATAATTAATAACCAGACAATTTTTTTTTATGTTTGTGTCTTTGTATTTAATTTAGAAAATTGAATTCTTGAATAAGTAAAATAAATAAACCTTTTTTTACGATCGTTGTCACTTTTCACTGAACTATCCAATGTAATGTTAGAAAGTTCGTTTTGACGATAATTTTTTATATCGCATTTCTTATACGACCGTAGTATACTATCTCACATTGTACAAAACACGCTCGCCCTGTTTATGCATTCTGGACGAAAATCGGAAGCACTTTGAGGGTATTCAAAATATAATTTATGCAAATTTTACGATAAACGTGTGAGCTGGAATCTCTTTAGGCGAATGCAAAACAGCATGCAATTCCAAATAAAGCCCTCCCGCCTTCAAATTATATGCATTTTGATGGCTAATCTCGTAAATGATATACAATTAAAATAATGCTTAACAGAAATCAGTTTCTTTTGCAACCGTTTTGATTTCAAAAACAAATAAACATTGCATCATTTTAATGAATGTATTACCATATTAGAATAACAGTTATATTTTGAGAAACAGATTTTAAGCTTTTATTGTTTTTTATTATCAATCATTTGTTTGAAATTTTTTTCATTTTGATATGTTCGATAATTCTTGCGTATTTCTATAGAATTTATTAACATCAATTTTTTTTCTGTTTTTTTATATTATTGTATATAGTGTGGGAATTCGAAATAATAATCATAACAATTTTTTTCAATCTTCATCATGTACTGGAGATTTTGGACTTCAATCAGCGCTTATTTCTTGTAAGAGCATCTACCTGAAAAACTGGTCGTTATTTTTTTCGATAAATGTATCTTATTTGAAAAGGTATGGATAAAAGTATATGATAGGAAACAAAATATCAGATAGGGCAGTAAACATTACAGGAATTGATATATTTCAAAACTTTTACTGAGATTCGTGTATGTCAAATACTCAATTATATAAACAAATGTTTTGTAAAGACACGTATATATATTAGTATTCAATTGGTACCGATCAAAATCTAGGATTTCGTTGTTAAAGCTCATTTCTTTAGTGTATTATTATTATTATTTATTTATAATTATACAGTACAAAATTTACAAATAATAAATTCATTGCTTTTGCAACGTTGACATATTTGAACATAAAGTGTTGGAAATTTAGCAAATACACAGCAAAACAATCAACAATGATTGCAAAAAGTCAAGTAAGCTCATGATATACAATATCTACGTTAACTGAAAAATAGTATTCGACTGAACTCGCTTTCGACCACATGGAATATGTCAACATCCAAAGCAATGCTGGCAAACATTGTTCATGCTCTTAACATTGGCATCCCCATTGGCAGACAGGTTACTTGCTGTACTGTACTTGCTTTGTGTTAAAAAAACTGTAGGCTTTGGATAGGTTTTGCAGACAATTTAATCTTGATGTTGCTCTCTATCTTATAAAGATAAAAAGAAGAGATTAATTATTTTAATAAATGATATTATTGTTTTCATCCAATAAGTTCTATCATATAAGAAAGCTACTGCATACAAATCTGGTAGAGTTTATGATGAATATGCATACTATTGAAAATACCGAATTTCTCGTGTGGGGTTTGCGAAGAAGTGTGAGTCTCCCAGGGTGGCGTGGTGAGATGCTATCAACCACTTCCAGTGGAGCGGAGACCGAAGATTGAAGATATTGTCACCAGATAACGCGACCTTATAGGCCGAACGGACCTTCACGTGAGTATGCAAGATGAAATTTTTAATGTATTGCGCATTTGCTGTAAATATTATCCTTTCGGAAGAAATACATATTTTTTATAAAAATTCATTAACTTGGTAGAACTACATTATTAAAATATAAGGGTAGAGATATACGGTGGTTGAATTTGTATGTGTTCGGTAAATGAATTTTACCAGATCAAGATAATCATGATTTTTGCTTGAAAATATGTTTAAAAAATATATTTTCTCTACTTAGTCACTTGCACACATAGCTTACAGTTTTTTTCGCAAAGCACACACTGATTACAAAGTTGATTAACGTCGATAAACAATAAACTATCATCGACAAGAACATATTAAAAATATATACCTACGTCGACGTATTCCCCGTGCAGGCATCTCGCCGATATATCACGCTATCGTTCCCGATCATATAGCAAATAAAGATAAACAAACATCGTGACCACCTTGTATCATAAATCCCACTCGTCCACTTGTTTGAGGATATAAAGAGTAAAATCTCGCGAAGGTCTCTCCCAGCCATAATTATGCCTCTCACACATATTGTACCACCCTGAGATAGATCAACCCGCGAACTGCGCCTGCGCATCTTAGTCAAACTAAGTGATTCCCAAAGGTAATAATACTTAGAAAATTGTACGAAAATTATTCGCAATCTCGAGTGGAAAATTTTGCATTAATAATTGTGGTTCAACAACAAACTGAGAAACTATTATAAGTTAAATACAATACTGAAAGATTTTTTAATTTAACTCGACATGCGTACGTAAAGTAAAACTGGAGAGAAGTTCATTTTCTTTGTACTTACTGAAGACACTTAATATATAATAGAACTTAATATATATAGAACTTAATATATAATATATACGAATAACATCAATCAGTTGGTTATTTCGATGAATTCAACGATAACTATATAGAAGTTCATTTTTTATATTTAATTAAAATTGATACTTCTTAAAAAACATCTTCAGTCAAACGCAGTTTCGCGGCCCGCGGGTCATATGCTACCCAGTGATCTTTTCATAATATAGCTGTGATACAAGTGAATCGTTTATTATACTTTTCTCAACATGAAAAATCACACGTGAATTTTAAGTCTTGTACATAAAAATTGTATTTTTTTTTCAGCTTATTTTAGTTACTATGGTAACTAAACTATGTATACTGTGGCCCACATAGTGCTGTAAAATATTTGTGCAACCCGAAAAAAATAAGAATAAAATGAATCCCAAAAAGGTAAAGCATTTGTTACACTTGATAACACAGCCAGTGGTGTCACAAAGCTATCAATTTTCCTTATTACGGTATGATGAATGATACAGAATTTACGAAGGCCACAATGTTATTGAGATGTATTGTAATTGATGCTGATTTAATAAATGCCAATAATTTAAATATTGTTATTCGCTGAATAAATACAAACACTCATACAGATGCATGATGCAATACACGGGCGAGTCTGATAAAACCACGATCCACGTAATCTGAGCTTCAAAATCAGTTGTGCGGTATGAAAAAATAAACATAAAAAATACCAGGATGGCAGAAGAGAAGAGGCGATAGCGGCTGATCGGGTCGTTACACGGTCATATAATTATTATAAACAATAGCAGTAGACGTGAATAGGCTAGTTGAAAAGAAACACCCTTCGTAAGTTCTGATCTCCTGATACTTTTTGAACATAATTTATTCACCTACAATTTATACACCACACCGTATGTATTACAAAACATAACGTTTTCTTTAATCAAGAAGGTTGGTATTAACAATTTGTTCTCCCGCCACCGCTCGTTGTGTATTAGTAACTAAATAGCTTAGAGACCCTAAATTTAGTTAATGTTAGGTATCATATTTATAAACCGTATACTGAGAGCACGTCGTTTTACACGAATTTATTGGCTCTAGTACAGTGGGTCTTAACCTGGTTCGATTGAACCCCAGGGTTTCGGTGAGTCAGTCTCAGGGCTTCGGTGGAGGTCAAGACACACACCCGACTCATATGATTTGTGATGACACGCTCCGATTTCAATTAAGAAGGGCTCAGTGAATGTGAATATGAAACTGATGGGGTTCAGTACCTCCAAAAAGGTTAAGAACCACTGCTCTAGTTTAAAATCAAAATTATGACAATTCTCGAATAATTCGACAAATATTCCAAATTCCGTGAACTCATCGTTGTTTGCAACTAAGTTAGCGTGGTCTATTGGAACAGTGTGAGGACGGACAGCAGTTAAAAGTTCTTCTCGTTTACAATTCATTTCAGTTATTTCATTCGAGTCCTGTTCGGCGTTCTCACTAGTAAAATCTGGCCTTCAAACAAACTTGTCCAGCTATAGTATCCTATGCGTAACAAGCCACACTGTGTAGTATAGAATGGAATGTGTTTTCGGACTAGATGAGATTATTGTTCTCTATGGCATACTCTTGTCTATCACTTCACATAACAACTAAACCAGTAAAAACTGAAGTGACCTAACAAAAATTTTCTTAAATATCAGTTAGTGAGCTTGCTTTATTAATACTACAATATCTTATCTACTTTCAATAAACAAGTTTCACAATTTTATCACTCGGTTCCTATTACTCTAAAATGATGTTTTATATCTCATTGTTGATTTGATATTACAATTCAATATATTACAGTTAAAAAATGAAGACGTAATTGAAGACCATAGATAAAATTGTTCAATTAGGTTTATAATTTATCATGTAGGAATATAAAAGTACATTTGTGTTTAAGAAAATATAAATGATATCATGAAGTTCCTAATTGTATTAGATAGAAATGTAAGAAAGTTTTTATATGAAAAATAAACATATATAACATATATATATATACGTGGGTACGTTTCTTTTTTAAACAGAAATAGCTTCGTTACTTTGCAATTAAGGCAACGATAAAAACGTCGGCAATCGAAGGAAATTTATTCAAATTCCATTATTTTCATATACATTGTATCACACCAAACATATATTATTTCTACGTTGTTAAGCGGCACAATATTATGATGAACTATTTATTTATTCAAACAACGTAATGCAATATTTTAATGAACAAGTTCGTACAATCATCAATCTTTATACCAAAGAAATGTTGAAACGTAATATAAGGCATGTAAGTAAAAACATATTTCAATGATTAATTGAAATCGAGCCACTATGGTTGCTCACTTCTAAGCGTGAAATTTGCTCGCAACAAATCACAAAATAATTTTGTCTAACAATCAAGAAATATAACGCTTTGAATAATTTAAATTTAATATGGTTACAACAGAGATTTATTTCGTGTCTTGTATTTTATTAATTTATCAGAAATATCCTTAGCCTTAATCATATAATATATAAGGTTTACCATTCACAAAAAAAAAAATTTGTAATTACTATATAAATACATTCCATTCGGCTCTTGGCTCTCTGGTAAATACTCTTAATTCCGTAAGAATTAATTAGAATTTAAAAAAAAAAAATTTTTTAATTTGAATTCCATCTTTGACAAAATGATCATACATGCGACACGTCCTGTAAAATACGCTAGTAAAAATCTTCACGTCTTAGGGCGTTGTTATCAAACATACGTCAAAACCAACATAATTTTAGGGTATAACGTAGAGTAATAGTAAAAACATTTTTTTTTAAATTATTAAAAAACTATTGTATATTTTTTGGAAATATTTGAACAGATTTCACATTGATTTCACGTTATCTATGAGAAATGGATTGATTAAAAAACATTTTCTGAGCAAATGATATATTTTATTTAAATATGTCAATACACCCAGTCCTTATTTTACGCATTTTTTTTTACACGAATTCGATTATACGCGATTTTTTTGGACGGCACCGTTACATTTTTTTACGCGCTTCACTCGTTTTTACGCGATCTTTTCCCCAAATTTGTTTTAAAGAAGAAATTTATATATGATGCTAGGCATTTACGTTTCATTATTTTTTTAAATAAAAAAAATATGTGTATTTTTAAAACTTAATTCATATAGGTGAAAAAATTATATTATTATAGTCTCATTATATTTTATAAGAAATAAAGACATGAAATATTTTTTTTTGCACGAATTTTAAAGAACAAATTTTGGTTTTTCATATGTTTGTGGTACTTTTTCACGCGATATTTTAATTTTTGGAACCAATTTATCAAATTATATAAAAGTTGTGATTTTTTTACGCGCCGTTTTCTGGAACCAATGTATCGCGTAAAAAAAATGACTGTGTGTATTTTAATTTTATTAGAGTGATCGGTGTATTGAACTTTTTCGACGGGCGACAAAAAGCTAAAGCTAATCATACAGTTCATCGAATATTTCGTTATTCTCTAACAATTTAAGATTCATATCAGTATAAAGAACGATAAGTAAAAGGTGGCAAGATGAAATTCAAAAAAAAAAAATGGCAAACAAGTGTTCTGAAACGCAAACAATGAGTTTGATTGTATCGACGACAGCATCTCGCTATGAGAGCTTATGGTATCAGTGAAGTTCCAAGAAATAACTTGTGCTTTTAAATGGATCGACACTTATCTTAACGATGCGTATTTATTGCATAATGATTTTAAACAAAAAAAAAATTAGATCTAATCAACAGATTGTCGTTTATAACCTATCAATCTAGTTTTTATCCTTCACCAAGAACAGTATCGTGAGTATACATAATATTTATAATATATACAATAGTATCTGTATATCTTTAAACAGGCAATTCGTAAAAATATACACTCAATTCTACCCATATTATAGTGACGTAACAGCTATAGTATATTCCAAATGAAAATATATTTCATATAAACAAAATATGGGAAATATGCAATATTCAACGTGTTAATGATAGTAACATAATGTTGCCTATGGCGTTTTAAATTCACTGAGAAGCCCTTGTTTTAAAATATTTTCACACATACAAGTACATAGTATACGAAGCAATGATTATGTTTTTTTATATGATAAAAATATGATCTGGTATGTACTAATAAAATGCGAATAAAAATATACTTTTTTAGGATATTACTTAGAGTAATGACGAAAAAGAAGACTTTTTTACCTTACCTACTAACATATCATTTATACTTCATATAATTGTCGTACAGTCATGCATGATTATTAATTATGCGATACATATATTAAATTGAAATAATAATTTCAAGTCTTGGAAAGTCTTGGAAATTGGAATTGATACACGCAGCAATGCGAATTTGGCAGAATCAATGGAAAATTTCTACAAAGAGCAGGTAGACATTTAAAATTTTCCCAGATATTAAGCGGTGAATGGAGAAGACCAAAGTATTTTTGGATCAGCCAATTCATAGCTGGGCATGCTTTTTTCGCTACCAAGCTCTTCCAACATGATTGGTTGACTTAGAGTTATATATGGAAATACGGCAAAATGGACAACGAACTGGAAAAATTGCTCAAGGTGATACGATTATCAGTCGGGTTCGTGATAAGAAAATGTATCTTAATCTTTAAAAAAATCACTTTTCAAAATAATAAATTACCTAGTTTAGTGTTTATTTAACTTTTTGCATTTCTTAGAGCATGAAGCTTGAAGTCTTGAAGAATTTTTCTGGGACATTCCTGGCAAAATTTGAAACACGCATAACGTTGCTACGCTGTGGATTACACTTTGTAACAAATGTGAAGCTGTAGCGTATGGTAGTGGGTACAACGTTGAGTATCATTAAGAACTAAATCATTTTATATTTTATGATATCGACTGAAGGTGCTTGATGGAATTTCAATATCAAATTTGAATTGTTAAAAATTTGTGCGATTCCATTTGCTGTCGGAGGGACATTCGTTTGACGAGGACGATGGGGTTCAATTGTTACATCATAACACGGGGGACCATAAACTGTTTTATCGGGAGATTATAGAAATTAATCAAGGCCAGTTATTAAATTCAAACTTCATTCTCAATGATCAACTCAATCTTCCCAACTCCCTCTTGTTGTACCCTTTATGTGAGATCGGTTCAATGAATCGACAATCTCATGACGTAAATTCTTATTTTTCATCACTGGATGTTTGATAATAGGTATTCTCTATAAAAAAAACCCCCATTTACATTTTAATGATAGTTGATTGATATTTATTGAAAAAAAAACCCTTTCAAGAATGACTCACTAGCAACATCGTCAATGAAAATTATCACAGGCAATTGTGTTAATTATTATTAGATTAATATTGTTAAATTTGTTTTAGATGTAACTTACTGTTTGCCTAGGGGTAAGTGTTTTCCTGTAATTAATGACTTTTATATATATATATATATATACGATGCTAACTGTTTATTATACGTAAGTTCTGTTGCTTCCGTGTGATAGAATGCCTGAAGATGCCGAAAGGCGAATACCGGGTCGTTAGTGACAAAACATGTAAAATCGTACAAAGTTTTAACAATTCAAATTTAAATCATTTTAATTATCCGTATTGGGTCATCCAATTCTGTAACTTGGGATTCACAATTATTATACTATTGCAGGAATGATTTAGTAACCGATAATCCTATATTATAATACATGCCCAAACTCTCGGTTGTATTAAAATTTGAGTGCACAATAATATAAACAAATAACAGTTCTGCACTATAGTCGCTACCATGATTTCATTTTATAATAATCCAGTATAATGAAGGCACCTGATAAAAATCTCCAGGCTGTTACAATAATTTTTGTAATACAAATAATACAGGTCTTGCTTTGACAAGGAAGACTAAGTTAATTGTCACATGGCCTGGTGAACACAATCTTCTGATAAATACTTCTGCTGAGGTAAAAAATGCTTTCGTTAGATACTGAAGTATGCGCTAATGCACGCGTTAACTCTTTATTAATAACCAACTTGATACAATAGAAAACCGCGATTTATCAAGACGGTTATCTTCACTAAATTAATTGAAATATACTGAAAACTTGTAGATTAACTTTGCTTACATGGTATTAAAATAACAACATTAGCAAATTTATTAATTAATTAAGATTTCTACATAGGTGAAAATGATTTTCGAATCCATGCGAATACTCGTGTCTTTAGCTTAACTTTCACGAATGAAGAAAATAAAGAAAATATTTAATGCCAATCTAATTTATTTTAATAAGATGTTAACTTCAAATTGACATCATTTAAAATTTATGTAACATTTTTCTTAATATGTCCTTTACAAATATGGTTTATCTTAACGGATTTTATTTTATCAAAATAAAGGAGCGTTTCCTTCGTCTCTTATGTATCTATTTATTTGCTATATTATTTTTTCTTTTGACGTTAGTCGCTGCAGAGTTGAGTAATCCGCAGTGAATTTGGTACACTATACGTATAATAATTATAAATAATATTAATCCTCGGATATTATATTCACACATGCATACATATATATATATATATACAATCGTACACTCAGTACACATACAATTCATAAGGAAGTAAAAATAAACAGAAGTTGATATTTACGAGATGTGTTTGTTTAGTAACAGCATAACCGTTGCGTACGGTTCTTAAATTATTATCGATGGGATAGATTACGAATATCACACACATAATTTTAATAATATGAAAATTAAAAAAAATATTAACTACACTCCCATAAAGGTTTCTGAAATACCACCCTATTTTAATGTTCAACAGGAATACTGCATTTTATATAACAAACCAAATAATGAAAGATTTATTTTATTATATTTTATGATATTCCAAAGAACAAAAATAAATTTCGAACTGTATTTTTATAGAATGATACTGTTGATTAAGGGCCGAGCATTTAAATTGTATCATGCAAATCTCTAAAAACCTGAAACCAACATTATATAAGTAAAGTTTTCATACGATTAAATGTAAAGAGATGGTCAATTGGGTAAAATATTCAATAACACATCTATGTTTATTTAATACATCTATAAAATGAACGAATTTTTTTTGTTGTTTTTATGCCTTAAGATTTTTTAGAAATTGATTTGAAAATCTTAATTGAATACACACATACCATTCCACACATCGTATCAGAAACGGGGTGTTGCACAAGCGATATGCTAGCGTCTAGTCGTTTCCTAGCCCCATATATCTATTCTCTATAAGAATGAAATGACAGTGAATTATTACATGATCTAGTAAAAGTGTTATTGAAATTTTGAAACACGATTAAAAAATAATAATTTCTAATTAGCTTGTAAAGATTCTCGAGATAATGAATTTATAATTGTACACCTTAATAGATAATAATATGTACAATATTTTTCAAAATGCTTGGTGCCAATCCTTGAAAGGAAGCTTATGAAAAATATACTGCTTATTTTAAATAACAATAAAAAACTATTTCCACAATATATATTTATATATTATGATCAGGATAAGAAGTGATAGTCAACACCTTAAAAGTGGTATATAATTTATTTTACCACTGGTTGTGTTACCTATTGTGATAAGATTTTTGACTCTTTTAGAAGAATTTTTAAATATGCATTATCTCCAGGCATTTTATATTTATATATCGCCTGATCTTTTATCGATAAATCAACAAATGTAATGACGAATATTGAAGTTGGCATTTTTTCATTGTACAAGCAATAATTTGCCAATTATTAAGGTGCTAATAATTACCAAACGAATTTCTTTTGATAAATTCTTTTTGAAATAACATTTATATTTTATCGTTAATGTTTATCACTTTCCTCTGTCATTATATAAAAAATTCGTTCAAATATTGTCTTGTCCAACAATTCAGAGAAAGATGTTCAATATTTTTTTGTTTCTTTCTCAATTATTGTTAAAGAGTAAGCAAGCCCGCTCACATGACACGCAATAAATTATGTGTTTGAGTAAATTGTCCAATTATTATCATTATTATCGAAACTGAAGAGTACTTCCTCATTGTTGAGTGGAGTGACCGACATGTCAAGTGTCCACACAACTAAAGTGTAATACAATACATAGGCACAATTTCTCTGCCAAGTCGACTAGAGGCACGCGACACCCTCTTAGCAACACCTGCCTCTCACTTGATTAACGAGATTGTTTACAACAACTGCAAGCACAGCTTCCCAAATTTTCGCTTGTATGTTACAAAATTTTATCAACAATTCTAAATTTGAAATACTCAGTCGTCGAAATATGATAAAAGACGGCTTTTTTCACGTATATGTTCACTGAGTCGATAATATGCTTTAAAAAATATCTGCTCCCAATCCGGAACATATTGAAGATTAACGAAGCATTTTTAAATGTTTTTTTTTTTAATTATAACTGGTTATTTTTCACTCATTGATTTAGAAAAAGGTTGTTAAAGTTTTATTTACAAATATTTAAAAGCGTGGTGTGAAAAAAAATCGGTAAAAAATCAATTTCCATATGTCAAAACGTTTATACATTGTATTGATTGAATTGGCATTCACTTGGTAGAACTTCATTATAGCACAGTGAAAAAAATAACAATATATTTTAGTTGTACAATTTTTAAAAAGATATAGTTGATAGCGCTTTCGGCTCACGCCATCGTGAAAACTATGCTTAAACGAGAACTTGCTTATCTATTGTGTATATAGCTGTGTAGAAAATGTACACAACACATCTTCTCTCCTGTTTTAACGACCTAGCTTGTTTCTTGCTCGCAATAATACTAAAAATTGTAAATGAAACAAAAAAGGCGGCTATATCAATAAGTTTACACATGGCACGGAAATGGTCTATTAAAACAGCTCCCTGTAGAGGGTTAATCAATGGCGATCGACATATATTAGTTTGTTCGTTGAGAACATTATTACAAGCTATTTTTTTCATCGTGGTTATACATAGTTTTCAATAAAAAAAAAAATGTTATATTTGTATCAATTTATGTATGTGATAATTCAGTTAGATATGCCGTCTGTTCTTTGACGACCGTCTCAATCTAAAATGAAACGTATCGATACGATTCGTATTCGAGAGTGTTAAATCTCAAATGGATTCTGTGGAATGTTGTGGCGCAGACGGATTTTCATCGGTCCAAAAATCCATCGTGCCGCGCCAATCTTGCATTATACCAATTGACCGTGAATTTATTGACGCTTACCATACCGAAGTTATGAAACGCTTTTATTTGCCGAAACCTACTCTAAAATGTACCAATTTGCTATTGACAGCATTCTAGGGACAATACTTTATAACACGGTAAAAAAAATAGCAGTGTATTTTAGTTCTACAAACTTTTTTTTTAAATACAGTTGATAGCTATTTCGGTTCACGCCTTCGTCATAACTATGCTTAAACGAACATTTGCTTATCTATATATAGCTGTGTAGAAAAGGTACACAATACATTTTCTCTCCTGTTCTAACGACCTAGCTTGTTTCTTGATCGAAATAAAACTAATAATTGTAAATGAAACTAAAAAGGCGAATATATCAATAAGTTTACATATGGCACGGAAATTACCGAAACAAAGAAGCATCCCGCAGAGGGTTAAACAATGGTGATCGACATATCTTAATTTGTTCGTTAAGAATCCTTTGTGATAGATAATGTATATTGATTTCCAGCTATACCAAAGCCGTCATCCTGCGACCCTTACTACAAATATGCAAACACTTAGGTACTGAGTTTGAATTTATATTATGTGATTCCTTGATAACGTGATCAGCGAATTGTGAATCTATTTTTTACTGTTAAATGATCGTACATGTTCCTTAGCTCGAGTGGATATACTTCTACCTGCTTGTCCGCTATACATATATTACACACATCAATAAACAATAATTTATGTTGTTAATTTTAATAAAATAATAATTTGATCTTATATCTTTCAGGAACTCAACAAGAAATCGTTAACGATTTTTTCTGATGATATTTATGTATATATATATTATGCTCATTGAAAAGTATAATATTTTACGAGTTTTCAATAACGACCATACGTGTTTAGCTTAAAGATATTAATTGACTCACTTCTAATGTTTACCTAAATTTTCGAAAATAGTTTGAATGACTGGCTTTTAAAAAGTTTTCTTCAAACAACTTATGTGACGAGATTTTACTATGAATTGATTCAAAGCGGTCATTTAAAAAATATGTTTGTTTTAGAAACAGTGGTTTTAAGCGTGAAATGCTACGCACTTAACGCAGTCAATTTAGTTTTAAAGTGAATATTTAGTTCAGCTCGTAACTGTTTCATTTTAATTGTAATAATTCATATTATATTTGCATATATTTACTAAATTTTAATTTAACATTCTAATAATAAAAAAAATATTTTTTGGTAAAAACATGTTTTTAAACAACTATAACAATCGATTGAATGGGTATTTACTTGGTAGAACTCCATTATGACACGGTGAAAAAATTAGCAATGTATTTTAGTTCTACAAAATTATTATTTGTTAAGATATAGTTGATAGCTATTTCGGCTCACGCCATCGTCAGAACTATGCTTCAACGAACATTTACTTATCTATATATAGCTGTGTAGAAAATGTACACAATACATATTCTCTCTGTTTTAACAACCTAGCTTGTTTTTTTCTCGCAATAAAACTAAAAATTGTAAATGAAACTATGAAGGTGGCTATATCAATAAGTTTACATGTGGCATGGAAATGGTTCATTACGGTAAAAAAAACTGCACCCGTAGCGGGTTAAGCAATAGCGATCGACATATATTAGTTTGTTCGTTAAGAATCCTTTGTGATAGTTGATATCTATTGATTTCCAGCTGTTCTAAAGCCGTCATCTTGCGACGTATATTACAAAGATGCAAATAAAGAAAAACGAATGACTAAAATATATTAATATCAACTGCAACGTTAAATTTTTAAACATTTAACATCCAGTATATTGAAAATACAATGACACATCTCTCTGAAAGTTGTAATCTTTATGAATCAAAATTTTAACCGTCTTTATAAGCGAAACTCTTCTTCGTTTTAACAATATGATAATATTAAATTTAGCTGTGTGTCTAGCATAAAGATGAATACTGCAAGCTACGTCCGAATAATTTGCATTTAAATAGCTTCGTTTGTATTGCCCCCTTCGCAATTGTATATAATTCCAAAGTCATCATCACTTAATCATGGCATCTTTAAGTGTATTTTAATTTAATGAAGTTTTATGACTTGCTTTTACGCACTGTATTTAACACAAGCTTTTTTTATAATACAAGAAACACTGTTGCAACGTTACGAATTTGTTCTATACATCTTTACTAGAGATAAAGATTTGTGATATCGGGTTGTTAAAAATTCTCGTTTGACACTCATTTTAATTTGTGTGCTAATATGTTACGTTGGTTAAATGGACATGCCATGTATCATAGACTTGTACTGCCACCCTTTACCTTTCTTAATTATACAGTTAAGCCCCCATTTACACTAAAGTCGGGACCGTGTAATTTTAAGTAGTGTAATTGGGGGAATGAACCTCATACAAAATTTTGTATTTTGTTTTTCGCACGAAAAATGCATAAGATAATTTTTAGTTCTGCAAAAAAAAAATGGACGAAATATTTAGTTTTACGAAATCCAACACACAGACAGTCACCTGGTTGTGCGTGTATATCCTGGCAGTTGTTGAATACACAACGCTTGCCAAAATTTTACTGTATGCACCGCACAGACGGCCGTCTGGCTGTGTATGTGCTGCCAAGTGATCGTGCAATTAGGAGATTTACGCTGAATATTTCAAGCCAGCGCGTAATTTGGAGTAGTATAATTGGGGGTTCCACTAAACAAGTAAGCCTATTTTTCTCCCATATCCTGTCAAATCCTTAATTGAGAATTAACACATCTTATCGAAAGTCTTTGAGAAACCCTGGATCTAACATGCCAAAATGTTTGAGACGTATTTAGCACTTGTTTCAGTCAGTTCCTACCATCAAAAAGCTTGTTTCATATTCTTTTATTTCCTAACGATGTGACAAAATCTATTTCCTAATTTCCGATGCCATAAGCTAAAATAGATGTAAGATCTTTTAAATAATGACTCAATGCCACAATTTGCTATCAATATAGTCCAATTGAGTAAAGCTCGAATAAACAAGGCACGACGCTCATTAACTGAAAGCCAAAATTGCTTAGAAATTAATTACAAATGAGGTTTACTTAACTGGAAATTTTATATATTTTTCTTGAATAATAATGAACCGTATCATATTGATGTAGAAAAACATAATTAAAGATAAATTTTAAGTGTACTTAGATGAAACAGTTGTGTGATAAGGGACATTTACGCTTAGGACGTACATAAAACGTCAGCTGACTACTTTTAATGTGATGTCTGATGTCAACTAAATTACTAAATAACATGCTAATGAGCTATTTTGTACTACGCTCTGAAGATTCGGTCTATGCTTATTACTATCAAGTACCATATTTACAGCTTTTCTCTAAGAAGTTGATATATGACCAAAATGGTATATTTTTAGTAAGCGATATGAATGTACAGATTTTAAAAGCGGTTTGTTTTGCTAAAGACAATTTGAGTGGATTACCAAAGAGGTATTAAAAATAAAAATCAATTTTCACAAATTTACCGCTGGGCGCCAAATAAACCGAACTTGTTTGACAAAATTTTTGTATATATTAAAATAACCCGTTTATATCTAATAGAGTGTAAAATAGCGAAGTATTTTAGTTCTATAAAATATTAAAAGATATATTTGATAGATATTTTGGCTCACGCCTTCGTCAGAACTATGTACGTACGTACGTACTAAATGTACATTTACTTATCTATATATAGCTGTATAGAAAAAGTACACAATCCATCCATCCACCATTCTGCCCTAACAACCTAGCTTATATTGTGCCAGCTATAAAACTAAAATTAAAATTATAAAATAAACTAAATAGTCGGCACTTATAGTAAGCTTAAATGCTGCCCGGAGATGATTTATTGCAGAAATGCATTTTGGATTGGATGGATTTCGTAATGGTCTGATATATTTACTGATAAACCATTTATTTCTGTTTCTGAATTGTGTTGTATTTAAAAAAAAAAGTAGTTAATTATTGAAATTGTCCGAACTGAGATTTGAAATTAAGAATATCGCAGTCGAAGTAGACGACTTTGATCAATCAGTGATGAGCTCAGAAAATAATTTGCTTATACAGATATCTAAGATATTTGAAAATTCACAAAAACCTTTTTCTATTGATACATTAAGTTCATCATTCAAGTGTGGTTAATCTAACTTACGTGTCCGTTTTGAGTACAGTGACGTTCGACCATCTACATACGCTTCCTGGCATAATTACTGAGTATTTTTTACGCCAGGTAATTAATTAATTACGAAATAAATAATTTCAGGAAAATAAAGCTATGTGGTATGAATATTGAATAGCTTATCTTATAACAAAGTGTTAGCCTTACTTGAATAAATTGAACATATATAAATTATAAAATCGTTTGATAAATTCAAAATTTTCAAAATTCATTCTTACTCAACATCGCCTTCTGTTTTTTTTTATAACCAATTGTATTTTTTACGCAATATTTACTTTCTGTGGGAAAAAAATATCCACTATGTTTTTTCACCGTTTATTTCTCAAAGATTTCATCTCATATAATCTGCTTACTTTCATTATCAGAGAAAAACACACATAACCTATTTTTAAAATTTTTAAAATAATATTTTTCTGAATTAATTCACGTTCACGCAGATGTTTTCAACATCGGAAAAAGTATCTTTGTTATAGCTCATCAAACATCGTGTTAACCTCATGTTAGTAAAACTGTTCACTATTTAGGACGAGTTATTGACTAACAAGTGCAGTAGAGCCCTAAACATTCGTTTTACAAGGTAAGTAAGGAAAAAATTGAATATCATAGACCCCAATGGTCTTTATAGCATTTTTTAATATAGTATAAATTCAAACAAAGCCCATAAGTTACATATGACGTTATGTACTTTTTTCCTGAACGAATTCCAAAATACCGTTATATTGGTATTTACTGTAAGAAGTTAATATTTAAATAAAAAACAATTGTGCGATTTAAGACCTTTTATAAAAATCCATATGAATTGTGTTTCAGCTTCCTAAGAACTTGTTGGTAGGTATTAATTTTATCATACCTCATTATTATAATTCGTTCATTGTGTGAGTTAATATAAACAAATCGTGTTCGTACTAACACCGCATCTTTTCTGCTAATTGTTTACCATGCGTGAATGCCAAATAAGGTCCAAAAACAATGAGCATTTTTTAATTAATTCTATGCAAAAATGGCGTGATATGAATTAATCTTGCGTGCTTCGGGCTCATTTAAGTCGTAATAAAAGCATTAAGTGTCCTTAGACATATTAACTACTTTGAAGATAGGAGGACTCGGTTTGAATTAAAAATTAAAGAAACATAGAACATTTAAAAAGTATATTTTTCAGCCGTACTCGATTCCGGTATGGCAAGATTTTTATGAGCAACGAGTGAAATTCAGTCTATGACAGAGTCCCGTTTTAGGGATCAAATTTGGGAGACGGAATGTAAGCGAAGCGAATATTCATAAGCATAAACCCATAAATCAAATTGAATAATTAAATGAAATTTTACGTAATTCCAACACGCAGACACGGATACCGAATAAAACAAACGTCATATTCCCATAGTTACCACTCGGCTACTGAACTGGAAAATTACAAAGTAATACTCCGTTAAAACCAGGGCTGTAGAGTTGGAGTCGTGAAGTCGCTCCGTTACGACTGGAGTCACGAAAAATGAGCGACTGTTTTAGTTAGACGTTTTTAAAAAATATCTCAATGAAAAATTTGTCGGATTGATTGGTTGATCTTCAATTTAATGCACATAAATGGGACATGTAAGAAAAAATTTTACACAATCAAACTTTTTTTAGTCGGGGTCGTGTTTTTTTAATGCCTGCTCAGCCCTGGTTAAAACTTATTATTAAATACGTACAAACAAGAACACAAACACTTTAAATTATAGTTACATACCACAGGTGTAAGAACGTATTTTCTATTCGTTTTTTGCGAGCGTATTTTATCCGTGTAATTAGGTTTAATATTGTATGGACGTTAAAATTTGATGTTTTCATACCATTTTCGCCTGACTTTACTTAACAGCCTTTATTGAAACCAGCAAATAATAATATCTTCATCATTTTTATTAGTACTATTTAAAAAAATGTTGACCGATTTTATACAAAATTTTTATGGTTTTGTGACATAGCCAAATCTGAATTTTTTTTTATATTTATAATGCTCACGACGAACAAAATCGGTCATGATGATTTTAATAAATGCGAAGCAGTACTTACAACAATGTGTTGCAATTGCATTTTAACCAAAATTCATATTGGTATCTCAAAAGTTATTGATGAAACCAGTACAATTAAACTTATTGTCTATAATGATAAGCATACGTTAACCTCAAACCATGATTAATAAATTTCGTGAAATAGCCATTCTCAAACAAGTCACGTTCAGCCTTTCCGAAGATACCTTCCCGCCCGGAAGATTGTCATGGTGATATTATGGATTATGATTATAAAACATCTCCTATCCAGGACTTTACCGGCGGACACAGGTGCAATCGGCGCACAGGTGTTAATATACAAACTGTTTAGTATGCAATCACGCCTCAAAATATTAATAATGCTCATTAATATTCATAGATCCACTGTCAAACTTGTTGCCGGATTAAGTGGTAGAAGAAATCTATTGGTTAATACTAATTAGTATTTGTATTGAAAGAACCAATTTGATTTGTTGAATACAATTGTATAATAAATCGATTAAGCGTTTCCTAATTGTAGATTTTAGTATTCGTCAATTGTAGTTATTCAAAATGGCAACTCGTCAGTAAATAATTGAGGCATGTACACGCTTAAAATTATGCTAATATCCGAAATAAAATATATATTCTGACATGTTGTACAAAAGCTATGGTTCTCGAGCCAAACTCTGTATTAAATAAAATATACGAAGTTAATGGTCCGGATATGCTAATCAATATAGCAAATCTGTTTAGACAATCTTTTTTGATAAATTATATTTTTCCGATTATCTTTAACATAAAATTTTTCAAAATACACGTCAGAAAAGTCACAAAGCATAACTAGGCACTATTATATGTTGATAGTTTGACTTACGTGTTACTTTCTTATATTTGAATACCTCTTATTCATTTATTTATAAAAAAAAATTAGATCGTTATATGTTGAGGCACACATTACATTAAAAAAAGACGTATTCGATTTCATTTGACCGTTCATATACTTTAACAAGTGTACGTTTAATTGTTAACGTAAGCTCAGTATGATGTTTAGAGTATTGCTCTAGATATGTCTTGTATATAGCCGATACGAGCTGTCTTCGTGTGTTAGTTCTATGGATTTTATGTAATCGGAGAAATCAATAAAAAACTAGTATTTCAAATCGAAAAATTGGTTATTCCCGTTAGACGACAAATCTTACGGCGTATATTACTAGTGAAATGTGTAGTTATAATGTATTATATTAAGATAATAGACCAAATGTCAAAAATCAAATATCACTACCAGTTTGATATTGCCTACTTCCGATTTTCGAACTAACAAAATTGTGTGATTGATTTGACCGACATCGTGAGATATTGTCTCTTATTTTTGAATCGTGTACTGGTGACATTAGCATCAATAAGCATATCGTGTCGGCTTTTAATATTCCATTCAAACAAGCAAATTACACATAAACGATGAGTCAATTTCATAAACTAGCCAATGTATGACAGCTAATGTGAATAATAAATTGACGCCACACACTTGGCACTCTAATCTATATTATGACATGCTAAAGTAAACTTTTGCCGCCATTATCAAAGGATGTACAGGTCAGACACCATTAGAATGAATGTCATGGGACGGACTGCGAATTCACTTGGATTCACTAACAGTTTTATTATGGTGACAATTAAATTCTATACCATATATTAAAATTATTTTCAGCAGGTCACCATTTTCGATATTATTTGTTCTTTAAAAAAATTGGATGGTCTTAAAATTTTTACAAAATTTGAGAATATTTTGATTTTATACATGATGATCGTAATTTAAGAAACGGTTAAACTATTAAAATGTACTCATATTAATTTATGATATCGATTGAAATATGACGTGATATGTACGTGTGTAAAATAAGCCCACAATATAAAACATATACACACAAATAAGTTTACAAGAAACATATACATGTATCTATATTGTAATTATATATATCGTTTATTGCATTTATCAATACCAATTATTTTGTAATATACTTGAATATACCTGAAAATGTACTGCTATGCAATGATAGGATCTGTGAAGTAAACGGAAGTCATTCCAAAATAGAAGAAAACATCCCTAATCACTTGCTTTCCTGTCATATTCTATCAAAATGATACTACAAATGATTCACGGAGAATCCAATCAGAAATAAGTTGTGTGTTATTAATTTTCATGATGGACTATGAAAATTGGCTCATGCTGTTCGAATCACATCTTGGCGTACCATCTTATGTTTACATTATTATACCATTACATGTTGAAAACGAATTTTTATTTTAAGATTGACCAAGAGGTTTCATTAATTAACCAAAAATTTTACATCTGCAAAAACTTTTTCCTTTTTAAGCTCAATTAAAAAATATTTATAAACGTTCATAAAACATTTGTTTGTGAAATCGTGGTACTTATTAACGAATAATTTATTTATTCATTTTACAAACAACAAATAATGGCTGTTTCACTAACCCACCCACGTCTCTAAAGCTAAGTAAGCATATCTTAATAATAGCATGAATTAGTATCAAATTAAAGACATACACAATATGCAATCAAACAATAATCATTCAATCCATCATTATAACAAGGATTCAATGATGTATTCAAATACTACTCGAAAATCGTGATCAACGTTTTAATAATTTGTAATTCGTAATAATTATTATACTTTGGGCACACGATGCCGCCATTGTCTTTGTGGGTACTTCAAATTCAAATTAGGCAAGTATACTTGAACAATTCTAGCAACAGAGCTTTTCAATAACATAAATCACAATAAATATATAATTTAATTCCATATAACAATAATTTCATGTTGCAGTATTAAAGTGATTTAATATATACATATTCTTCTAATAACTGTTTGCAGGAATTAATTTGACTTCTGTTGATCTTAAAAATTAGGCAATTATCTTTAATAATTATATTACTGTATATTTATAATAAAATAAAAATTAGATCCGTAGTAGTCTTTTATACGGGTTTGAATAAACATTAAGCTATAATATACAAATGCACTCCCATAACACAATACTATTAGTGAATATAATGAACACGGCTTTAAAAAAAAAACATTAAATAATTGCACTCTTCCTTACATAAATGATTGCCTCAACTTTTTCATTGGATAGGTAGACTGGATTTTTAAAAAACAAATTGATGGTTTAAGTTATTTTGCCTCATACACATTAAACATTATTTATGAAATAATATACGGCGTTGGTTGTTTTAAATGATAACAACACAGTTTCAATCTTTGCGGGCATTATTGACTAATGATAATAGTCACAATGTTCGAAACCGGTTCTGATTGTAAAAAATATACTTTAATAGTACAAAAAAATGTGTTGACATTATTGAAAATATAATACCTTTCTACCAAGAAATGACAGTAAATACGTTAAAAGTTGTTTTTTCATTGTCATTGAATGATCTATTTTTAAAATTAAAAGATTTAATAAAAAATGAGGGATGTGTTTTTTATGAATATGGGCTAATCAAAATATGTGATGAACTTAACACAATTAATGACACAGATAACGTTTGCAATGAAATACCAAACTTTGCATGTTGTAAATTAAACGTTCGACACTGACTGATTAAATTAATTACACAAAATTTCTGTCAAATGAACGATATTATAAATCAATAAATGAATTATTTATATGTTATGTCTCTTATAATAAAATATTGTAGGGTATACACTTTCTTATTGATATTATTTTATCCCTTTTCATCTTATAACCCATGCCAGCTCGCATCGCGGAACATCTTGGCTCTTTTCTGAGAGATGCATTGGTTACCCAAATAAAAATACGGATAAAATTTAAAGTCCACTACAGAATTATTTGTCAGTCTGTCGCTCAAGTTATTCATTTATTTGGAGGAAATTTCAAGAATAATTTACAGTCCTACATTCGAGCATAAATCTATAAATCGATTTATTCTCGAAATATTCTCGGTGCTAGGATTCGATTTCGTGAGCACCACCATGAAGATGTTAACGATGGCTACTCAACCAATCGTCCTGTTTTTCATTACAGTTTTAAAAGATTATTTTTTCTCATACAAATTTCTTTTTATCCGTTATTTGTACTTAGCCTTTCAATACACGGTCGGTTAAATTATGTAAAAAATATTACATGCTTTATAAACTGCAAAAAATATACTGAATTGCGGTTTTGCGTGACTGTTCTTTTTATTAAACTTGACATTATTGGCTTAATATACATGGAACGTTTATATTGAATTAAGAAATTAGTTGTTTTAGAAGCTATAGATCAATGACGTTAACAGATGCCTTGTTTTTGGCCAAGGGAGTGTCATTTTACTTCAATACAACCATATTATGATCAGGTAACGTATCTGATAAAGGTAATGAATCTTTCCATACAAAAATCTAATATTAGTCTTTGGTCGGCGATACTGATTTGAACTATCAAAATAAATTATAATATATATATGAGATAACTTTCTATACTGAAGTTAAAATTGTATACATAGTTTATACCGGATAAATAGGATACGTGACCAATTATCAAAAATAAATTCGTATACATTCATTCTTTTAACGCGAAATGCGTATTCTCTTTTCAACAAATAATGTGTACCGATATAAAAAGATACACAATCGCTTAGTTTATGAAGTAAATGAGATTCAAATATATATCTGAAGTTAAATATTTTATTGGTCAATGGTGATGCTTTTCAATTTCTGAGTATTTCATCTTTCAAGTTTTATTAATTTCCGTGACGTTATTTTTTTATTATTTTCTCTCTTCTTAAAATCATTGATGAAACTTCGCGTGTGTCCAAATTAGGATGTGGTTCTCAAAATAATTTTTGAATTAATTTTCCAAAAGAAGTATTTTTACATTTGTAATTTCCTATCAACAATTTAGCTCTTTAATCCATTTTCATGACTTATGCATCGTTTTTACTTTTTTTGCATCAGAGCATGGTCAATTATTGGCATCCTCAAACGAGCACGTCTCTAGATATCCCAATCAATTTATATAGTTTTGTCTTCAATTTAAAGATGTTCATATTGAACTACGAAAATAAGGCGACAAAAATTAACTTATTAAATGATTTTTCATTTGTTACTTCATTTATATTGGTTTTTTTGTGTCTGAAAAGTTACTCGATTAACACTAAATTATCATTTATTTATTAGACAGGCACTTTGTATTGAAATGGTATAGTTAATTGATCAACGATACTGAACATTCGTCGTTCTCCCGATTCTATAGGCAAAAGCGATTCTTTCGAAAGAATTCGTTGATTCGGATCATGTTATTAGATTGTTTTTTTTTTTATCTTGCAGCCTTCTCGTGTTTGGCTAGACGTGAACCAGAAAATATCTTAGCTGTAATTTTCGTCGTCAAATAAAATACATATGCTATTTTTAAATTTATGCCAATGCAAACTTAAAGCTTTATAGCAGGAAATATATTAAATAGAATGTTGTTTACCAGAGCTTATGGAAGATGAAAAATATATAAACTTGCTATTGTCATAAAAAACATAGAATTAAGCAATATCTAAGTGTCATGATTAACTATTTCTTTGACTTGATCGTAAAGAAATACAGGTTTGTATTTCTCCACATATATAGTAATCTTTCTCTGGTCTTATTCATTTCCTGTTTTTAAAATAATGTTTATAGTAGAAAAGCAATTCATCAGAAATACATCTTGTCAGTGCATAATGTTTTGATGATCGCTGCCAAAGATACAAAACTAACAAACGTTCAGTGAAACGTATCGAGGATTTTATACCCAGACAATAGCCGTGAACATCTTGAAGACCATCCACCGATTAAAACCAATCTTCCATACTAAGATTATCGAGTATCCGTTACAGTCAATACGCAAACCGGATATCAACGGTTCCATTTTGTGTCGCCTATATAAAATAAGATTTTATTATTGTGTTATGTAATTAATTTTATTGTTTTTGTTTCGCGCTGTATAAATTCTATTTTCATTCATCTTAAATTTGGTCGAATCATGTTAGACGACATTATTATTGTTACTATAACATTGTAGTACTTAATTTTAAAATCAAAAAATAAAAATATTTTGATTTTTTTTATAAATTAAATAAACAAAAACACTGCGCATTTTCTTTATCAAGTGATTAAAACCACATTGTACATCGATTGATCAGTCCATGTTCATTAATATAAAATTTGTTTTTCGACGAAAAATGTCGGATTAAAAATGTATTCCTTAATCTTCAAATGATAACGACTGATCTGCGTATCAAACTATTTTCGTTTTTATAATTGAATAAATAGTCTGAGAAAATAACTGTTCAAGAACACTGTGCTTAGTGCAGTAATATAATTCATAATGAAGTATTCTAAAACACTCTTCTTCTTGCCATAAATTGATAATACATCACTTTAAAGGTGTTAACTGTCACTTCATAATGAAAATGCATTTATTTTAAGTAATAATAACAAAACATTTTTAGCAATGATTTCGACAATGTATTTTATTATCAGGATTGATTTCGCGTTATCGACTGATGCCATCTGAATGATTCATAGAATACGGTGAAAAAATAGCAATGCATTTTAGTTCTGCAAAATTTATTAGATATAGTCGATAGCTATTTCAGCTCATGCCTTCGTCAGAACTGTGTTTAAATGTACATTTACTTATCTATATACGTTTCTATCTATATACATACATATATATGTACGTTTAAACATACTTTTGTACTTCATACTTCTAAGATACATTTCTATTTTTTCACCGTGGTATAATGGAGTTCTACCAAGTAAATGCCAATTCAATCAATATATGATACTATCATATAATGCTCGAGATGGGCGAAACCGGTCGTGATCATTAATTATACCGTGAAATTGAGTAAAATGGAAAACATTGCCAATAAATCACAAGAATCATCAAGAATTGCGCGCATGCGTTTACTGCACGTTTACACTCACAGTCGGTATGCGTTAGGTGTTTTCTTAATTGCTTGCTATACTCATTTCTTGAACTGAAAGTATCTCAATAAATACAGTACTTCACTTGATCAAATAAAGGCAAAATATACAAAAACTTTGCTGTAATAGATAAAAAATGTTGTAGATATAAAAAAATACACGATAAATCTGAGTCACGTTTCGCAGACTGCACTCAGTTGAATAAAAATATACTATAAACATTTCTATAAATGGTAAAGATTACTTATAACGGCTAATTCGAATCGTTTGAGTATGTTTAGCGGCACGGATTTTCTTAACGCGACTAACAAAATAGTCCTGTTTATTTAAACCACCAATTATAGAAAAACATTAATTATTTTCAATTAGGTACCGTGGTACCTAAATGCTATATATCTGGATCTGTGAGTGCTTTTTATCAACCAAGTGATATATACACTTTCTAACTTTTGACATTTATTAAAACTTTTATGTGAATAATATTATGACAATGCTTATGTTCATATTATGGCGCCTTAACAATTAAGCGAAACTTTGTCACAAAATATTATATCAGAAAAAACTCTTTTAAGAACTTCCGAAGGCATTATAACTGTCGCATGTCTTTAACAGCAGTCAGTCCAACATACAATAATTATGTGTTATATATTTTTATCACTATTTTAAATAATTCAAGTAAATTATTATAAGCGCAAAAAAATTCTCGATGTTTACAAATTCAAGATATTTGTAGCTGCAACGAGCAATGTTGTTTTATTTTGGAAATGCATAAATTAGGTTATACATTAAATCAGTGATCGCCAATCCGAGGCGTTTTCGGTAGCTCGCATACGATATATTATCATACTTATAAATTTGCCTGATAAATTTTATTTTTTTAACATAAAAATTTGTGCGTACAACGAAGTAAAATAGAGAAACGGTTAGAGATGTATTACGATTGATGCGTATTACACCATACACTCTGTCTCTCTCGGTAATTTTTATCACTACTTATAAAGAAGGAATATGTAAAGGTAGCTCACCAGACAATTTCAATTTCTCAAAAGTAGTTCACATCCTTATGGAGTTTGGAGATTACTGCATTAAATACTTGTATAAATTTGAAAGCTTCAAATTAAACATATTTTTTAAATTTTTATACAGTATTTATTTAGTAATTACGACTTGTTAGCTAATTGCTCCACTTGTGCCCGTCAAAAATTCATACACCCGCGTACACCGCAAGCAAATAAAAGCGTCTAACGATCGATTAATTGAACGATATTGTTTACAATAATGTATTAATAAATCGGTTGTTGTAATGTTTCATATGCAGATACAATAAAAATAATCATTTAGATCCCGTTTTGTTTCTTGCATCGTAATGACCGTTATGACGGGTCCAACTTATGTAACCAAATATAGCCAAAGATGTCATGCGGCACTTTTCTTCAATTAACCTTTTTTGCATTCCGAATTTCATGCGCAACGAGATTAATGGTCGTCTCCACGTTTTGTGATTATTATTAGGTACCATTACTTCCATACATTATTAAGATAGCACAAAAATGTGACGTCACTTTTCCGCTTTGCACTGGAACCAAAGTGGAAGATTATGTAGCTTTACAACAAAGATACGCCCTTAGTAAGTAAAAAAAATATCCATTTTTTTATGTAAGACAGCAAAAATAATGTATAGTGTGTTTTTTAGAGGAATAGAACTTTAAGTTGGCAACACTTTTTTAACTGGCAGCCATTTTGTCATCTGTCAAATAATTTATGGTTAGTTTGGTTTGGCATTTCAACATGAATACACTGACGCCGGAACAACGCTTCCAAATTGTACAAATTTATTTTTAAAATCATGGTTCTGTTCGAAATACGTATCGTGCACGCATTTAAATTATAATGCCAGAAGATTATCTTTCGAATAAAGTGAATTTCATGTCTATTTAAAACAATCATCTTTGTTTCATTCCATTTCAATGTTCTATACCTCTAAAAAAATCACGTGGAAAATTTATAAAAAAGAAAAATAAAATATTAAGAAATGGGAAATTGGAAAGGAATTGAAAAAATACACTGAATTGCTATTTATACTAAAAATAATTAAAAAATAAAACTGAAATCACTGAAACTTTTCAAATTAACCCTCTGACTGCTAACGTGTCAACTGTTGAGACGGCTGATACCAAAAAATATATGATTTAACAGTGATAAAAACATTTTTGTGCTCGCTAAAATTAGACTTGATTTGTCCTGGCAAACTCAATAAGATTGTTTTAAGCCAATATTACTCAATAAATTGTTGAAGTGTTGGAATATCCTTTAAGCGACTCAGCAGAGAATGAGTTAAACATATGGGTGCATTTTTACATAAAAATAAATCAGTTTATATTGTGCATTAAAAAAACGCATTTTGTCAGATCTGGTCAACTGTAACATTTCAACAGTGGGTTTTTTTTTTAAACTATATCTGGATTGTAAGCGAATTGCTTTTTCTCTATCTTAATAGAATAGAAAATATTAAAATACGGAAAGAAAAGCGCTAAAAGGAGTTTTAATGGTTTAAAACATTAAAACAAACATGAATCAACTGAAACTATAGTATAAAAATGAAATCTATTCAATGGAGAATTTAAGTATTTATTTAATTAAGTATGGGAGTTATAGAACATTAACACAAACATTCTATAAGTACGTTCATTGATTGGGCTTCTTAATTCAAATCTGTCAAAAATTTATTTCATAGATTCAAAATAAATAAATATTCCTTTTTCAAATCTTTTGTTTTTGTAAAACAAATGATCACGAGAGTGAATATATTAATTTGAAGATGGCGTGTCACGGCGTCACTAAAAATGACACAATAAACAAAATGTGCGACCATTTCCTCGAAAAGGCGGAAAGATGAATACGATGACACGCGATCGTTGCCTTGCGGTTTAGAATAGAACACACAAAAAACTCGTTATTCTAATATCAGGAGGAGAATAATCAAGACGAAAATTGATACCTTAACGTTACTTTAGGTTCGTATAATCTATTCTAAAACCAAGTGCTAATCTGAAACAATTTTGTTTGACATGAAATGGGAATCGATGTGTCTTCGTGTATTAACTTCGGTAATATTGTTTGAAATATCAGATTAACAATAAAAAATTACTTACATATACAAAAAAGACACTCTGTAAACAAAAATGAAGTCTTATAAATCGACATTATTTTATTTAAAGCCATTTTGTTAGTTACATAAAATTGTTGCTTTTATATAAAATAATTAATTGTATAAGTAATGTATATATTGCACATTAAACAATACATTAAATTTAACATCATCTCTGATGATGGACGATAAGCCTTTCTGTGCCAAAAGAATTTTCTTATACAGTAATTTAAAAATGGGGCAGACAACTATGTAACAAATTTGAATTACAACTTTGTACGATTCCAGATGTTTTGTCGCTAACGACTAAGGTTTCGTCTTTCGGCATTTTCAAGTATACTATCAGACGGATGCAACAGAACTGACGTACAGTAAACTTTTAGCATCGTGTATATACCAAAGGTATTAATTACAGCAAAACACAAACACTAAGGCAAGAACTAAATGGCAGCTAAGACATATTTAATAATATTGATCTAATTATAATTCACACAATTGCCTGTGATAATTTTCATTAACGATCTTGTTAATGAGTCATTCTTAAAAGGGTTTTTCAACAAATATCAATCAATTAATATTAAAATATAAATGTGTTTTATATTTTTATTTTAGATCAGTTCTGTTGCATCCGTGTGATAGAATGCCTGAAGATGCTAAAAGGCGAAACCCGGGTCGTTAGTGGAAAAAACATGTGGAATCGTAAAAAGCTGTAAGAATTCAAATTTGATATTGAAATTCCGTCAAGCACCTTCAGTCGATATTATTTATCAGTTATAATAAATAAAATATTATTTATAATATTTTCCAGCCACCTTTAATCTCTTCCACGCTAACGCCCCGACGTATGGGACGGCAATGTGCAAGGCCTGTGCGCGAGCGCCCCAGACGTTGGGACGCGAACATTCAAACGTCGGTAACGCAGGCAATCTTTTGCATATAGGACTGATTTTGGTTTTAAAATATCGCTCAATTTGTCCTGATACTACTACCTCCATAAAATTGTCAAAACTATTAGGTTTAAATGCTTAAAACATCGATTTTTCGAACCCTTCAAATTTATTCCGTTCCAGCCAAATGTTTACGTATCAGTTTGAACTGCGTGCTAAACTCGCGTCTAACTTCGCACTGAACTTTACACCAATCTCGTGGCATTGCAATCTGACATTCCATGACACGTGACAGTAATGGCACTTGTTCATTTCAGTTTGATTGGTTTCTTCGTTACGTCACCTTAATGGCTATTTACGAATTAGTTATTTGTTAGGGATATTTTTGTTAAGCTGATTGTAACAACATTAGACATTTCTTTGTGTTTTTTAATGTTGTGAAACATTCCTAATGCATATAGCTTCCATAAAAGCCGACCATATTATTTTTTATTGATGTATTTGTAGCTCTATGTGGAAAGAAAACATCTTGAAAAATAGCAACGCGGACAGATTTTTTTTGTATGAAAAACTGTCGCGCCGATCGGGTTAACCAGATTTCTTATGCGTAATTTACACTATATTTATGACTAAAATAATCGTCTTATTTATATATTATTTAGTCTGCATCCTTCGTAATCATATAATGCCATCATTGGCGCGTGCCAACTGGCTTAAGGCAATAATCTATTCCGCCGTGCTTGTGCGTCACTGCCGCTGAATCTACTCGACCTAAAGCGTCGTATACACGTATCTTATTTGTGACAGAAATAAATCTGGAAAGTTATTACTTAGTGATGCCTATGATATATACTTGACAATGCATATTTTTCGTTGGCAACATCGATGATTGTTAACGAGACCATTTTTTTTTATTTTCTTACATCGTGTCTTTTATTGTCTATTTTCGCGTTGGAATAATATTCATGCAGAATTATATGAAGAATTGTTAAGCCAATATTTCTTACTCCATAATTAATACAAGTTGGTTATCCCACCTCCGCCCGTTATGTGTATACAGCTGCTGTTACACGGCCGCCTTCCATAACGCAATACTAATAAAAAGAATCGATTTTACTCCTCGTATTTTTGGCCCGATACATAGCTGCACGGACCGCTCGTTAAACCATGCAATATTGTGCTTAAAAGAAGAGAGATAAAAGAGAAAATGAAAATGTGACTTGCTCAGCCACTTAGTTTACATGATATTAGATATCCTGTGTATCTGTGTTTTGAAAATCCACCGAAACTCCATAATTAATATACACTTCTAAGATTAGAGTCATCCTGGTGGAGATGGTGATGCTTAATGACTATAATGGAGTTCTATCAAGTGAATGCCAATTACATCAATAGATATTAGCTCTTAAGAAAGAATAATAGCAGGCTATAGAAACGTGTGCTCTCACGTGATCTTAGTTGGTTTGTGTATTTAAAAATGACAATTCACTTAAAAACGAGAATGTTAAGCACATCTTTACTCGTCTTAAGGTACACAAACGTTCTTGTCTTGCGTTTAAACTTCTCGATGTAAAATCTGAAAATAAGAGAAATTGGATTTATGAATGAACTAGTATTTGAGTGATTGGATGATCTTTGTGCCGATAAGGATAGGGCAAGAGTGAAAAAGAAAGCTATTTAAATATAAATAAGATTAAAAAAAACCTTGCAGTGCTACCATTCACTCGACTTGAAGACCGGCAAATTTTAAAATAAAACTTTATTTAATCAATTGGTAACATTGTTTTTTGTTTATCAACAGTATAATATTTTACTTGTTTTCAGTGGGAAATTGAATTCACGCAATGTATTTTCGTGCAATGTGTCGCCATATATACTGAGCTTCTGAATCAAGACACCATTTTATTAAGAGCGGCCAATTCAAATTGGAGCTGTAGTCTCCCTTCTGATCTTGCCGATTGTAATTAGCTCCTATTTAGCATCTCTGAATATTTTACGCGACAAACGAGAATAAAATTAATGTGGGCATGTTAAAATACAGACGCTAACAATTCGTCTAATAATTTCAATATCCCTGTTTTTTTTGTTATCGTAATTGGCACACTTAATTGTGTGACACTATTGTTCATCAAATTCTTTTGATAACATTAAATCTATATTCATACAATATATATAAATATATATAGCAAAAATTCCACTACGTTGTGTGTTGTCTGATAAAGTTTTTTCTTCTAGATGAGCTGCTTTATTTCCAATTATAACCAAGAGGTAAGAGCTAAGAAGACAAAAACTTCCCTTGATTGCCATTCAGGAATGAAATCAAATATTTGATAACAAGTTTTTTTTCAATATTTGGACCGCTCTAATCGAACCGGACCCAACTACGGGTTGAAATGCAAAAATAAAATTTATAAATAATGATATTTACGTTTAACTACCATTATCGTGGCTAGAAAAATTATCGAATTTTATTACATTATATATAATTCAATCTGATCTAGCTAATAAAGTTATACCTACCATTATTTTGTTATGAAATCGGTCAACACACTTACGCACGTTAATCGTTTGCCGTAGTCTTTTCTGGATTGAAATAAGGCAAAGCGAAGAGAGGCTTGCACTGTAATTCTTAATTTGTATAAAAAATAGTCAAGCCAACGAACTGGCAGTTTTAAGTTGAAAATTAAAAATGTGTGTGTATTTTTGTTAACTACATATTGTTGATATGTAAAAATCTTCAAAGCGATTTCGAATTCGTTTAATATTTTTCTATGAAACTATTTATTTGCGTTATTAAACTATTTTACATTAATTGATGTGAATACGAATTGTTTGCGACTTCAGATTCGCGGTGTTTTTAAATAAACCTAATTTGTATTGCCTCAATGAGTTGACTCAAAGACTGCATATTTCCTTCTGTCTACACAAGACATTATTCTTCATTTAATGGTGAACCAACAACATATCTATATAAATGCTTATAACGATTTAAGTATGAAAAAAATTGCGCAGTTTTAAAAAATATTCAAAAACAAATTGAACCAAACATTGTGAACGAGTTAATACAGTGAACGATCTTTAAGCGATCATCAAACAGAAAAGCTCTATTTACTAATAAATTTAAATAAATCAGTAATTAATCATATCATAATAATAAAAATAGAGAAGCAGTAGAGGTGTCGATATCAAAGTTTTTGATACATGCCATAATCCAATAAGACATCCTCTATTAATATTGCAAGTCCTTTCGTATACGTGATCAAGTCTACTTATTTGACTCATTTTACAAATAAATATAATCACATTCATAACATTCAATTATTAATTTATACATAACCCACGCATAGAGAATCATTTTTTTATTTCAATTTCCATAACCTAAATCTAGAAAATTTCAATCGTTGAGAAAAAGGACATACTGCTTAATTCGGCTTACATTTTCCAAATTAAATATGTCGTCATTTATAACAAGATAGAACATAGATCATATAATTTTAAACATACCCTTTAATACAAAACTCTTCTTTTCAATGATAAATAAAAATAATTTTAGCAACCATATTCTGATATAATTGAAATTAGCATAACTCTGTAAAATATGTTCCTATTTTAAAGTGTCCAGAACAGGAAATTTCCAATAAGTTAGCTTGAAATCTTGTTTCAAATCTTTAAACGAGCAAATTCAAAAGTAGCCGACGTGCATCTTATTAGATGTTATATTTGAATCTGAATGCAAATAGATATAAAGGTGTTTTTGGCTTGCTCTGTTTTTTGAATTTTTTTCTTTATTCTGCGGGGGAGGCAGATGCAAACAATGTGGTCGCGTGCCAATTTCATTTTACAAACGACCTCATTAGAAAAAATATTGTGGTATCAAAGACGGCAGTCCTGCTTGTTAATTGATAGGAAGTATCTAAATGTTGGTTCACTGAGGAATCATCGTAATGTTTTCATAAATTATATTGTAATTTAGCGATTGGTGAATAAAATTTTCATTTGGTCATTTAATATAAATATTATAACTTTTATCTAATTTACGATATCGACTGTGGGTGTTTGATTTTTCAATATCAAATTTTTATTGTTGAAACATTGTACATTGTCACTCGCGACCCGGGTTTCGTAACTCAGCATATTCAAGCATTATATCACACAAATACAATAAAATTGACACACAATAAATATGTAATATTATAAAAAAGTTTTATAATATCACAAGTAATACGGAGTTGCAGCAAATGTTTGAGACACATATCATTAGATTCAAAGCTTACTGCAAATTTTAAAGATTTACTACAAATCAAAATCAACTTAAAATATCCGATGGATAGGGCAAAATATTTGTGATACTAATTATAAATATTCAATTAATGTTATTAATATTGTATTATTAATATTGTTTTAAATTTTTACATTTGGAAGTTATCTCATTTAACCAACTGTCATATATTGAGTTGAAAATAATATAAAGCATTATTTATGTTGGACACATCAAATTCGATCATATCCTGTCAATCAGAAACAGTATTGAGGCATCTTGGAGTACCTTTTGATTATTGTGTTTTCTCAAACAAGTTTACTAACGCCTTTTTTATTCCATTATAATTTCGACAGCCATTACATAATACCTAAGTACTTTTATATATATAATTAATAGGTGCTTAAAAATGTTCAAGTAATTACCATGCTAGACCAGATATTAAATCGTGAATGAAATCATTCATTCACGGTTTTCTTGTTATCCGACGCGCATTTTAGCAACGAATCATTTGCAAATTTAAATCAAGTTCGGGGCTATGACGAGACAATTTTATAACCCTATGCCAAGCGTAGTCAAGTAAGCGGAACTTTGCCGCTCGAGTGCCAAATGTTTGCTATGACAGTCAACATTGCTTGTGGTATAGAAACTTTTGAATATTACTACAGATATTTTTATTTTGTCTACTATTAGTAATTAGTTGTGAAAACTTTATAACGATCAACCGTTCTATATTGTATATGAATAATTGATGTATTTAGTAACTTGCGAAAGTCACTTGTTTATCTCAACGTAAATATAAGAATCGTATGATCACATGAATCACTTCGTTTTCAATACGACCTGAATGAATCAATAATTAAGAAAGTATCAGAATGTTCGTCCACTCAAAGTTTTCAATTTGCGCTATAATTATTTTTTAAGTTAGGTACAATACTGAGAAACTTGATCCAGAATATGACTGATAATGTTAGTGTTGTCAAAAGGTTTTTTATTTTGACTAGGTGACGTAATCAATACTCACCTCTCAATTATTTTAGATAATAATATTTTTATTTCATATGTTGTTTTGTTAATACCATTTTGAAACAACTATGCTTAATGTTATGATACTCTTTGCATGATGCCACATTGAGTCCTTTTCACAGTTATTACTTTTTACTTGTTGACTTACGTAACTGTGAATCGTATGCATGACATTTTTTGCCAAAGTCACGGTCAAATGTAATAACAAGGTATAAAATACCGCGCCAAATCTTGTCGATGATAACTGTTTTGCAACTACTGTGTCACAATAGAGTTAAGTTCTTATTAAACAAAAAAAAAGTGCTGATTATTCAAGTCAATCAACACTGGTGACCATAGATAGATCATTCATAAATTCAAATATCGAACAACAGTACGCACGATAAAATCTTAACTAAAAACCGAGACAAAAATTTTTAACAATTTTCCCAGAGATAATAAAATATCATGTTAATTTTAATATAACTTCACGTAGGATAAATTGCATTAGTGAAAATTGTATTATACTAAACATGTTCACAGAGCATAATTATAGCGATTTTATTCCATTTGTACGAAAAAATTTACGCTACATCTTTTTATTGTGGCAATTAATACGCCAGCCACATTTATGAAGGAAACATGTACGACAGCTTTAAAAAAAACAAAGCAACTACACAAAAATGATTTAATTAAAACCATTGAATTTTATTGTACATATTATAATATATTTTTATTAAAGTGATTCAAAGTAAAAAAATTCTTTCGAAACTCGAAAATATGTTCTTGAGTATTTTTTGAATTTTTTTTTTTGCCTTCGTTTATGTTATATTAGCAGTAATTACCATATAATTCACAATGATTATAACGTTACGATGTGTAACTGTTAGTCGAGTCATTATATTAAATATCTCTACTATGATAAAATTAGAACATGACAATTTATAAGAATTACAATTCATCGGAGGGGAGAAATAAAGCATAATTCTAAAGATAAATACAACTCACAATATCGACCGAAGACGCTTGATGGAATCTGAATATCTCATCGTAATTCATAAAATAACTTGGTAATCTATTAGAAAATATTACATGAGCTTGCTTGCTTGACATCTTAGTTTTTCTTTGTCTTGTTATTTATTTATTTTATTTTAAAATAATTTAATAATATCAACGTTTTAAGTGTTCTGTGTGTACCAAATAAATAAACCACTAGGCATCAAATAACACAACTAAATTATTGATTATTATATTGTCTTTTTTATTCGACTTTCATTTCCAAAATTGAATGTCAGTATAGACAAATCAGTAGTTTTATATATATATATATATATTATATATATAATTATTTCAGATAATTATTCAGCATCCATTCTTATCTTCAGTGTGATAGATTGTCGAAAGATATCGAAAGGAAAAATCTGGGTCGTTAAGCATATGAAATTTTACACAGTGAAGACATTTTTTTTTTGTTAAAATTGTTAAAGTGAATTTATCAACGGTCACATTTAAATGAATTCCTATTAAAAAGTTCATGCAAAATGGTTTAATATCGAATCAGTTGTCATTTTAATAACCATTGATTTTGAATTAAAGGAATCGAAACTTATGCATTAAATAAAAAAATTCTACCAAACAGATTCCAATAATATCTTTTTTAATTCAAGCTTGACGCTGTAATAAGTATTTCCTTAGATTTTATTTTTCTATGATTAAAAAAATATAAAACAAAATCATGTTAGATTCCTATCAATATCCAGATATGTTAATTAAATTCGCCATAAATATTTAATGATCAAAAAAAACAATTCGTACTTTTATATTATTAAATCTCATATCTGGAAATATGTATTTTGAGCATTGCAATAAGATTTAAACCACTGCAATCGTGAGTAGGCATTTCATGTTACTAAGATAATATTTTGCTGCTATAAATGATTTAAATTTTACTGCAAAGTAGTCTACATGACTGTTTAAGTTGGTTGGACCGAAAATTATGCATTAAGTCAGTGATATTAAACTTTTTTTTATTAAAACCTCTCGTTGTTCATACAAATATATAAGTTATGTTATTTTACCCTAAATGAGTGATTAATTCTGAATATTTGACAGTCATATTTCTTACGAGTTTCTTATAATTAACATTAAATAATATAAACAACTTGGACATTGAAAGCCGCACACATCTGTGAAGAATTCTGTTAGTAATATAAATAATTTAAATAATATAAAAATTAATAAGAAATAAAAATTATAATTATCTGTAACGCACAACACTGCTTGCATACAATGCACAGAAGTGTAAATGTTGAGCAACTGCTGTCAAGTGACACTAATACCGTTTTTTTTTCTTAATAAATATAATAATTAAGAAGAGTTCCTTTTGATCTTGCTGATAGATAATTGGAATTCATCAGTCATTAAATATCTTACTTCTTTAAAACCAATTCCGCGGAATTTTTATACATAATTCTCACCTAAGAATTTTTATTTTAGCGAGGATACAAGCAATAGACAAACTGAAAATCTTCTATAGAAAACGACATTGAGTAAGTATACTACAATATTAAGAGAAAGTTTCTATTTAATATGAATTAATATCAGAAAATATCAAAGAAATTTCTGTATTAGATCCAAGTCTACAAACAGTTTTTTTTTGTGATACAAAAAAACGGCGACAATTTTTATTGAACCAATTGGATATAATCCTTTGCTCAATTCGATATCGGTGGATTAAAATGCTGACATGAACTAAATGATGTATGAAAACTTTTTATAAATAGATCTTAAAAACTGCTAAGCACATAATATATCCATACAAAAGATAAACTTTTGCTCTTTAAAAAAATGTAAGAGAGGTAAAAACAGATCATGTCGGCCAGAAATATGTAGAAAATTTCCTTCACTTGACTTGGCTTGAAAAAATGATTTTAAAATACTATTATTATTTTGTTTATTTCAGCAGATGTGCCTAGTTGTATATCACTACATTGAGAAGCAGCACATTTGAATAAATCCAAAATGCATATTCAATAGTACATATTTCCAACAGGAAAAATATTCCTTATTAGACAATTTCGCATTTGCATTATTGCATTGTTTCTTGTTCGTAACATAAATACTACGCATGGACTGCTATTTAAAATGGAGAAAGCGTATTATTGTTTGTGAGTACTTCAAAATAATGTTTATTTATATGCGCGAGTCTTACTTCGCAATTTAATTACTTCATTGGTGAAAAATTTACATTTTATCTAATAAATAATTGAAATATAAGGATTTTTTTCTTCCCTTTATATGGTTTAATTACACTTACTAAAATATAAGTAAAAACTTATCATCACCAACTATTTCACTACTGTGTCTATTATTTCTCCATGTCTTCATATTTAATAAGCTGTTTGACATTTTAACTTACTAATTCTAAATGGAATTCTCGTTCCATTACTGAAAAGTTTAACACACATATATTTTTTATGATGTCTGTTTAGTCAGGTTTTTTATTTTCTCTCTGGTAAGCTGCGTGAAGTAAACAAATTGATGGACGACAAATCTATATTTTTGAGAATCAACTATCAACATACTACAGTTAACCAACATTTGAAAAGGTAACAGTCAGTAGGTTAAAAGGAAATTATCACTATATGTGCCAGTATCTTATACTTTATCTTTAAAAAAGGTACGTTAAATTATATAACTGTAATAACATTCATAAAAATATTGTCAAAAAATGGCTCCCGTATACAAAAACTCGAAAAAATCTTTGCGACATCAGTTACCAATGGGCCACTGAAATTTCTCACCATGTCAATATTGGAGTATAATTATTTTTTCCTATAAGATGTGCAAATGTGCAGAAACACAGCAGGTTTAGAATCCCTTCACATTTATCTCGGCCTGGCATGCAATACCATAAAAAACTTTATTTTAAACGAATATTCAAACTTATTCGAAATTAATGCAATAAAAACAATTGATTCAATATATTTTAATAATGTCATACATAGTGTTTGTAAAATATTTAAAAATATGCCGCGCAATTTTTAGTTTGACCTGTTTAACATTTGTTTATAGGTAGAGAATCTTTCGTCTTAAAGGTAACATTGAACTTAATCTCCGTCCTTCTTATATAATTCTATGAATTCTATATAATCCATTTTTAATATTCAAACTAGTTTTGCGCCTCTGTTGTTGATGGTAAGTATACCATAGATTTTATTACTTTGATTCTTATCAATGAGAAATATATGTTTTTAATAGTTAGGTACTTTACCTGTTTAATTAAATCCACCTGTGCAAGCAGCATTATTCAAAAATGTACACCACTAAATGGACTAACGACCCGTTTTAGTGGCGCATTATGTTTGATAAAGAGCACACTCGAGATGATAATCGTAAAAATTTAAATATTCATTCATATGGTGTCGGCAATCCCTCTTTTTGATAGCGTTTACGTCATGTAATAATGGTTGTTTTAGTGAGCATTTAAATTAACATATTTGCATTTTAACTCAGAGAAAATAATTAAATCGTTGACGGTTTATTGTGGTTATTTAAAATGCCTTCTTGTACTCTCTCATGCGTAAGTCTCAGTCGTCGAAACTCAGCCACTGGACGCTCAATATTCAAAGAAAGAACCTACAACCTATGTATGTCCTATGGATGTCCATACAATGAATGCAATGTATAATATTTTGTTTAAAATATCAATCATAACCGTTGTCTACTTAAATCTTTATTGATAGTATTCATTCAAATATTTTTTTGATGATCAGAACCCGTTTGACTTGATGTAGCAGTGCCATCCTCTTTTTTAGCTCATATGCCAGAAAAACATATTAACTAAAATTGTAGATTAGATCACAAACCTGAATTTGAAAACATTCTGATTTGATTTTGACATTATCGAACATTGACATAGGATATTTTAAACAGACACTGGATACACCCATATCGCTATAACATATACGTCGACAAATCTCAACAAGATTGTATAAAAAAAAAAAATTAAATGTTATAACGATATGTTATACCTAGTGGCACAATATTTATTTTTTCTTAAAAAAAATATTGCATAAGTACATCGTTTATCGGTCATAATTGACAATGGAAAGATTTTTAATTTTTAAGAAGACGCTAAAATCTATCAGAAACTAAAAACAAAAACTAACACAAAATCCTTTGCTTGTTTTAATTTGATGAATTTCTACGGAATGTTTAAATTGAATTCAATACAAACTACTAAACATTACATTATACGCATCTAAATTGATTGGGATCATCGAGGCTTAACATCCAGGTGAACTACATATTCCTCTATTGTGAATTTATTTTGAATAGATTTGGAGTTAGTAATCAGTGGTGTGCTTCCATTTAAAATTCTGGCGGGATTTTTGATTAAGTACACCATCATTTCTTTCTTAAAAAATTCTGCAATATATAATATTTTCCCTCTAAAAAGTACAAATAATTTAATTTTAAATATTTGTGTACACATACGATTTGAAGACAAATAAATGAGTATGGATAGTTTTTTATTTGTTTCTCTTTATATTTGTAAGATTTTTTGATAGGTCTGCTTATATTATGAAGATTTTACTTTTAGTTTACATCAAAACTAAGCATGTAAGTATTTGTAGTAAATGACAGAGATGACTTATTATTTTATTATTATTTTATATATTTTTTTTCAACATATACATATGTAACTTGATATAATTTAAAAAAAATCTAATTATTCAATGTTACTTCGAGAAAATAGACATTCCCGTTTCCTGCCTTTTGTCTCTCATTCTTGACCACTCTTGTCATCATAAATATTTAATAAGGATTTATCTACAAGTATATCTTGTTTGTGTAAGTTGTTGCCATTATGTGGAAAAATAATACACATTATTTTTTACTCTTTCCAGACATATTAGCCGAAATCTAATCGCAAAAATACATTGGTAATTTTTTCTTCGATCAGCCTTTCAAAGCCGTTCAAAAAGTAAATCAAGCTTACTTTACATTATTTATCAATCTGCATATTTCCCAAAAATAACTACAACTTAGCTGCTTCCACTATAATAATTTTGTAGGTTAATGAAGTTTTCGAAATGGGACTACTTTGCCCTACTCACGCTGCTACCTGTGCACGCAATTGCCATTGTAAACACACTACCTGTGCCCCATCAAATTATTATCAGTCGACCTTTTAAGAAAGATTGTGCAATATTCAGGTAAGCAAATACGTTTATTCAACAAAAAAAATGACACTACCTTTAAATTCGGCCCACAGATGCCAGTATTAACGATCACGATGGATATTTTGATCTGTGGGAAATTTTCAATGCACGAATGATTTTATTTTTACGAGCTCAGAAGACGTTAAATAAAAGTTGATTCATCTTTTTGATTTTGATGTTGATTCGTTTTTTAAGATGAATATTGTTTTAAATTATAAGAATATATTCAGGACTCGAGCAAGTATAATACAAAATATGAGTATAAGTAAAGTTATGTGTAAAAAAAAAACAAATAAAATATATTTTAATTTTTTGAATTATATACCATAAAATCGAATACGTTACTCTTTTGCAAATCAAATTATGCAAAGGAAGGGTTCTAAGTATTTTTATGATTCATCTATGAAAGAATAGAGCTGGTAACATTTATCAGTATAATTTATGATATTGACTGTGGGTGCTTGATGGAATTTCAATTTTAATATCAAATAACGATTCGAGTGTTACTTTTCACCATTTTTAGGTATTCCATCACACGGCTGCAACAGAACTGAATAGACAGACTAAACGTTAGTGACAAAGCATGTGGAAATGAACAGAATATCAACAATTTAAATTAATCTCCGAGTTCAGTATCACCTGTCAACGTTCGTTCACATAAACGTAATACTTGTGTATTATCCATTGTCCATAAACACAATATAATTCTGTACGCGGCTAAAATACAAATCAAAACATTTGTTTTACATTTTGCAAAAATTAAGATGACCTATGTTGTGTTTGTAATAAGGGAAATAAATACAAAACCGTTCTTACACAGATCCTCTCTCAACTTTGACAATCATTTTAAGCGTGCATTTATTCTGGTCTCCCAGTATGAAACTTTGGTACAGTTGGGATTTCAGTGCATCACTTAAGCTATCATGTTAATTTGATGGATTGCCAATTTACCCCCAAATTACCCCTCAAAATTTCTTGGACGATGTAAAATTTTATAGCATGGCATTCTAAGTTGTCTGTTTTTTTTATTATCTAGTTAAATTGTTACGTTGGAAATTATATTGTATTCAAATAATGACAAAAAATAAATATTGAATATTCATGACAAAGCATTATTCTTTCAAATTTTCGTTTTTGTTGAAATCATAAATCATTTATTTTTTATGCCTCTTTCTGTTTTCACAAAAGATAAAAAATGGTGAAATGCATAATATTACGTACCGAGTAAATTGTGTTGACAAAATGTGAGAATATCTCAAAAAACGCACTTCCCTTTATTTCATGTAAAAAGATGCAAAGCGAGGACATCAACGTAATAGCAAGATAAACATCCCTTCGGACACAATCGCTTACATACAAGCGAGGAATAGTATAAGACTTCGAACGGAACTGATCCAACGGAATTTCTCAATATAACTTATTTTATGTGAATAAGAAATTTCAAACGTTTTACACTGGTGTCATGATTATTTTTTAATCAATATACAATTTTAAATATCATCTGATAGCAAAAGATTTGCTCAGCTTAGAATATATTAGTCTTAAATATTTTTCTAAATAGAAAAATATTTGTATAAACTAAATACCAAAATCCACTAAAGCTTTAAAGAAAACGTAACGGTTATCGTATAAGATGAAATTTATAAACGGAATCACAAAACGAGGCGGAAGATAAACGGGATTTGATGATATCAAGACTTGACAAGTAGGACAACTTTTCTTTTAATCCATATTCAGTCCCAATCTATCACCACTGACCTTTTCTACGGTAATGGCCTTTTGCTGGGTGGCACAACATCACTTTTACAAAAAAATTGGGATAGAAGTTGTAAGACTAAAACTTCACTTGATTAGGTTACCACATTTAGATTATGTAAAACATTTATAATGTTTATATGTTAATTGCACCACTGACTCGGAAGTATCACAATAGCAGTATTACAAAATATGTACGAGGGATATGTTGTCAATATTTAAAAAAAAAATCAGAAGATCGATTAAAAACCACAACAAGCAAAGGATAATTACTATAATAACAATGTATAGAGCAGACTCATAAGCTATTTTTTTAATAAGTATATTAGAACTGCATTTCATTGCACCAATACTTAAAATATTTCGGTGTATAGCTTATTTTCCATTGCAAAAAATGTGTCTTTTTTATGATTGTTATTATTCCACGAAGAAGACAGTTTTTTAAGCATAATATTTTTAGCTTCAACACAATTTAAATTTAAAAATTCTCAATGAGATGTGAAAAATCCATATTTTAATAAAACAGGGGTAAACTGAATATTCCTACGGTCACGGTTATACCATTGTTCACTCTATTGTCGGATCTTATTTTCTCACCGAAATTTGCATCCCCTCTGTCTGCGAAGTTTTATTTACATTTCCATTCTGCGAGGGATGATGAGTCATCACAATGCAGAAATGTGGATCCATTATAGGTAAAGTATCTATCAAGCTATCATGTGAAGCGTAATATTGATATTGTCTCTCAGCAAAGGGCGGCATAGACTTATTTTATTCACATATATTTATTAATATTAAATTAATATAATGATATTTTTAACATAAAAAAAAATTATCAAATATGAATTTCGTTTTTACAAATAAATATAAATGTTATTAAGAATTTTTTACTAAAAGTTTAAAACTTGTTTTTTTTTTCAAAAACATCTTATATTTATTCAAATTATTTGTATTCTGTGA